>CM053785.1:674223365-674590865 GCA_028749045.1 Cupressus sempervirens
TCAATTAATCAATTTATTATTATTATGAACATTATAAATAATTAGTATTTATTCATATAGTGTATCAATATTATTTCTTTTGTGATCAATCAATAATAGCATATGAACTATTATTATATTTTATCCAATTATAGGATTCCCTCTTAAAGTATGATATAAGAATAGGGTAATATAGATGTATTAAGATACTTATATACAAGGGCATGATATTAATAAATTTAATATAATTACATAATATTGAAGAATCATTCTAATCAATGGAATGTCAACTTGTTTGATTTCAAATATCAACCCATTTAATATTAGAATGGAGATCGATGAATAATAATCTACAAATGATATGATAGATTCACAATCATTCACCTATTAATAATGATGAATCCTTTCTTCATTAAATTATCTAGTGTCACGATCTTATCCTACAAAAGAATCCAAAAGAAAATACTAATTTAAGGTATCAAACCTTTCTTTAAGCAATGGCGCCTCTCCTTGACAATTATTTTATCTAATAGCTATTAGTATAATAATTTCTTTGCATTAATATTAACTGATTATATTAACTATATTATTAGATCATAATATAGTACATTGTTATATTAAATTAGTTAATCAATTCACTACCTTTAGTTATCAATGTGATAATAGTTTAGAGATTTATAATATAATTATAACATAAAACATATTATATATTATATTAATAATATCATTATTCATAATACTATTACGTAGTATAATATGTTAATCGAATATTCATATATCCTTAAATTTGGGGTCATGACATGTATACATGTGACAAAGTGATTGTAAAATATGAAATTAAGTGTACCACATAGGATAATTATGTCTTCATCTCCATACCCTCCAAATTTGGTGGTGGTGGCATATTGATAAGGTCTGAAGATTCCTGAGATTGTTGAGACTAGGAAAACCAAATTAGCATTCACCTTGGTTGTACTTAACACATGATATGTATGTGAGCCTATGTTAGTGATTATGGTGAGTACTTAACATCTACTAGTAACTCAAGTAGTTATAAAAGGTCTTCAATGCATGTGTACTTATATATATATATATATATATATATATATATATATATATATATATATATATATATATATATATATATATATATATTCCATGAAATCACTTTGCATCCAATGTCACACACACACACACACACACACACACACACACACACACACACACACACACACACACACACACACACACACATGTATATATTCCATGAAATTCAAAAGTTTCATAGAATCCTATGTACTGTAAAATAAAAATGAGTGAACCTCATGATTAGATAGACCCATCTTTATGTAGTATAAATTTTACTTGATAGGTTTCCCCCTCATTTTCCCTTGCGAACACACATGAAAAACACCTTCCCCCTTTTCTTAGGTAATGGTCTCAAATTCTTTTAATCAACATCCTTCAATAAAAATTGGTAACTGATTCTTTAATCCCACTCTCAAATTATAATCGACAAGATAAATTTCAAATTCTCATTTCTATTTGGAGTTCACAAAAAAAAATATTAGTGATAGTATTTTATTTGGGTATGATAATATGGGTTGTGACTTCCTTCCTCCCTTAGATAATGCATCATTAGGCAATGCAAATACATAATACAATGCAATCATATTCAAATAAATTTAAGAAATTAGATTAACAAGACCAAAATCTAACTTACATTTTCAAAATAATGTGTGCAACTATATTCAATTCTATCAACATTATTGACATTAATATACTCTAAATAAGTAAAAAATTTATTCCCTTAAATGAAAGCTATATTGCATTTGAATGTATTCTAATAAAATTAGCACACAACTTTACAAGGATAACACTAACATAGATTTAAAAGATAGATAAACACACACTTGAAATAAGAGCATTTAATAATTAATCCTTTAAACAATATTCTATATGTGTGTGTAAATTCCTTTACCATTCTATAGTTTTACAAGGTTAGATTACCTCTCTATGAAAATATTCCCCCTTTCTTATGACATCTCACTCCCTCTATTGCATTACAAGAAAAACAATGTAAAGCATTTATCCATTGTATATCATAAGTCAAATCCAATACCCATTGAAATATCAAATAAAATACTCCCTTATCTCTATGATCCTCAATATTAAGTAACATACTACCTTAAAATCACATGATAGCACACACACACAAACATACACCTGTGCCTACTTACTATTCCTTGACATCACATAGATTTGACCCAGCTAGTAGGTACTTCATATCCTCTTCCTACCATACTTATACATATACACTCCCAATACTTTTAACTCATTCCCAATGTTAGTAGCTCAACAAGATACACATTCAATTATAAATAAAAAGAGTTAATGTTTTCCATTAAACTCATCTTTATGAACACCTTGATCATGAGTAACAAGATTAATCAACCATACATGATACCATATGTACCATCTAACATGTAGTGCTTGCCAAGTGAGTAAGTGTAACCATCAGTAGGTCAATGTCCATAAAAAAAATCAATTTTATTGTAATCACATTACATCTAATTCATCATCATTTTATTCATCATGAAATATAATGACATAGGCATATAATAGATAATCAATGTACTCATTAACATTTAATCTTCATTATGCATCTAAATTCTTGCAAAATTACCCAGCATAAATGTAACCAATATAATAGGAAGATCAATGATAGAAATCCACACAATCAAATGTATCAAGAAACATTGACCCAAATTTCTACATCAATGGATAATAAAACCAAATTCCAAATGCACATGTTGACCAGAGGTCTAAGTTGAATACATAACAACCAAGTCTATGTTGAATAACATATCAACTAGGAAACCCAAACATACAACTTTAGATGGCTAAATTGTTGATTGATATTCATTGACTAGGTTGACTAAGTCAAATGTGTTGATGAATTCATATAAAGTAGGAGTTTCATAAGGTGGATCATGACATATACCTTATGTAATATTTTTCTTTGAAAAAAGGTAAAAAAAGGATCTATACATACCCTTTTTCATTCTCATAGGAAGACTACATTTCCATAAACTTGCCACATAGGCCAAAAAGTCAAGTCAAGTCAAAGAAAAAATTTGATAGCACATAGTTGAGTCAATAAGTAAATAAAATATCTTCCAATTAATTATGCAATTTTATTCTTGTTTTCAACCTACATGTCAAAATGATAGATACAGTAATAATTACATTTCATAAGTCAAGTATTGACCAATCTATCAAATACAACATGTCATCAAATGACTATGTCATAAATGAATACACTCATGAAGTCGACTGACATGTAAAACTTCATTCTATCATATGATTAAATCAAACATAAATCCCAAGCATCATACCTCAATGAGCATCATAAAAAATGTTGACCTACATGTCAGACATGGAACAATAGATACATCATAAAAGTGCCATACCATCTATCATGTGATACATACAAATTAAGTTAGTCATCTAGGTGTGCTCACCACTCACCTATAAAGATTAGTAGACCAAATTTCCTCCTTTATATGACCTAGCCCTCAAGCCCATCTCATCACCATGTAATATTTCAAAAACAAATTGAGTCAACAAATATTACATTGTAACATTAATATTCATAGAACTTCATTTGGGTAAGTGTGCTTAACCAACATATAAGTACAAGTTGTGATGTATGGCCTTCTCACCATTTGATCATCACATAAAATAAGGTTTAGGTGCTTCCTTCTCAATCATGAAACCTTGCACTTCCTTGGGATCCTACCTTATACATAGAATTCTCAACCTTGAAACATACTACTTTCCACATATGTCTAAGTAACCTAGTCATGGAACGTGATAGGGTAATTAAGTAACAATATACCTACACATATGCAGTAAAAATAAATGACTTTGGCCAACATATTTTGATCTAGATTTAGCTAATAGAAAGAAATGAAATACAATGTATCCATTTCTAATTAGAACTAGCAAATAGATAGAAATGAAACACACCATATCCATTTCATTCTTTCCCAAATAGCCACATTACACCCACACCAAAAGGTAAGCTTCCAAATCTCATATATAAAATGACAAAAAATTAATGCAAGAGGAAGAATGACATGTTCTTCACAATCTATTCCCTTAAATATCCTATCAATGTTCCAAACTACACATGTAGATGACATCACTTTAAAATCATATGACTAGCATCATAAAGTACACACACCTTAGCCACCTCAAGATCAAGAAATATTGAAATAAAGATTCACATTTCTCAAATCAAAGTCCAAAAAGGAGGCACAAAACCAATAAAATAAAAGTGAATAAAAATTAGAGTAGATAGGTCACATAATAAACTGGTGGCTAGGTGGTCACAATTTTTTTTTTCAAGCTAGCCCCTTATCACATCAAAGTTCATGAAAATTGAACACAATCAAATGAGAACCAATTCACATTTAAAGCATAGTGACTCTCACTAGTCACCAAGAGGAAGTATATTTGCTATGACACCTTGCATCCAAGGAGTGCTAAGAATTTAACCAAACTTCAACATGCATATCATGCAATACTTTTGCAAAAAAAAATCCATGTTCTTCCTACATACAGTACCAAGTTACTCAAATAATCTAGCATCAAAATTATTGCACCACATATATATCACATGTCTTTTACACAATAAATGACATATTTTCATTGCTATCACAACCCTAGTCTGGAATTTGTGGACAATCATAACCTAGTGCAAAAGTCAACCATCATTTGACTATCTCAATAGGTAATAGAAATTCATATACTTCTTGCATCATACATGCAAAGAAATAGGTACTTCAAGTATAAATAAACAGTATGCATACTATACAATCACCTAATTTTAGTCAAAATATAATCATAATTATCCAAGGTATGCATATTACCAATCATTCTAGAAATTTTCCATTTTCATAATCTTTAAAAGAATGCAAGGTCAACACAAAATAATGACATGCATAAGAAGCATCCTACCCTTCCATGCCAAAAGTAGTCTTAACAATAATCAACTCAACAACCATCACATAAACACATAAACTAAGCATGGTTGATTCATCATCATGTGTCATAGCTAGGGCTAAGACAAAGCATAGTGAACTCAATGCCCTAGTGTGGAACTAGGAGCTCTGATACCATATGTAAAGACCACCCCTACAAAACCAATGCCACATCTGAAATCTTCATAAAAATGCAAAAATTTCAACAATAGTCAAGGTCTTTTGAAGAATGACCAATAAATATTAATCAATTATCATTAAATTAAAATATATATACCAAATATCAAATACCAAAATACTAAGATGGTCTAAATAGGACAAACCGGCTGAAACAAGCTCCAAAACCTGTTTAGGAATATGTGGGTGAGAATATTATAGGAGTATTTTACCACAATACCAAAAAGTTTTTAAGCTTCCCTGAAAATTTTCTTGACATGAAACATACCCTTGACAATGAGATAGTCTAAACAAGAAAAACTATGATTAGTAATGGAATTTGTGATTAAATATAATCATGTTCTAAAACCATTCACTAATATCAGGGATAGCCAAATCAATGTATGAAAGAGAATTGTTAGCATTCCTTGACCAGTATGTACAAATCTCCTTAAAGTCACTTTCAAATTTCCACTATACACTACCAATATATATGCATAAAATCAAACAAACATGCTAAAAGCATAAACACTTATTGCATACATTTAGTCTATGTCACTAAGTATTGTGTCATTTCTAGCATACCATTTAAAATGTAATTTGTTTATAGTCAAGTAGGAGAACAAGAATGAATAAATATGTTAAGAAACATCTTAACCATATATATGTATATATAGCTCGGGACCCCATAGGGACATTGCCCCTAAACCCCCATAGAAATAATCTAGAGGGAAACCGCGCCGAATAAACATCTAAGTCTAATTAGGCTCCACATCATAACAATCTCCCACTTGGAGACTAATCAAAATCCACAATAATAACCTCCCACTTGGAGACTAATCATAGCACTACTAAACTTGTAGCTTCCACTGGAATATTAAACCACCCTAGACTCTATTTTTCTTTTATTCTGTTTAGTCTAGAAGACCAACTGAAGCTGAAGAGGAGTTTAGCTTCTCCCTTGGCACTACCTTTGTAAACAAATTAGTTGGATTGTCATTTGTATGTATCTTCTCTAGCTTTAACTGTCCATCATCCAAAACTAGCCAAATGAAATGGTACTACAACTGTATGTGTTTTGTCTTTGAATGCAAAGCTGAATTCTTTGCAAGATGAATGGCACTCTGGCTATCCATAAAAAAATAATTATCCCTCTATGGGTGTCCCAATTCTTCCATGAAGAACTGAAGCCATATCATCTTGTTATCTTCCTTTTTAGCAAAAACATACTCCACCTCTATAGTGGATAAAGCATTAACCTTTTGTAACCTAGAAACTTAGCTCACGACTATCGCACCAATAGTAAATACATAGCCTATAGTACTCCACTTGATATCAATATCCCTTGCCAAATCTGAGTCAACATAACCCTGTAAACTAGTAATAGAGCCCCCAAAGTGTAAACACTTACTGTATGTACCTCTCCAATATTTGAGAATCCACTTGATTACATTCTAATGCTCAATTTTTGGATGACTCATATACTTGCTAATGACTCCCACTACATGTGCAATATCTAGCCTCGTACATACCATAGCATACATCAAGCTTCCTACAACTGAAGCATAAGGTATGTTAGACATCTTTTCCTCATCTCTTATGTCTTGGGACACATCTCCTTAGTCAACTTCAAATGACCAGGTAAAGGTGTGCTGATAGATTTACCATTCTCCATAAAGAAAGATTGCAACACCTTCTCATTATAATCAGCCTGAGATAATGTCAATTTTTGGTTCTTCCTATCTCTAAAAATCTTCATACCAAGGATTTGTTTTGCTGCCCCCAAATCCTTCATAAAAAATGCATGTGCTAGCTGACATTTCAACCCCTTAATATGATCCATGTTAGATCAAGCTACAAGCATATCATTAACATATAAAAATAAAATAATATAGATTTCATCATCCAACCTCTTAAAATAAACACAATGATCTGAATGACACCTACTATATCCATGCTCATGCATAAACCTATCAAATTTCAATCTACATACTAAGTTCTCCTTACCTTTGACCTCAAATCCCTTTGGTTGTGCCATATATATCTCTTCATCTAGATCACCATGAAGGAAGGTTGTTTTAACATCAAGCTTCTCTAAATGAAAATCTTCAGTAGTCACAATACTTAAAACATTGTGAATAGAAGTCATCTTAACAACAGAAGAGAATATCTCATCAAAGTCAAATCCTTTTTTTAGTGCAAATCCTTTTACAACTAACTTGGATTTAAATCATTTCTTACCTCCACCCTCTTCTTATTTATTTTGAAAAGCCTTTTTACCCATAGATAGCTTACATAAATCCCATGTCTTATTTTTCAACAAAGGGTCTATTTCGTCTTTCATTGCGGACTCCCACTGAAACTTATTATCCACCTACACAACATTATCATAACATTTAGGTTCACCAACATCAATAAGTAAAATGGAATACAAAGAAGGAGAAAATCTTTCTAGTGGTCTACTTATCCTTATTGATCATCTAACATTCATTGGTGTGTGTGGTATTTGTTGTTGCAATTTTTGCAAATCATAAGGAACTGCTCAAACATCAACTTTTGGAGTATCATCCAACACTACACAATCATCTTCTTTCTTCTCATGTTGTTGCAATAGATCTTTGTACAACACATTCTCATTGAATATGACATCCTTGCTTCTTACAATCTTACAATTTTCAAAGTCCCAAAGCCTATAACCAAATTCATTAATACCATATCCAACAAATACACATTTCTTTGACTTAGCTTCTAGCTTGGTTCTATTTTTAGAATCTATGAGCAAATGCTTCACAACCAAAGGTTTTGAGAAAATAATAACTCACCTTCTTACCAGCCCATGCTTTCTCTGGAATACCACAAGCTAAAGGAGTAGAGGGACCTCTATTAATCAAATATACAATAGTATTGACAGCCTCCACCCACATGTTTAACGACAACCCTGCATGCAACCTCTTGCTTCTTGCACACTCTATTATAGTCATGTTCATGCATTCAACCACTCCATTTTCCTATGGAGTCCTTGGAATTGTTTTCTGTCTATGAATACCATTAGTTGAGCAATAATCTTCAAATTCATGACTGCAATACTCACCAACATCATCAGATCTAAGATATTTTAATTTATTTCCCGTCTCATTTTCAACCAAGCATTTCCATAATTACTTAAAAGTTTGAAATACAACATATTTCTATCTAAGGAAATAAACTCATACTTTTCTAGTTGCATCATCAATAAATGTAACATAATAATGAGATCCACCAAGGGAAGATATCTGAGTTGGTCTTTACTAACTCACTTAATTCCATCACTCAATTAGACTGATTTTCCTAATCATAGCCTACTAGCATTTACAATAAGCATTTCACTTTGTTTTCTTGGCATTATGTAGCATGCAAAGATGACATATACAACTATGCATGGTGTGCAGGACATTGTTGTTTAAATGATGCAAGCCACATTGCAAGAATTCCATGCAACTTGCTTGAAACTAATGTCCTTTTGTATAATCCTATAGGAGAAGTATGTAGATGAGTAGTATGGCTAGGGAGATGTTCCTAATATTAAAGTTTCATTTTAGAACTACCTAAATAATATGTAGTTGACTTACTTCATACCTATGTATATCATCAAAATTATTATAGTGAAACAATATCATGAACATTTAAAAGCATTTTTTGTGGTTTCTACAAGACTTTCACATCCATGCACAATTGTACTCAACCAATGCCCTTGAAAACAAACATTAATTTTTAGCTAAATTTGACACTATGCAATCACTTCTGACTTCGAAATTTTGAATATCAAATATAATTATAGATATATTAAAATGGTTCGAGTCTTGAGAAAATAAGTTTTTGGAATTGATTTTAGTTTTTAATTTTGAAGCTTTTTACTATTGCGAGCACCACTATAAATTGAAATGTAAGATAGAGGAGGAAATTAGTATAATATTAAGAGAATGGTATCGAAATTGTATTTTTATTTTTTAATTTATAGTACAAATTTTTTTAAGAATTCAAAGATAATGAATATTAAAATTATTTTTCATAACTTTTTATAGATCATAATTCTGGAATAAATTTAGGAGATCACTCTAGTTTTTCCTTTACATTGAGAATCTATGATAGGTCGTGCACAAATTTCCATAACTTCATTTTCTATTGGGGGCATTGTTTTGGCAGTTCATGTCTCGATTGCAAGTTGGAATTATGTCCATAGACTTGACAACTTTTTTTTCGATAAGAGGCCAAAGCTAAGATTAATTATTGTTATCATGTGTTGTGATTAGTTATTATAAATATTTATTATATTTATTAAGCTTGAATATATTTGAACCGAACACCTCCCAAATTAGAGGCTTACAATTTACCATTATGATGCAGGCTCTTGCTTGGACTTGACAACTTTTGAGTATAATATTACAATTGAGAAAATTAAGAATTAATGATTCAATTAGTATCAACAAGAAAATTGAAAATATAAATGGAAAAAATAGATGTTCATTCTCTATAAGCACTAATACTAAGTAGGCAAAGTATTAATTCATTTTGTTTTAGTTGTAAAATCCTTTTACAATTAACCTCTAGGTATTGGGAAAAAAATTTATGCTCTTCTGGAAAAGTGTTTTGTTACTTTGTGGCTCTACTAGCAAGTTGGAACTATTACCATATGGGATACTCCAATATGTCTCCACTTATATTAGAAATGATGTATAGTTTATATAGAGCTTTTTACCTAGAAGGTGTGGTACTTTGGGTAAAAAAATTGGACCATAACATTGTTGTTTGTGAGTGCTATATTAATTTATTTTTATGGATGTTGGGAGGTTGAAATAAATGTTACAATCAAATTTTTTCTATCACTCCCACCCAATATGTTTTAAACTATTGATCTCTCATTTTTACTAACATGGTAATACTATACAAGAATACTTTTTGATTTAAATAAACCAGAGGTTAAGATGGAACTATGCAAGAAATCTTTCCAAATTGAAACAATCTATTTTCTTTTACAACAAATAAATTATGCCAATATAGTGTCATTCAGCTTTATTGTTTGGGCTTGACACCCAAACCTATCTCACAGTGGTATATTGTTTTATCTAGCTAGTTGTATTCGATTTACTTCCCCTATAAACAATTACCATAGATCTTTGTAGTAAGTAAAAATTACACTTTCTAATCAAATTAGATCTCTCAAATATAGTTTTGAATCTATGTTAAAAAATCTGGATTATATTTTCTTCATTAATTTATCTCTCCCCATTTAATACAATAATATTTTAAATGTAGAAAATCTTATGTCTAGCTTAAGAATTTGAGTTTTAGTTTTTGTGGATTATAAATATAAGGAAGCAATAGGTTTACCTCATACAAAGTCTTTCTTTGGTATGGTTTCCACACACAAACCTTTTTTTTCATCGATCTTTTTAATAAAAAAATTGACTAGTAAAATGACAAAGAGATTGAAAATATAAAATATTTAAGGACAAATTGAGGATTAAAGGCATTTCCAAAAAAATTGAAAGCCTTCTTTAATAAAAAGAATATAGTCTGAATTTTATAACTTATTCAAATCTTAATTGCAGTAAATTAAAATATTGCCCTAAAATAAGACATTGATTTGTATATGGTAATAACTTTATAGAACCATTCATAATAATGGAAATTTAAGTCATTTAATCATTTTTTTGAGGTTAGTTACATTTATGAACTAATATGAAAGTTATTATTTAGGTAGGAGAGTATATTATACAAAGTCTTTTAAAAGGGTTATAGCACATTCGTTTGAGGGTATTTATTTTCATGTTCCATTGTGCAAAATATTAGCAAAATTTTTAATTCCTTTTGCAAACCAAAATCTTACATAACAACCTTCCATAATGATTAGCTACCTTATATCTGACACTAATTTTCCAAGGTACACAATCTCAGGGTTAGCAGAATATATTTTAAAACTAAACTATTCTTCTAAAGTTTTATGTCTAAAGTCCAAGACCAATAACTTCCTAGAATGACTATATATATTCCCACTAACTATATGACCCTTTCCATTTGACTAGAGAAAATTGAACCATTTATCTAATTAATCAAAATAGACACATCATAATATTAGTTACATGAGGATAAAACCTTTTAACAAAATTGGAATTACCTAGTCACGAGCAGTTCTGGCTTCAAACTTCCAACTGAAAGGTTGTGTCAAACATAAATGAAATTTATAATTATTCTAATATTTCCTTTGATCATTTCAATCTCTCCTCTGAGAACTGAGGCATCATACAAAGGATAAAATTTCTAAGTGGTTATCAAATGAATATAAACAACAACCAAATCACTTTGTTGTGCTAGTGTTATGTTTATCCTTTGAGGTCAATCAATTGTGAGAGTTCTTGTGGGATCCCCACACCACCTTGTATTTTCAATTTTTCTAAATGACAATTTATTGTTTTAGACAATACTAGTTTTTATCAAGAGATCCAAATGACATGTTGGATGTTGCTTACACATCCTAGGATGACTTAGTATTTCCATAGAGTCTCATAATATTTTTCCTATTTCCTAGGAATTTTAGGTTTGATTCTTGTAGATTTCATGTAGGTAGATCACAAGGGGATGTCCCATATCATTCTATAGTCCTTGAAATGATAGAGGGATGGGACTATGTTACAAGGATGGGGATAACCTCATCACAAAACTAGACAATGCTTCATGTAATGTGATCATCATAGTAAATAATTTTTAAATATATAAAAAGTACTTTATGGGACTATGTTACAAGGGTGGGGATAACCTCATCACAAAACTAGACAATGCTTCATGTAATGTGATCATCATAGTAAATAATTTTTAAATATATAAAAAGTACTTTATATTAATAAATAATATTTTATTTTATTTAAATAATTTATATTTATGTTGATAGGTTCGTAGAAGTGAAAACAATGTGCACTAAAATGCTTTAATGTGTAAGTGTTGCTTGTACCATTTCAATTAATTCCAACATATTAGAGAAGTTGTATATATAAGCACATTATACTAGGCACAAAAGGAAGAAAGTAGGAAACCAATGTTGTTTTTTAAACAACAATAGATGGAAATTAACTTGAGTCTTTCATAAAGAAAGAATAGTTTTTTTTTTTTTTTTTTTTCCCCATTTCATTGGCTTTAAATAGTTACAAAGTATCCATTTTAGTTTTACACATTCCACCATTAGTATTTACAATGAGACAAAGTGGGATATAGAATACAAGAGATATGAAATGCATCAAATTATAGGAGTAAGCAATGTACAACCTACATAGCACAAGCTAACATTGTAAAACAATAAAAAAATAACACATAAATACTTGGGTCTATAAATCAATGTAGATGACAAACCTTAATATTTTTCTTTTGAATGACAAATTGCATAGATGAAACTCAATATTTGAAGGAGAATAAATATAGATGCAAACAATGCATTTTCTATTTTGGTTGAAATGTGAAGTGCATTCGTAGTCTTAAAAAGTTATCATAAATGCAACACAACACCTTCTAACTATGTTGAAGTTAATGCAAAAGTTGCTTTGAATGTTTGCAAAATTGAATGGAATTACTAAAGTGTCATTGTACACCAAACCTTTATTGCAAAAAGTAGTATGGTAGAGAGAAAAATCCAATCAGGATGAATTTAAATTACAGTGTTGTAATAAAATATTGAGTTGGTAGATTTATGAAAAGATATGTAGCAACTAGATATTTGGAACAAAAAATGTCATGTGGTTTCTCTGTCTTCACCAATGGATTGAACCTATAGAACTTGTAAAATTAAAGAAACATTAGAAGCTAAATTATGGTTGAAGGTAAAGGAAAGAATGACATGAATCATGAACTATCAAAGTGGGTGTGGAGTAGATAGAAAATACGTTAGCACCATATGACAAACTGTAGTTTTCAAAGTGACAAATTTGCATGTCTTTCTCCAACTATGTTGAAATACCTGAAGAAACCTTTCCAGCATCTTCAACTGCAATTATAAAAACCAAGTGCACAATTTATTGAACAATCATTTCCCTCTTATTTTCCTTTGAATTAAAAAAATTAATAATAATAGCCCATAAGCATATTCAGCTACAATTATAAAAACAAAGTGCACAATTCATTGAGTAATTTTTTCCTCCCTCAATTTTCTTTGAAATTTTAAAGAAACAAATGAAAGGATTGATGGCCAACAGTAGATATATACCCATTATCCTATCTCTTAAAAGTATGTAAATGTGATGGAGCTATATAAATCCTATTCCTCGAACATTTGTTTTTCAACGGAAATGAGAATTTCATGCAATAGAAACCTCCACAATCCACATGTGAAATCTGATAATACATTGTGATTTTAATAACCAAAACAGTTTCTAGCACAAATGAACATATTGAAAAGATTATTGATTCAATTAGGATAAAACTCTAAGCTCACTGAGAATGTTTTTGTGAAATGGTAACATTTTTAAAATGAATATGCCTGATCTCAGCTGAAAATTCCGTTCATAAATTTGTCTTCTTTCTTGATCAATTTACTGGGTTTGTATCTCGCTCCTTTAGGAATTCTATGGAGACATAATTTTGTAGACCAACCATTACATCCCCAAAAGTTTATTTGTCAATATGACATTGTAAAATATGACAATATTATTGCACCAATCACATCGAGTTTTAAACTCCAATTTAATATCAGATCTATTAAAGTTGCAAATTTATAGCAAGACAATGAAACTAAATGAAAATAATCTAATTTAAGACACGACTTCATAGTATGGTTGTAGACATGATTGTAGGATTATATTTACACTCTGCAATTAAGTTTAGATTTTGTGCACATTGAAATAATGAAAGTTTTAGGGTGGTCTAAATTTTGTGCGGGCTAGGATAATAAGTTTCGAATACTCCAGATTTTGTGCAGATTGAAAATAAATAAATAGTTATAATTCAGAGAAAATTGACCTAAGAGGCACAATGCACTGGCTAGGATTAACTAACAACCTCTTTGTCTCCACATAGCATTGTTTTCTTCCTCTGCCTACGACATCTATGTAATGAAATGATTTTGAGACCTAAAGCTTCTATGTTTATTTAAATTCTCCTTACAGCTTCCAAAAGCTTGAAATACTATTGAATTTAAGTCAGTGTGGCTAGAAATAATCAACAATCATGATTACTTCAATCGTCTTGCAACCTCTCTCATGTATCATACACCGTTGATTGGAAAAGCAAGTTTTAAAACTTGTGAAAGGGTACGCCTTCAACTGAATTACATTTAATTTGAATAGTTTATATTCTATTTAAATTTGGATATAAATGTAGTTTATAGTTAACTTATTTTGATTTCATTTAAATAAATTATATTCTATTTAAATTTGGATATAAATATAGTTTATAGTTAACTTATTTAAAATTTAGTTTAATTATCATTTTTGTGAATTATAATTATGTATTATTGATTAAGTTTAAATGCAGATGTATTTCTTCTCCACTCTATTTTTTTTTTTTGGTGTCAAATTGTTGCAGTTTGACCCATATCCATTGTAGACATATGCATATATTTGTGTATATATGAAATTAATCATATGTTGTTGCTTCAACTTTTATTTTACATATCTATTCCATTTAATACAAAACTTTAGCATACATTGTGTTAACATATGCATATATTTGTGTATGTATGAAATTAATCATATGTTGTTGCTTCAACTTTTATTTTACATATCTATTCCATTTAATACAAAACTTTAGCATACATTCATAACACAATGCTTATATCATCTAAAGTATTTTTTATATAGATACTTGACCCACTTATTGAAATGTCTTCTTTGACTGAATTTTTAATCAAAATGATCAATAATGTGAACTTGCAATTATAAGTACACCTTTAAGTCATAGGCATTGTCGAGGTTGGGCATGACTTTAGATAAATGACCTGATATAGAATGAATCTCTTTGATGGAATTCATACGAACAAAATATCAATTCTAACAATATATAATGCTTACTTGACCTCACAAAAAATCCTAAAGGGATCTAAAGTTTTTCTCAAAGAGTGTAGTTGTCCTATTAATCGTGAATCAAGGTAAGTAGATGTGTTAGTTCATTATACCAAACAAAATCTATTGTATTTGGAAATTTACCATTCTTACACTTGTAATTTAGAATATATGCTCCAATTTTTAATGCTATAAGTCAATATAATTTTTTAGGTGGATTTTTCGTCTCGAAACTAGAAATCACTTTCTTGCACTATGAACTTATTGGTGAACCCACCTTTCTATTCAAAGAGAAATAATTACAAGTGCATCCCACTAATGCAATAACTCCACCTATTGATCTACCTAAGAATGAACTAATACCAAACTTACCTTCTCAGAGGTCCTTGTTTGGGATATTATTATCCTTAAAGAAAAAAAAATCTAGCCCCTTTATTACTCTTATTAGAAGCTTTAATCCATTCCAAACAAGGTGTCTTATAAAGGTTCATGTTGAAATGAGAAAATAAATGCACCAATTCAATACACAAAAGGGAAAGGAAATGTATTCTATATTGATATTATAAATTGTCAGAAAAGTGAGGTGTGTATCACATGCTTCAAGAAAAGTGCAGATCTACATTACATGAATATCCAACTTGGAGTTGTATATACAATATCAAATGGTAGTGTTAAGACAACAAATAGGTTCTACAACAAGCTTAATATCCAACTTGAAATTTATTTGGAAGATAAGTAAAAAGGTTTTATGTACAAGTGTTGACCTCACAATTCCAAAACATTAGTTCTCATTTATACCCCTTGGTAAAATTGTGCATATGGCCAAAAATTTCCTTGTCGATCTTATTGGAATAGTCAATTGTATAGATCCAAGATCCACAATAAAGAGGCAAGATAAGGAAATATTTTCTTAGAAGAAGCATCTAGATAATGGATATGTCTTCATGTATGATAAATGTAACTTTATGGGGTCTAACAAATTAGAAAGAAGGTATACAACTCCAAGAATTGTACCATTTACACAATGTTTTTGTGCTTGCAATTAAAACTAGTCAATCGTAACCATTAAGTTCCTAAAATAAAAATTAGTTTACTATCCATCTTTCCCCCTTGAGACAAATGGTAAACAATGTAAACAATTGTTGTCAAGAATGTTGTTGAGACATGAACTTGTTCAGAGTGCAAAGTGACATTTGTAGATTGCATATAAAGATATATACTTCAACTAAAGATAGAAAATCATACAAGATCACTATGGGTTGTTACATTTATGAATCAACCACCAACATTCTAGGTATGTCTGCAAAATATTTGTATATGCTATAGCTCACCAAGAAGTAGATATTGACATTGGGAAGATAATCAATCAAGGCTTTATTAGTCAATTTCTCTTCACTATCTCATTTGCATATGATTCAAGTGGTGTCCAAGGTTGAATAAAGTCAACAATTACCAAAGTTGACCATGTGGATTTTGTTGAAGAAAATACTTTCTTGTTGGAAATAATCAATATTATATAGAAAAAATAGTACCTAATTGCATCCATAGTGCTAATGTTATGCATGTGCAAATTTGAAGGACTATATATAGTACATTTGTACATTTAATAAATAAAGTAGTGAAAAATGTCTATTGTCATTTTGGTTTCATTTTCAATTGTCACATATAATTGTATAAAAAATGATAAGTATGGTGATTCTAATTTAGAATAATTTTATACTTATTTTAAGAATTAAATGAAGTCTATACTCTTTTTTGTTGAGTTATTTATTTCCATTGCATTTATTCTCTATGTATGAATATTGAGACTTACTTTAAATACAATAGTGAAAATTGTATATTATTACTTTTAGTTAGTTTTCCAAGTATTGTTTATGTTTACTAATACATGTGTGAATAATTATATTTGTATCCTCATTTTTCAATGGGTGTGACATGTCATAGATTCTCCATGTAAAAGGAAAAGTAGAGTGATCTCCTAAACTTATTCCAGATTTATGATCTATAAAAAAATTTGACAAATAATTTTAATCATATGCAAGGTACTTAATCATCATGGAAGGTTATTATGGGAGATCATGGTTTGGAAAAGGTATTTAAAATTTTGTTAATATTTTACACAATGAAATAGGAAAATGGATACCCTCAAATGAATGAAGTGTTATTTATCATAACTTATAACCCTTGGGCATGTGCAGGATCATGGTGTGCCAAAAAGTGGCAATGTAAAAAAAGTGGAGTTTTGAAATGTCTACATCTAAAAGCATTTAAAAATTTGCTCTGACTTTTTCCACCCATCTTGATACCAACGCAAAAAGGTTAGACCAACCCCATTTGGGTATCTGATCCATTATCAGGTATCCAATTTAAAATCAAATACCCAAAACTTGTGACTAGAAATTTTTTAAAAACACTTGAGACCAACCAATCTTTTTTGCTTTCCACCGTTTGGCATTGTTTTTGCTCCCCATTTTGGGTATGAAAATGGGTATATGATTTAGGTAAGTTATTCTTTTGTTTATTTGATTTTTTTCAATGAATTATATGGGTAAGTGTGCCAAGTTGTTGTGCCAAAAAGAGAATATAAGTGGCCACCTTTTTTTTTGAAATCAATAATTTCCAAACTTGACAAGAATTTGAGGCTAGTTATGCTCAAAATTATAAGACATGACAAAAAAAAAGGTAGTAGTCCTTTCAATCTAGTTTCTAAACTACTAATTTATCTTTCAAAATGGCTTAGTTTTAGGTCCTCAAAAAAGTGGGCCATGTGGTACTATTTTTTCAAAAAAAATACAACATAGTGCAAAGTGTGCACCCCCTAAAATTTTAACTTTTTTTTTTTGAAACTCTTTAATCACTCTAGTCAAAAGTTACCTAACATCGTGTATTTTATCCCATATTTTTTTGGGTAATTTAATTATGTGTATTTTTTTTTTATGAATTTTGTAATTGAAAGCATCCAAAAAAAGTGAAATATTTGTGTGCCCCCCCATTAATGATTGAAAAAAAATCCAAAATCAAAACTTATTTTTTCAAAGTGTGTAGAATGGAGTCTAGTTTTTAAATTCAAGGCTTAAATAGTGTCGATGCATTATAGCGTGTACACATTGTAGTGTGCATGCACTTTGTAAGCCTTTTATTTCAATAGAGAGGATGGATAGGGGGAGAGAGAAGGAGAGAGGGTAGAGAGTAAGAGAGAGTAGAGGATGAGGAGAGAGTAGGGGATGAGAGAGAGAGAGTAGAGAATGGAGAGAGAGTAGGGGATGGGAGAGGGTGGGAGAGAGAGAGAGAGAGGGTTGGAGAGGGAGGGAGGGAGGGGAGAGAGAGAGAGAGAGAGAGAGAGAGAGAGAGAGATGTGTGAGAAGTATATAGTTAAAGAGAGGAGTGGGAGAGAGATTTAGCTAGAGAAATATGGAAGAGAGAGAGAGGGGGGGGAGAGAGTAGGGGATGGGAGGGAGAGAGAGAGATTAGGGGATGGGAGAGGATGGGATATGGAGAGATGGATGGAGAAATGGAGAGAGAGAGGGTGGGATAAGGATTGAGGGAGGGAGAGAGAGAGTAGGGAATGGAGAGGGTCCTTACTAACCCATATATGTGATGGGAGAGAGAGAGAGGGGGGGGGGGGATAGGGAAAGAGAGAGTTTTCATATAGTGTGTATGCACTATAGTGCATATGCACTTGAGCACTATATGAAAACACTATAGTGCATACGCACTTTATGAAAACACCAAAAAATGGTTACAAGGAAAGTTTGGGTCCCTATTGATCCATATTCTTTTTTTTGTTTGTTGTCTATTTTGTTGTTCTGATAAAAAAATAGGTTTCATGGCATTAGAAGCTAGAAAACACCATATTCAATCATTGGATACACTATTTGAAGGGTTTTTGAACATTCTTTGTATAGAAAAGGTTAGTGCAGTCCTTTTTAAATATTCTTTGTTACTATAGAGACATATTTCATTATAACTTGACAAGTTGTTTAATATATACTAAATTCATTGAAATTTATATGTTTGAATAAATTTTAATTTGGAAATGGCTATAAATTTTATTGTATGAATAATTCATTATAATTTTACAAGTTGTTTAATATATATTGTGTTTCCATATTTGTTCACATAACATTCATGCATTCACCTATAAGTACAGAGGATGACATGAAGATATTTAGGGAGTACCATTTTTACAGCAGTGATGAACAATCACATTCTATGGAGTTTGTACATGGTTATTTTTTACTATTCTATGGAGATATGGCTAACAAGGGCATACCATATCGTGAACACATTACTTGGTTAGACATTGTGCATCTCAATTCAAGAATGCATAGATGTTCTATTGGTTGAGCAGGATGCACAGGTTCTCTAGAATTCAATATACGTGTGTATGAAGAAAAATCCTAATATGTCAGGAGCACACGTAAACAAGAAAACATTAGTTGTACATGTGCATCTGAAATATTGAAAACAAATTGAAATACAACTAAAACAAGCTTGAGTTTAACAACTTATGCAAGTAAAAATTGAAATCCTCATGCAACCTCAAAGCAAGTCAAAAAGGGCACCCATAAGAGGCCTTGTTGGTGTGATCAAGTGTGAGCGATGTGGATGTGCTCTCCCAAACACAACTATTGAATCCCAATGTAATAAACATGCAATATGGAGTATGCGAATCTAGCCTAAATGAGTGTAGAATACCTTCAAGGAATGGCTATGAGTGAGCCAATCCCAAAGGATTCTAGGATGTGAAATGGAAATGCAAGAACCAAACTATTAACAATAATCTATCATGAAAGATGCAAGCATAAATGCAAGAAATATAACATCTACCAAAAGGTTAGTAATAATGCATAAAAATCACTATGAAAGCTCTAACTCTATACTAGCATGATAAAAATGCAAATAAAGGAGATGAGAAATTCTTGAGACAAGGGCTCTATTTATAGATTTAAGAGAGGCCTTGGGGAGGTGGCATCTATGTGGCATCCACATAGGTGCCACAAGGGAGACATGTGGATTAAGGGGACAAGCCATGCAAAGGTCAACATAAGCCTTTTTGGTGAAATGGATGGCTCAAGGTTTTCTCACACATGTGTGAGAAACCTTGGAGAAAGGAAAAGGGGACACATGTGTAAGATAATTTTGAAAAAATTAATAAAATGGAAGGTTTATTGGATCTTGAGTTTCTCACACATGTGTGAGCAAACACGTAGGAGCTCAAAGGTGTTTAGAAATGTGTTTAGGATTAGATAAGTGTGATTAATTAATGGGTAGGCTTAGAAGGATGAGTGATGGGCATAGACTAGGTTTTAGGATGGGATTATGATTAAATTAAATAGGATTTAACTTAATCATAGGATTAAAGAATTTAATAAAGTGGAGGGAATTAAATTAATTGAGATTTATTTAAAAGGGAATTTATGGAGCACTATGCATTAATTAGATTTAGCACATTAGATAGGAAGTATTTAGATTGAATTTAAATACATTAGGAAAGTGAACCTATTTAATTAAATAAGTAGAGGAACATGATGTAAATATAATTAATTAATTAAATTAATTAATTATAGTTTCAAGGGAGATATTAAAGTGCAATTAGTATAGTGTTTAGGAAAATAAAAATTTTAAGTGTCTACATTTTGCCCCTCTTTGATGTGATGTCAAGACGCCATTATTTCAAGGAAAAGAAAATATAGGTTGACCTAGAGAGGAGGGAAGTGTAAAAAGCCATGTCATAGCAATGACAAGGGAGGAGGGTGCTCCCTCGAGGAAATGAGGTGAAAAAGGAATATATTTTGCCCCATTTTCTCAAAAATAGACACAGGAAGGATAAGGGAAGGAAAAAGGCTTAAAAGAAGGCCTTGCATGACTTGTTGGTAAGATTAGAATGATGTAGGGTGAATTGGATAATGATTCAACCTAAATGCATCCTAACTACATAAATACATGGGATTTAATTATGTTCATATGGGAGAGCACACCCTAGTTTGATATTGCAAGAGAAGTTATGCATTAAATGCTATAGTAGCATAGATGACAAGGTTCCTTTGCATGGACTAGACTCTCAACATAAGAGACACTTTAGGAAAATAGATGTAATTTTCATAGTCATGATGGAACAAATGACATATATGCACTAGAGAGGTCTAGACACACCCAAATTCATTTTAGGGATCTTGTTGGAAAGTGTACAAACTAGTTGCCCCCAGTGAGCAATGCATAACCATAACTTAGAAATTGACATAGATGTGCCAAAGAATCAAGAAAATAGATCATATTGCAAAATGACACATGTAATTAGGTTAAGCCATTCAAATGATACCAAGATACTAAAGATCAGGGCACACTTGGGGAGGCTATCACTGACACACAAAGATAAAATCAACAAAATACCTTATGACCAAGTAGTCATTTAGTCCATAGTTCTTGCCATGAACTTTGTTTTGATGGTGAATCTGTAAAGCTTGTGTAGGAAGGATTCATCCTGTAATGTGAAAATTGATTGTTTGATTGAATTATACTGAAATGTTTGTGATTGATCAATGGAAATTGTGTGAAAGGAACAAGGTTCTCAAATCATGTAGTCTCAATATGAATTTTTGTTAGTTTTGTTTGCAATCATTATTTTGATAATTTGATGGGTTGAAGCTCAACATCACAAGATTAGATGATGAATAGAAGAATTTGGATAAGATATGATAAAATGATGGATTAATTGAATTGGAATGAAAGGGGAATGTGAGAGAGTAAGTGATAAATATTCTCTAGAGGAAAGTCTATTTAACGGAAGACTAGGAATTTGATCAAGGTATATGCAAATAGATGGAAAAATGAAGGAATTGATGATGGAAATTGATTTTTATGAAAGGGTTAGATGAAGGGAATTTGATTATATTAGAGGATAAATGAGTTGATTGAATTGAATTGGAAGAATTAAAAATTGATAGTAGGTGGAATAGATTAGAACCAATGACAAGGGAGAACCAAGGAATGGTACATGAATGGGAAGGGTGGGGATATCCGAATGATGGAACAATACGAGGGACCAAAGGGTTTAGTATAGGACAATGGGGAGCCAAGGAACATGTTTCAAAGGAGTTCAAAAAATGCCCCATACCAATGATAGGAAATATGGTGGGAAAGGATGCATGAACATGGAGATATGGTGTGAAGGCTATTGTATGGAGGAAGGGAGGGAATATCTTCTTCCAAAGCATGTATGAACATTTTGTTATTGTGCCTCTAGTATTGGTCATGAGCATAGGCCTTAAAGTGGAATGAATAAGGGATATGGAAGGGATGGTATGAAATAGGGATGATGATATGAAGAGTATGGATGAAATGTGGGATATGAAATGGAAAATGGATGGGATAACCAAGATCAAGGACATATGAAAGAAGGATGGAAGTATTTAGGAGTATGGAATAAATGATCATGTGAAGGACTATGGGATGCAAGATATGGATAGGATGTCAAGATCAAAGATGTGAAAGTGGATGGAAATATGTAGGATAATGGATGGATATGAAAAATGAGCATGAAGGGGTGAAAGGAATAGGATAGTCAAAGATCAAATATGGAAAATGATGATGGACAGTATAAGGAAATTTATGTAAGGTAGTGTTGTATGGATGGAGCTTGTCCCCAACGTAGAGTGCAAGTGGAAGAGGAAAAGTGAATGGACAGATAAGTGGAATTGGAAGACACTGGATATATGATAGGAAAAAAAAGGGAGGAATCAAGCATCTAGATACATGGATGGTATCCCTTGATATTTATTTATCTTTCTTCTTCTTAAGGAATTTTTACATTTTTCTCATAGATGTTGTTAGGATAGTGAAAATAAGGATGAAATGGGTTGGGAAATGGAGGAAAATGATTTATGAAAAAGTTTAGGTTAAGGGGGTGGAGTGGTTGGGAGGAAGACATGGGTGATGGATGCTAGGTTGGAAGAATTGTGAATGAGTGGATGAAGGATGTGGAAAGATCATCACTAGCACACACCTTGAAGGGTGGTGGAAAGGATGAAATTTTAGAGGATATGTAGGAGAAAGTTTCAATTTTGGGATATAGGGACCCAAAATTGATGAACAAGATGATGGATTTAGGATGGTGGATTTTGGGGCATAAAGACCCAAAATATAGTTGGTAAATGGAAGCTTTGAGGATTTATGGATGAAGGAAACCTTTGGATTAGTGAAATTGGATGCCATTTTGAACTTCTCTTTCAAATTCATTGTTTCATTAAGCAGCTTTGAAATCCACATAATTTTTCAATCTTTTTTTTCAACCTTTGTGGCCTTCTAAGTTTTTCTTTCCTTTGGATCATACTTTTATTTTCTTGAACATGTCTTTTAGAGGGGAAATGTTGATCCTTAGATATTTTTGGATATTTGGCTTTATTGACTTTATCCAATTTACTTCCATTGGCCATGGTACGGGTGCATGACAACAACTAGTATGGAGAGCTTATGAATGGAATTATGGGTGATAAACATGGGAATGAATTCAAGGATGTGTGCCTTTGTTGATCTACATTAGGAGCATGAGGGGATAACTAGAAGAATTAGATATGGTGGATGGATGTATGTAAGGACCCAAAATGGATGGAAGGGATGAATGGTTTTGTTTTGGAATATAAGGACCCAAAATGGATTGAAATGAGGAAGGAATGGGAATATGGATGATGGGAATTTTTGGGTTTGGATGGAGGAATTTTTGATTTGGAAGGAGTGGAAGGTTTACCAACATCTTGAGATGTTATTTCTTCAATGGGATAATTATCATTTTCAATACAAGATGCAAGTCCATGTATGGGGAGGTCATGAGTGGATTGGATAGGTGTGGCAAGGTCTTGTGGAGGATTTGTATCATGAGAGGAATAATGAGGGATAATAGGATCATGAAATGCACATGAAGGGGTTCTTTGATCTTGACTTAAAAGAGAATCATGTAGTGGGATGAAAGGAATTATTGGATCATCCAGTGGGATAGGATCATATGATGGAGTGGATGGAATGGAATTATGAGATGGAACATTTTGATCTAGATAGGGGGAGAGCTTGTGGATTCTATAGAAGGAACATCTTCATGAGGTGGAGAATCTATAGATGCTATCTCTTGAGACAGAATGGAATCATTAATGTATACGGTACATGGAATGTCTTGATCTTGATTAGGAAGGAGATCATGAGATGGACTAAGAGGAATAAATGGATCTTGAGGTTGGATAAGGGAATAATGGGATGGAGAAATGCTTGGATCTAGAGGATAAAATAAATCCATAATGACATGCTTTGGAGGAAGGTCTTGAGATGGAACTGGGTGTATGACTTTGGGTGATTGGGTCACTTTATTTTTATTTTTATACTTAGACAAGGTTTCTATTGAGATAAACCTATTACAAGGTGGGGATGATGGTTTTGGACATTAACTTCAAAGTATGGGGAATTACATGGGGGATTTGGTGTAATGTCCCCATCATTTTAGCATCTCAGTGGAGTTCTTAGCCTTTACATTCTCTGAAGGCTAAGTGGATAAATAAGGAGAAATTAATTAAATTAATTTCTTATAAAGTCATTAAATAAATTCAAATTAAAAGGTGGCTTTATATTTAATTAATTTAATTTTCTAGAAGCACAAGAAATTATTGTATTGTAAGGGAGAAGCTTCTAGAGAGTGCATTTTCTAGAAATACAATTAATTATTGTATTGGAAAGGAGGAAGATTCTAGAGAATGCAATTAAATAATATTTTATTTCCTTCTAGAAGGGTGAAGGAAAAGAATAAATAGAGGGGAGAGCTTCATTGTTAATCATCCAGTTATTGTGAATTTCATTTGATAAGAACTTGGGAGAAGAAGCTAAGGTTTCTAATTTCGGTCAGTCATTGGAGAACGTCAACTCTTCAGTGTTGCAACCATTTGAGGTGGTGAAATATCCATTGAATTTGGTATCTAGGAGACCTTCAATTCAGGAGTTCTATTTGTGCTTAAATTGGAGAATACATTTATTGTTGGCTACTACAGTACGCAAGAACGATGCCATGCTACAGTACTTATGCTTGATTCATCTCCATTCTTGGGCATCACTATTATCAGGTTCCTCTTGTAACTATTAGTAGTTAGCATTGTAATTTTAGGTATATGATTTTTCTGTGATAATTCAAAATCATATTTTGGCATTACTTTATTCATTATTGTAAGCTCATTTGTCTTCAAAAACTCATAGCAACATTGTACATGAGAATAAATTCAATAAAGGAGATACATGTTGCGTACCATTTTTTTAACAAAATGTCCATCTAATAGCACATATGGTCAACATAGTAATTATATTTCAATTATTTTTCAAAATTTTATTTGGCTATAGGTATGCATTCCATATCTGGTTTCCATGTATAAGCATTGAAAGCACCAAAAGAACTGCACTTGCATATTAGTTCATTGTAAGAGGCATTGTAATATCATCTACAAAAATTCTAAATTTCTTAGCATTGAAAGGAAGCAATACAAGTGTTTGGCAATATTCCTTGAGCTAAAATCAGTCAGTTTAGGCAAAGGATATTAGATTGGTATTAGAGTTAAATCTTGCCATCCTGGAGGTTTAGCAATCACAAGCCACCTAGGATTGGCTCTCACAGATTTTTCACTACTAGGTGAGATTTGTTTGATAGGGAACAAGATTTTAGCAGGAAGCCAGACACCATGGGTGACAGGCAAGAGCATAGCCCACCAAGAGACAATAGGAATGAGGATAATGAAACAAGGGAATTTTTCAAAGCAATGGTTATAGGACAAGAGAAAATGGCTCAAGCTTTACAGGCACTCACTACCATGGTTGAGTGAATGAACCCATAGGATAAATGGAATTTGGAACAAGGGGATAATAAGAGTGTAGTGGGATCACCTAGAACTTATAGAACTCTTTCCAGAATAGCAAACAGGCCCACACATCCTACTTTTGTTAGAGATGAATTAGAACAGGAACCAATAGAGGAAGTTGATGACAAGAAATTTATAGATATCCTTATGGTTGCAAATGATGAATGGGAATTATTGGCACCATAGGTTTGGGAGAGGATGACCTTTGAATGCTTTGTAAATTAGAGGAGAGAATATTATAGGTCACTCAAATAGGATAGGAGGCCTAGGGGTCAAAATAGTGAGCTAAAGAGGGCTATAGGAAAGCTTACTATGCCTACATTTGATGGGAGTGGTAAGATGACAGCTCAAGCATGGATTCATAAGCTTGAAACATTCTTGGCACTAAGGCCAATGACAGAGATTGAAGCTATCAAATACACCACTTTGCATTCAGAGGGAGTAGCACATGATTGGTGGTACCATGGTATGGTAACACTTCAACATAATCAGGTGATAAAGTACCAAGACTTCGTGGATAGGTTGGTTGAAAGATTTGACAAGAAAGATCTAGAGGTTTACTTTTGAGAATTAGCACAGCTGAAACAAATAGGCGACTTGGAGTATTTCATTTTTGAATTTTAGCGATTGATAGTCATGGTGCCAAACACTTCAGAGCATAGATTGATAGTTATTTTCATTGAGGGCCTATCCAAACCACTGAGAGGTTGGATAAAGGCATTTGATCCCATTTATTTATAGGAAACTATGAAAAAGGAAAGAAGTATGGAACATGCAGTCCCATCAAACAAATTTCAGTCCAGAGGAGCATCTTCTAGTAAGGATAACAAAACATTTTATAAAAAACTAGAGATGACTGATTTTAAAAATGATTATAAGGATAAAACTCCAGTACCTTTTTGACAAGGAAACATTAAATGATTTGAGGAAGGAAAAATTATGTTTCTACTATAAGGGACCCTATGGTGCAAACCATGATTGTCCTAATAGACCAAAAGGAAAGGCTAACATAATTATGTGGGCATACTATGAGGAATCAGAATCAAATAATTCAGACTAGCAGTCTAATATAGAGGAAGTAGATGGTGAAAAAAAGGAAGACAAGGATGAAAACTTGTCTAAAATGGAGTCCACGGATGGGGAAGAAGACATGCAACTTAGGGAAGCTTTCCTCACTAGCATTAAGTGGGATGGATCATTTCAAATGAGTGGAATACTTGTTGGACAACAAGTTATAACTTTGGTTGATATAGATACCACTCATAAATTTATTGATGCTAAGTTGGTGGAGAAGTGTGACATATAAGTAGAAGAGTTTGGGGGAATTATAGTGAGGGTAGCTAATAGCTATGTCCCCAATTGTGATCATAAGATCATTGGACTCCCATTGGAAGTTAATAATTATGCCTTTAAGGATAATTTCTATGTTGTGCCTATGGGAGATACAGATATAGTCCTTGGGATGAGTTGGTTGCATGATATTGGTGAGTTCTTTTCTAATCTCAAGGAGATGGAGATGAGGTTTAAAGTGAATGGAAAGACACAAATTCTTAAGGAAATCAGGGACAATGAATTTAGAATGGTCTCTTTTCAGAGGATGGCTAGATTGATTCGACATGATCAGGTAGAGTCGTAGCAGAGTACATGTTAATGCCATCATAGGTGGGATAGAAAAAGAATAAATATCCTCCTAATATTCAAGAGCTTAGAGTTAAACACTCTAAGGTGTTCAGTGAAAATCCACCAAGTAGACCACCAGACAGGGGTATTGAGCACATAATTGAGTTAGAGGAGGGGGCTAAGCCCATCATGATTAAACCTTACAAGAATCCAAAGATTTTGAAGGATGAAATTGAAAAAACCATAAAGGATTTACTTGCTATGGGCCACATTAGACCAAGTAAGTCTCCTTTCACTTCTTCAATGGTGTTGGTAAAGAAGAAGGATGTGACATTAGGGATGTGCATTGATTGCAGGGTGCTTAATAGGAAGAAAATAAAAAATAGGTACCCCATTCCCAAGATCAATGAGTTGATAAATGAGCTTAATGTAGGTTGCTTCTTCTCAAAGATAGATTTGAGATGAGGTTATCACCAGATCAAGAGTTAGAGAGTAGGACATCGAGAAGACAACATTTAGATGTCATTATGGCCATTTTGAGTTTTTAGTTATGCCATTTGGGCTAACTAATGTACCTGCTACTTTTTAGGCAATAATGAATAGGGTTTTTCATCCTCAGTTAAGGAAATTTGTACTTGTCTTTTTCGAGGATATCTTGGTGTATAGTAGATCTTGGGAGGAGCACTTGGTTCACCTTGACATCATTTTGGATATATTGGGTATAGAGTCCTTGTATGCAAAGAGTCAAAATGTGATTTGGGTATGATAAAGTTGTTGTATTTGGGTCACATCATTAGTACAAAAGGTGTACACATGGATCTTGAAAAGATTCATGCCATTGTGGAGTGGCCTTCACTGGTGAACCTTATATAGTTAAGGGGCTTTCTGGGATTATGTGGTTGCTATAGGAGCACCCTTGATAGATTTGATGAGAAAGGGAGCTTTCTTGTGGACTCTTGAGGGATAGGAGTGTTTTGAGAAATTTAAGGAGTTGATAACTTCCTATCTAGTGTTACTGTTACCAGATTTTAGCAAACCTTTTGAGCTACACTATGATGCTTCTAGAGAGGGCATTGGAGTGGTGTTTATGTAGGAGAAGCAACCTATTGCTTATGTGAGCAAGAAATTAAGAGGTCCAGAGTAGAGCTTCGGCATATATGATAAGGAGATCTTAGCCATTATGCATGCTTTCACTAAATTTAGGCAATATTTGGTAAGTAGCAAATTTTATATCAAAACCAACCATAATAGCCTAAAACACTTTTTGGGGCAGTGAGATCTCAATTATAGGCAATAGAAGTGAGTGAGAAAGTTATAGTCCTATGACTTTGATATTACATATTTAAGGGGACACTGAATGTAATTTTTGATGCTTTATCACATAAGCCCCATTTGAGCTTATTGATAAAGATATTGGAGGATTGGAGATAATTGATCCTTGTAGAGTATGCAAAGGATGCATGGATAGTCGGATTCATAGATGGAACTATTCAGGATAGCAAATACACCCTTGTTCAGATGAGCTCATAATTTACAAAGGGCAAATATTTTTGGTTCTAGGCTCAATAGTGAGGAGGATGGTTCTAAAATATTTTCATGATTCACCTATGGCAGGACATCTTGGTTTCTACAAGACATACTAGTAGATTAGAGAGCACTTTACATGGAAAGGGCTCAAAGCACAAGTAATTCAATGTGTTAGGGAAAACACTTCTATCTAATCAGGTTACTTCAACTACTTCTAATTCTAGATAGGGATTGAGAGTGTTTATTTATGGACTTCATCACAGGATTTCCTAGAGCCCAAGTAAGGGACTACATATATATGGTTGTGGATCACCTTACAAAGTTAGCACACTTCTTTCTAATCACTACTACATACACTACTACATAGGTGGAAGAATTTTTCTTCAAGGAGATATTCAAATTACATGGCTTACCTTGGAGCATTATAAGTGATAGAGACAACAAGATTATGAGTCACATTTGGTAGGAGCTATTGAGGTTGTGTGTAATAGAGCTCACTTTGAGTACTAGCTACCACCCTCAGATAGATGGTCAGGCAGAGATAGTGAATAAATGGGTGGAGTGATATATCAAAAATTATATAACTAGGCAATAGAAAGCATGGGTAAAGTGGATTTATCTCTATTAGTATTGCTACAATACCACCTATCACATGTCTATTCAAATGTCACCCTTTATGGCCCTATATGGGTACAAGGCACCTAGTTTAATGGATCTACTTTTGAGTGATAGTAGAGTGCCCAGTGTAGGTGATTTGTTCCAAGAGAGTCATGACATTAATAAGACTCTCAATGATAATATAACCAAGGCATAGAATCAATAGAAGTAGTATGCAGACCAAAAGAGGACTAAGAGGACTTTTGAGGTTGGAGATATGGTGTATCTTATATTGCAACCTTGTAGTCAATCCTTTCTCAAGAAGAGTGGTGCTGAGGGAGTTAAGCCATGATACTATGGTCCATTTAGGATTATCAAGAAAGCGGGAGAGGTGTCTTATGAGTTAGATTTGCTGGCAGAGAGCAAGGTGTACAACATTTTTCATGTGTCACCCCTCAAGAAGGCACTAGGGCATCATATTGTTCCTTCTACAGTGCTTCCACCCTTGGATGATGAGGGAAAATTGGTATTGATGCTAGAGGCTATCATTGATTTCAAGGAAAGGAACTTGAGGTAGCATACTATAAGAGAGTATTTGGTGAAATGAAAGGACTTATCAGTAAAGGATGTGACATGGGAGAATGAGGATGTTTTGCAACATCTAGACTTGAAGTTAATTGAGTACAAGCAATTTTACGAAGGGAAGATTGTAATGTCCCCATCCTTTTAGAATCTTAGCAGAGTTCTTAGACTTCACATTCTCTGAAGGCTAAGTGGAGAAATAAAGAGAAATTGATTAAATTAATTTCTTATAAAGTCATTAAATAAATTGAAATTAAAAGATGAATTTATATTTAACTAGTTTAATTTTCTAGAAGCACAATTAATTATTGTATTGCAAGGGAGAAGCTTCTAGAGAGTGCATTTTTTAGAAATATAATTACTTATTGTATTGGAAAGTGGGAAGCTTCTAGAGAATGTAATTAAATATTATTTTATTTCCTTCTAGAAGGGTGAAGGAAAAGAATAAATAGAGGTGAGAGCTTTATTGTTAATCATCTAGTTATTGTGAATTGCATTTGATAAGAACTTGGTAGAAGAATTTAAGGTTTCTAATTTTAGTCAGCCATTGGAGAATGTCAACTCTTTAGTGTTGCAACCATTTGAGGTGTTGAAATATCTACTAAGCTTGGTATCTATGATAGCTTCAATTCAAGAGTTCTATTTGTGCTTAAATTGGAGAATACATTTATTATTGGCTTCTACAATATGCAAGAACGATGCCGCACTACAATACTTATACTTGATTCATCTCCATTCTTGGGCATCACTATTATCAAATTCCTCTTGCAACTATTAGTAGTCAGCATTGTAATTTTTAGGCATATGATAATCAGATTTTGGCATTACTATATTCATTATTGTAAGCCATTTGTCTTGGAAAACTCATAGTAGCATTGTACATGAGAATGAATTCAATAAAGGAGATACATGTTGCATACCATTTTTTTGACAAAATGTCCATCTAATAGCATATATGATCATTGTAATAGTTGTATGTCAATTGTTTGTCAAAATGTTAGTTGTAGGTATGCATTCCACATCTAGTTTCCATGTATATGCATTGAAAATATCAAAAGAATTTCACTTGCATATTAATTCATTGTAAGAGGCATTGTAATATCATTGTGAACATTCTAAATTTCTTAGCATTGAAAGGTAGCAATATAAGTGTTTGACAATATTCCTTGAGCTAAAATTAGTTAGTTTGGGCAAGGGATATTACATTTGGGCTGGATGGGACATGAGGATTATATTCTTCAAAACATGGGGGAAGAGGGCATATGTCTTGGAAGGTAGATTTTGACTTTTGATTTGCTAGGCTCAAGATAGAATTCTTGAGTTCCTCAATTTCTTTGGAAATGGCATTTCTATTTGACGAATTATCTGGGCTATGACTAGAATTATATGTGGATGAATGATAATAAGGTGGATTTCCCTTGTCAAATGTAGAAGAATAAGGAATGTGAGATGGATTAGAATTGGATATGAAGCTTTGAGGATTGATTTAATATTGGGTTTGTGATGGAGGTGTGACTCCATATTGCCTTTGAAGGTCCTCAACCATTTGGTTAAGCCAATTCTTATCCATTGAGATTAGATGAGGAGTGGTGAGAGATTTGGTGAGAAATGAAATATGAACTTGGGACTAGGAGCAAGTTTGAGCTTTGTATTTGATCTGATTTGAATGGGATTTGATATTGGATGAAGGTTTGAGATAACCTTGATGTAGGTAAAGACCTTATGATATTGCAAAAAAATGGATGTTGGATTTGAATGATGATATATTTTTCCACTTTGAGATGGACAAATAATCCCATGTTGGAATAGGATACAAGATAGATGACTTGACACTTGGTGATGGACAAATTATCCCAAGTGAGAGAGAGTGTAACTATGACAATGTTTGTGAAGGATGAAGGTCTAGTATCACACTTTGGAAAGATCTTTCTACCTAAAGATTGGATTGACTTAGGAATTGGTTAGAAAGGAATGAATTTGACAAGGTATTAGATTAGAATTATGATGATTTGAAAGATTTGATTAAGGATTAATTATGAGATTGGGTAAGGAAATTGGAACTTGATGTGGATTATGAACCATGACTAGGATGAAGATTAGTGATTTGATTGAATGATTAAGAAAATGAGGTAATGATTAGGATGGCTGAGATTTTGAAGAGTGTGATAAAATGGATGAATAGAAGTGATGTGGAAAACAAGAGCTTCTTTTTGTTATTTTTTAAAAAATGTTTTTAGATTTTGAAGTTTTATGATGTTTTTGGATTCTTTCGAAACATAACATGCAAAGCATAGAATGAAATATATACAAGAAAAGTTTAGATGGTGCATCCCCTTCAAATGGGGAGGGCTTTTAACACTCAAGTGTCAAACACACCAACAATCCTATAAGGTTTTGACTAGGATACACATGCTCAACTAGGTGTGTCCTCAATATACACAAGGTACATGAGGCCCAAATCTATAGATGAAAGAAAATAATGCCACACAGCTGAGAGGAGATGGTAACCCAAATCTCCACCTTCACTTCCCAAAAGTATAAAGTTCTTTGAGGCTTAGCCAAGAGTGACAAGATTTTACTTCCAAGAGAGGTGTGTTTCAATTTACATCTCGATATTTATACACCACCAAAATGCTAAAGTTGAGGTCATCCCAAGGGGTGATGAAATCCCCAAGCATACCTCCTAAAAAAAGTATAAAACAAGACCACTTATTTCTTGTGCACTCAAGATCCCTCGAAGGTTTGAGAGGAGTGAATACGTAAGTGGTCTTGGGTTTAAAAGACACTTGTTCTTTTCAAATGAAGCTTTAGATTTTCTATCTACTCTTGAAGACACTCATGTTTAAGCATGCATTGTTCTTGCCAACTTGACAGTATCATTAACATTAAAAAAAGTGAGGATTCATCAACAAAAGTAAATTGGTCATCTTCAACATAATAAAAGCAATAGAGATAGAGAAAGTTCTTTTATTTCATTCAAGATTGAGTGAGTGTTCATTTTAAATACCAAATCCAAATGTTCATTGCAATGTTTTTTGAACCTTAAGCATTCAAGATTTGATGAGATTAATTTTAAACCCAAATTGAAATGTGTATCGTAGCTATGACCTTTATGAATTCAAGGGTGTATTTGACTTCTAAGAATCCATTCCAAAAAAATGTTTGTGAATTTCGTCAAGGAGTTCAAGATTGTGTGTTAACAACATTCATCTAAATGAAAGGTTTCATTCAATTGATTATGTATTCAAGATTGGATTTTGCTTGTTTTAAGTTTAACCATTCAAGAGTGTGTTTTATTTTTAAATTTAATTGTAACATTCATTCAAAGATAAATGATTAAGCATTCAAGTTCATTCCCAAGAGCAATAAATCATTAAGAAAACCTACAAGAAAATGTGCTTAGGTGTTTCTAGAAGGCTCTCATCTATAATACTGCAACAAACAACATGGTTAACTTCAACAAAATCTCCAAAAATGAAAACTTAATTATGGGAAAAAGTATTTTAACTTTTTAATTTATTTTTGATATACATAAATCCACTTAGAATGACCCATATCCTACAAAACCACTAAAGGTCAATTTACTTACACCAAAGGTAAATCTACATAAATCTACATAGATGACTAAATACAAACATAGATGAAAAAAATTTAAAGATGATAGAATGAAGTTGACAAAAGAAACTAAGTACATATACCTATTACTTACACTCATAGTCGCAGATGACATGATAGGATCATAGATGCCAAAACTTGCACACACCAGAATAATTGTAGATGATAGTCAACTAAAAATGTAGACTTTCAGTTGCACATTTTGCAAATGAAAAATACCAAATTTTGGAGACAATAGTTAACAACTATTATAGATTTTTGGTCGCCCACAATGGAGATGACAAACTAGGCAAACTGCAGAGATGACACTATACAAATATCATAGGTCTTCGTTCGCCCACAATGAAGATGATAGAATAAAAAATAAAAATGTGAAGACAATGGTCAAGCCTATAGAGATGTCAAATAATTGGAGATGATAAAATAAAAATATTTAAAAAATTGAGTTGGTTAAGAAGTCTTTCTTAGGTGGAGATGCCAAACTTCAGAGACACTAATATGTGGAGATGACATTGCATCCTAATGGAGATGATAGTATGCACTTTTTACACCAAACTCTAAGTTTTTGATCAATTTTTAGAAATAGAAAAGGGACATGGTCCCACCAAGTGTGCCAAAATGTATGAAGGAAAATCCTAATATGTTAGGAGCATGCATAAACAAGCAAAAATTAGTTGTAAATGTGCATATGAAAGATTGGAAACAAATTTAAATACAACTAAAATAAGCTTGAGTTTAACAACTTATGCAACCAAAAACTAAAATCCTCATGCAACCTCAAAGTAGCTCAAAAAGGGTGCCCATAAGAGCCCTTGTTGGTGTGCTCAGGTGTGAGAGATGTGGATGTGCTCTCCTAAACACAATTATTGAATCCTAATGTAATGAAACTATAATATGGAGTATGTGAATCTAGACTAAATGAGTGTAGAATACATTCAAGAAATGGCTATGAGTGAGCCAATCCCAAAGGATTCTAGAAATGTAAAGAACCAAACTAGTAACAATAATCTATCATAAAAGATGCAAGCATAAATGAAAGAAATCTAACATCTACCAAATAGTTATTAACAATGCATAAAAATTACTATGAAAGCTCTAACTCTATACTAGTATGATAACAATGCAAATGAGGGAGATGCAAAATGCTCGTGACAAGGGCTTTATTTATAGAATAGAGAGAGACCTTGGGGAGGTGGCATCTTATTTGCATCCACATAGGTGCTGCAAGGGAGACACGTGGATTAAGGGGACAAGCCATGCAAAGATCAACATAAATCCTTTTAGTGAAAGGGATGGCTCAAGGTTTCCTCATACATGTATAAGCAACCTTGGAGAAAGGAAAGGCGGACAAGTGTGTAAGAGCTTAAGACACTTTTGAAAAAATTAATAAAATAGAAGCTTTATTGGATCTTGAGTTTCTCACACGTGTGAGAAAACACTTAGGAGCTAAAAGGTGTTTAGAAATTTGTTTAGGATTAGTTAAGTGTGATTAATTAATGGGTAGGTTTAGAAGGATGAGAGTGATTGGTGTAGATTAGGTTTTAGGATGGGATTAGGATTAAATTAAATAGGATTTAACTTAGTCATAAGATTAAAAAAATTTAATAAAGTGGAGGGAATTAAATAAATTTGAATTTATTTAAAATGGGATTTATGGAGAACTATGCATTAATTAAATTTAACACGTTAGATAGGAAGTATTCAAATTGAATTTAAATACATTAGGGAAGTGAAACTATTTAATTAAATAAATTTAATTAAACAAGTAGAGGAACATGAAAAATATAAATAATTAATAAATAATTAATTATAGCATCAAGGGAGATATTAAATCAATTAATATAGTGTTAAGGACAATTTGAAGTGTCTAAAATGTGGAATTTCATAGAGGTTGGTCATGGAAAGGGAGAGAATGATGGTGTAGGCACATGCATCAAAATAGCCTTAGGTCATGAATAATTAAAATAAAAAAATGGATAAACATTGATAGATGCAAAATCCATCATATAATGGTGTAACACTACAATGGTTCAGGGTAAGGAAGGTGAGTCTATAGTTTGTAGATTTTTTTGGTTGATAGATAATACTAATATTGCACCATATGAGGATTGTTGCACATTGACAAGATCAAGTGAGTTGCCCTCTTTTAGAAGCTCTTATATAAGTTCATGGAGTATCCACACATGAAAAAATGACATGCTTTTGTCCATCATGTGCAGAGAAAAATTGGGTTGAGTGTGAGTCAATTGAATGGGTGGACAAATGGGATATACTAATTTTGGACCTAATCAACACCTATCTTCCTCCACAAGCACTTGAAATGTTAGAGATGAATTAATCCATTGACTTTGATCTAGTGTAACTTGGTAATGTATATCTCTGTAAATTCAATATGTAACTTTAAAACTTTTACCTAAGTATTTGCTGAATTCATGACTACATTATGTACGTTTATCACTGCACACCAATTTTCTATTGTTATTACACTTGAAGATAATGAAGAATGGATAAATTATTATTTTTGTCATCATGTCTAGACCAATTTTTTTTTGGATCACTTGGTTACAAATGGTGTTCAAGTTTAGGGTACTATATAGATGTGGTGGTTGTAACTAGTACATGGCTTAGATGATATTTTATGAAGAACCCTAACTTGTGGTTATTCGAGGATTGGAAAGAAGAGAGGAAGATTCTTTATTATTCCAACTATTTTTTCATGTCAAATGTCCAATTGATAAAATATGGAGGAAAACCACATAATAAGACTCTTTGGACGGTTCACAAGTTAGAGCACGAGGCAATACTTGAGATATTAAAATGTAGAGAAGATCCATCTAGCTCATTAGATTTAATAAAATTGATGTAAAATTTATATTTCACTTTTTTTTTTGGGCAAGACCAGAGGTTTTCTCTCTTAGCTCTTTCCTACTAGTGCCTTTTAGAGCTAAGTTGCACATAAAAATCAATAGTGTGATACCGAGTAAACTCTAGTGCCAAGCTCTGTTAGCTCTAAGTGGCTAGATAAAACCTATTCCCAAGCTCATCTCATCATGTTGAGCACTCAAACATTCTCGAGAAAGACAAACAAAATTGACCTTGAGAGTCACTAAATTCCATAGGGCAATCATCTTTAACAAGACATATCTTGGAGCTCATACGAGGTATGGATGCAATGTTGGGTGCTATAGGATCATGTTGTCAACACTTGTAGTAACCTCTCTCTCTTTTTGGAAATTGGATTTCATTTTTTTTTTTTCCCCATCTTGGGTGATGCTAGAACTTATAGTGTTGGCTAGTACAAAGTCACAACCTGGTGAATATCTATAATTGTTCATTGTGAGATTGAACTATCTACTCTATTAGCTTTAAGTAGTTGGATAAACCTTAGTCCCAATCTCATCTCATCCCATTAACCATTTGAACATTCTTGGGCATGCCTAACAAAATTGACCATTAGAGTTACTAAATGCCATAAGATAGTGATATTTGATGAGGCATATCTTAGAGCTTGTGTGAGGCATGATGCAATCCCAAGTGCTACAGGATCATGTTGGCAACACCTACAATAACCTCTCTCACTTTGTAGAGATTGGATTCTATTTTTAAGTCATGCCAAAACTTGTAGTGTTGGCCAGTACAAAGTTGCCAACTGGTGAATCTCTCTAACTGTTCATCATGGGATCAAAATGCTTGCTCCATTAGCTATTAGTGGCTAAGTAAACCTTAGTCCCAATCTTGTCTCTTCCCTTTGACCACTTGAATATTCTTGAGCAAGCTGAATGAAATTGACCGTGAGAGTCACTAAATACAATAGGGCAACAATCTTTGATAGGGCATTAATCGAAGCTCATGGGAGTTATGAAAGAAATTTTGGGTGCTATAGGATCATATTGTTGACACCTACAGTAGCCTCTCTCTCTTTTTGGAGATTGGATTACATTTTTAATTTTCTACCCTAGCTCGAGTGATGCTGAAACTTGTAATGTTGACTAGTACAAAGTTGCCAACTAGTGAATCTCTCTAACCATTCATCATGGGATCGAATTGTCTACTCCATTAGCTCTGAGTGGCTGGGTAAACCTTATTCCCAAGCTCTTCTTTCCCCATTGACTACTCAAACATTCTTGGGTAGGACAAATGAAATTGACCCTGAGAGCCACTACATGCCATAGGGCAACAATCTTTGATGGGGCATATCTTAGAGCTCATGCAAGATATGGATGCAATGTTAGGTACTAAAGGATAATATTTTTGACACCTATAATAACATCTCTCCCTTTTTTGAGATTGGATTCCATTTTGATTTTGTGGTCCCATCTTAGGTGATGCTAAAACTTGTAATGTTTGCTAGTACATCAAAGTTGTCAACTGATGAATCTCTCTAACCACTCATTGTGATATCAAACTATTTTCTTTGTTAGCTCCAAGTGGTTGGGTTAACCCTAGTCCCAATCTTTTCTTGTCTTGTTGACTGCTTGAATGTTCTCGAGCATGTTGAATGGAATTGACCATAAGAGTTACTAAATGCCATAGGGCAATGATCTTTGATGAGGCATATCTTAGAGCTAATGCAAGGTATGGATGAAATTTTGGGTGGTAAAGGATTGTATTGTCAACATCTATAATAACCTCTCTAAATTTTTGGAGATTGGATTCCATTTTGATTTTTATGCCCAATACCGAGTGATGTTGAACCTTGGAGTGTTAGCCAGTACAAAATCACCAACTATTGAATCTCTCTAACTATTCATTGTGGGATCGAATTTCCTTCTTTGTTAGCTCCAAGTGGTTAGGAAAAATCTAGTCCCAAGCTTGTCTAATCTTGTTGACCACTCAAATATTCTCAGGCATGTTGAATGGATGTGACCCAAAGAGTCATTAAATGCCATGGGGCAATGATATTTGATGGGGCATATCTCAAAGCTTGTGTGAGGTATGGATGCAATGTCAAGTGCTATAAGATCATTTTTTTGGCATCTACAATAAATTCTCTCTCTTTTTGGAGATTGGATTTGGTTTTAATTTTGTGGCCCCATCTCAAGTGATGCTAAAACTTGTAGTGTTGGCCAATAAAAAGTCACCAACTGGTGAATCTCTCTAACCATTTGTTGTGGGATTGAACTTTATACTCCATTAGCTTTGAGTGGTTGGGTAAATCCTATTTACAATCTTTTCTTGTGTTGTTGACTACTAAAATATTCTTAGGCTCACCAAACAAAATTGACCTTGAGAGTCACTAAATGCCATAGGGAAATAATCTTTGACGAGACATATCTTAGAGATTGTGGGAGGTATGGATGCAATGTCAAGTGATACATGATCATTTTTTTGACACCTATAATAAGCTCTCTCTCATTTTGGAGATTGGATTCCATTTTGATTTTACTACTCCAATTCAGGTGATGCTGAAATTTGTAGTGTTGGCCAGTACAAAATCACCAATTGATGTATCTCTCTAATTGTTCATCATGGGATTAAACTATTTTCTTTATTAGCTTAGAGTGGTTGGGTATACCCTAGTCCCAATCTTGTCCCATCTCATTTGCATGCCAGATGGAATTGACCCTAAGAGTCTCTAAATATTGTGTGTCAATACTTGGAAGAATGAAAAAGATACAAGAAGTTGAAGATGATGTCCTAGGGGTATAAAATCCATAACCATACAAAGGAGATCAAAAATAGTATATTCAATGCATAGTGGACAATGACAGACAAAAGATATCTAAGAAAAAATGCAACAACTATAGCTATAGGACTCATTAGAAGAGCACATATAATGTGTTTTTGTAAATGAAGATCTCAAAGAGATGGATAAGAAAGAAATATTGATATCAAATTCCATGAATAAATTAAAATATTTCCTTCAAGTCTTCTTGTGCTGTGAAGATAAAGCATATCTAGACTCTTGATATGTTTATGGTGATGCTAAGATTTAAGCTTAGATATTTATGTAATGCAGCCAACTCAAGATTCAAATTTCAATGTTAATTGTATAACAACAATAAGAATTTAAGTTTAACTATTCTCATCCTGACAAAAACTCTAAATAAGTTACTCATAATCAAAAGTACTGATAACTTGTAAAATCTAAATACTTGAATTAATATCATAGCCTTATTCGCATTTCAAAAGATACTATCAAAGCTTATCATAGTAATTCCTGCCTTTATTTTGGATGCACAATACATTAAAATGAAATACATGAAAAGCTTAAAACATAAACAAGAAAAACAAGATATATATTATGATAACCAATAATTTCATACATGAACAAACCAATGCATTAAAGTTGTAATTCTAATAATGTCATGCATCAAATATATGTCACACATAAAATATATAATATCTTGGATACATCAAATGTATGTTGAATATGTTCACTAACACAAAATCCAAGATATATGTCCATCAATGCCTATATGTATGTCCATCCCTATATCTTCTCCTTTCCATGAGGAGAAGGAAACAAATCCCTAGAGGTCTTTGGTCATTGCGTGGAGGGAGATGATGGGGATGATGGGGTCTTCCTCACACACTCCCGCATCCTTTTATTTAGGCTCCTCTCTAGCTGGATCTGATACAATTAAAGTATAAATGAATCAATAATTATTATGCATTAAAATCAAATAAATGTACACACAATATTTATTATTTTCTTACTACCATCAAATAGTCACTTTGTATATCCACCTCAAAGGCTCATGGATGATCAGGAGCAACAAGGCCCTACAACCACTACAAAATTTGGGGTCAAATTGCAATGGAAATTTGTGACAATGGTATAATTTGTGATTATTATTTTGATGTTTCCTTTTGCAATTATCCCAAACATCATTGCAATACTAATGGTTTTATCATAGTTGTGATGCCCTCACTAACATAAAAGAAAAAATTGAAAAAATTGAAAATCATTTTCCATTTCTTTTGATTTTGGAGATCTGCTCGTGGAAGAGGTGGAGAGCTCCAAACAATGGTGGAGAGCTATGAATGTTGTTATGGCCCTTGTGATTTATGCATTTGGTTATTTTTCCCTCATGATCTCTGTGTTTCATTGGCGTGCTCTTGCTCTATGACTTCATTGTTGTGTCATGCCCTTGCTCTATGATTTCATTATCATATCATGCCCTTTCTCTGCAATTTTATTGTTGTGTCATGCCCTTGCTCTGTGATTTCATTATCATGCCATGTCCTTGTGATCTATGTACCATTTCTCTGTGATTTTTGTCAAGGGTGAGAAGAGGTACATATGTAAATGTTTTTTTTATTTTCCTTGTAAACATGTATGTCTTTATATTTCCTTCTAAACATGTATCTCTTTATATTCTCAGATAGATCTTTTTCAAGGTTCTTATTACATATATGATCCAACTGCACACATATTCTAGAATTCAAATAATAAAATAATAAAACTCACTCAACCCATGCTAAGTGACTTACCTCAAGATCCTACACAAAAATAATGTAGACTATGAAAAATGGCCAAGTTCGCAGGAAATTTTACAAAATCATATCATAGTAGATATTTTTAGAAAGAAACAAGCCATAACCAGTTAAATAGGTCTAGTTTCTGATTAGCTGGGTTGATATATACACATATTTAACTAGTTGTGGCTTTTGCAAGGGAATGAGCCTTGTGATTATGCATATGTTCTTGGTGCATTATGTTCCTATGATATATCTCTACATTTTGTTGATGTACCCTTGCTCTGCAATTTGGTTTCCATGCCCTTGTGATCTTTGTGTTCCATTGTCATGCCCTTGCTCTACAATTTTGTTGTCATGTTGTTCCCTTGCTCCATGATTTTGTTGTCATGTTGTGCCCTTGATCTATGATTTTGTTTCCATATCATAGCTCTACAATTTTCTTCAAGGGTATGTAAATGTTGGTTTCTTTTCCTTCTAAGCATGTATCTCTTAATATCTCCTTTTGAACATGTATATTTAGAGATCTTTTTTAAGGTGCTTATTACATCTTAGCTACACAATCAAAAAACTAATCCAACTACTTACATATTCTAAAATCCAAATAATAATAAAATAAAACTCACTCAACCCATGCTAAATGACTTACCTTAAGATCCTCCACAAAAATAACTTAGACTAGGAAAAATGGGTAGAGTTCATGAGAAATTTTACAAAAACATATCATAGTAGATATTTTTAGAAAGAAACTAGTCATAACTAGTTAAATGGATCTAGTTGTTGATTAGCTAGGTTGATTACAAATTCTTGTATAACTATCATCACAATAGGTACAAAAAAATGTACAATCAACTCTTCCTAGCTAGCATGATCAAATACAGTTTTCCAATGTGATAAAATTGCACATGCAAGGAATTGAAGAAAAACTTTAGTGAAGAGTTGACCATAAGGAGTCAAAGAAGTAAATTTTGTTTCTGTGTAAATATCATAATCATGAGGCTCATTCCCTTGCAAAAACCTCTGCTACAATAACATTACCTCTAAACCATGTAAAGGATGTTGAATTGGTTCCCAACCTTGAAACACTCTTATAAGCATTTGATATTTGGACTCTAAATTCTCAAAGACAATTGTAAGTGATTCCAATGTTGTAGTACCTACCAAAACACTTTCCTATATTCTATCTAGTTGCTCCCATAATGTCCTCCATGTTGTCTAGCTATTGTTTTTGTCCTGTAGTCTCTTTCTAAAGATACTCCTTCTCATTCTCTTTCTAAAGTCACTCCTTCTGCTTCACTCTTATGCTTTAATTTGATTATCAAACTTCTAACTATCTACCTCTACCTTATCTAAAATAAACTTCACCATGTGTTGTAACTCTAACATGGGTGTTTGATCACCGATATCTTTCATTTCAACATTCAAGTTTTCAAGATTGCTCAACATCCTCAGTTGTGGACCTCTCATGTCAAGCACTTTTTGTACTATTTCAACACCATGTTCTTGGTTTTGAGCTAATAGTTCTTCAGTTGCATTTTCTTGTAAAATATTAATTTTGTTGAATAATTGTAAACTCTTAGAAAGTGCATTGTTATTTTTATGTATGTATGTATATATGTGTGTATGTATATATGTATGTATGTATATGTATGTATGTATGTATGTATGTATGTATATATGTATGTATGTATATATGTATGCATGTATGTGTGTATGTGTGTGTGCATGTATGTATGTATGTATGTATGTATACAGAGAGATCTTGTGGATTGTGTATTATGGATTATAAACAAAAAAGAAAAGAAAACATGACATTAATCATTCCCCATTTGTTTTTGATTGATTGTGGAGAGTTGCGCATGAAAGAGGGTGGAAATGTTCGAATGAGAGTGGAGATCTAGAATTTTTTTGTCATTCCCTTGTGATCTTTGTGTCCTTGCTCTATGATTTTCTTCGAGAGGAGAAGAGGTACCTATGTAAACGTTATTTTCTTTTCTTTCTAAACATGTATCTCTTGTTCATATATAATATCTTTGGTTAGATTCAAGGATGAATGATTATGATGATTGTATGCATATTTGCATGTGTGTATGTAAATCAGTTCACTAGGTGAACTGTTTTACATGCATTGTTGGAATTCTTTAGAATAAATGAGAGGGGGATGAATTAGTTATCCAAGGTTTAGATGTACAAATAAAAAATTTAAACTCTTAGTAGACCCATATCCATAGAACCATACTATGCATGTATCCATTAAATCACACAACTCTTAAACTTTGTAGGTTATTGTCCTAGGTCAAATAAACTTTGTAGAAATGTAAACTTGAAATATAAGAGATTCAATAACACATTTGACACAAGGATTTCATATGGAAACTCAATTTGGGAAAAACCACCAGTAACATGCTACTAATTCTCACTCTTCTGAAGTGATGCCTTGTGAAAGGCTAACCCTATTAAAGATTACATAAAAACTATTAAATGTGACCTTGTTAGAGGATTTCAATCACCATGTTAGGAGTTAGCCTTGTTAGAGGACTTTAGATCATTCACTTCAAATTTTAGCCAATTAAAGGATATACAAATGACTATTAGGTCATCCTTAATCCAAAGGATTTACCCTAGATTGATACAATGATTAGAAAGTAATAGTAAGGCTTGATCTGATTAAAAAATACAAATCAATTATAGATTACAAGTCTCTATTTCAATCCTCCATTATTCTTGGCTTTCACACACTTTAGATCTAATAGCTTATTCACCCTTCAAGCATTCATACTCTTAAGTCTTCTTGCTTTTCATGTCAATTTTAGTCTCTTTTGTTTGGCCACTTAATGAAATAATGTACCCTATACTCCTTGTCTTCCTTAGGTTCTCACACATGACAACCTTTTCTTTTGACTAGCTCTCTCTATAAATAGAGATTTAAGATCTTTTGTTGTTTAACCACCATCGTCCATTTTAGGGTTAGTAGGATTAGGTAGGATACAATGAATCTACCCACTTTTCCATTTGCATCCTCTAGAAAATTCTTCCTCGATCTTCCTTGAATTCACCACAAAATGGTTTACCTTGAATTCTTCCATGTGTTGTCACTCAGCTTCCATACTATTCTTGTCACTTGGTCAACACTAGTTTACTTGGCAAACACTAAAGTTTACTGATGGTCGGCACCAACTAAACTTTACTCAGCTTACACTATGTTCACTTGATATACACTAAATCTTCACTATTCTTGGCTCCAACTAATTTTCTTCTCGGCTTGCACTAACTTTGCTTAGCACCTACTATGCACTTGGTCAAGCTTGGAAGACATAATTCTTCTTACTTGTTCTTCTATACTTAATTAGTATATCAAATCTTTGTAGCCTTTAGTAGATAAACAATAAAATATATCATCACTATCTTAACCGATCTTTGTACTCCTTTTTTATACCATAACTCAACCTTTCATCTAGGTGCTCTTGTTATCTCATTTGATCAAATTCTCTTCATCAATCAAACAAATGATAGTACTCAAATCAACTAAGCAGTTATCTTACTAGCAAGTAGTAGGTTTGACATTAGTAACAAAATAATGATTTAAACACATCCTCATACTTGTATCAATCTTGTCTCAACAATCTTCCTCTTTAACATTGATGGAGAACCAATACCAACAACAATACCAAAAATAAAATAATTCCTTATATTGAAATCTCTCCCTCTATCAGCATCTTTCATCTTTTGTATAGGCTACAAAATTATGTTATGATCAATAGACAATCAACTCTTACTTATGACTCCTTTCATCTGTCATCTTGTAGGGCTTCTCCTTCTAACTTTCCCTAATCACTTCCTCTTTTTGATATTCATGTATCTATCTCTCTATCTAGACTTATTTCTCCCTTAAGAGTATGTCTCCCTTTGAGTAGATATTTCATATTTCTTTCTTGTTCTAAAGTATTTCTCTCTCTTTCTCACTTTTTTTGGTATTCTTTATTTCTCCCTCTTTGACAACAATGCCAAAGACTTGTCATCTCGGTATGCATATATAATCAATTTTAGAGTCTCCCTTTTTTACCTTTCATTCTGATTATAAATCTTTTAATTTGGCTCCTTCATTACTTTAGGTAGCTCCTAAAGTGATATAAACTACATCAAACTATAAGATACAACATTCAGCTTGGCTGATGTAGGGCACTACTCTTTCTTTTTAAGTAGCTTTGGATAGGGGTATCACCCCTAGTTTACCTCTTAGGTACTCATGAGAGTACTTAGGTAATTATTTTGTGAAGATATCATCTATCTTCTCTTTTGTATTCACATATTCCATCCTCACTTCTTTGTTTTAAAAAAAAATCTCTCAAGTAATGATATTTGATTGCAATTTGCTTAGTCTTTGTGTGCATCATAGGATTATTTGATATATTTATAGAACTTTTATTATCACAATAAAGTACCATAGATCTAGTCATTTCCCCCTACATACCTTTGAGTATCTATTTTATCCATAAAATGTTTGTACAATTTACTGCAACAACCACATATTCAACTTCGACAGTAGATTGAGATATGCAATTTTGTTTCTTGTTGGTCCAAGTGACCAACCTCTTTCCTAAGAAAAATGACCCTCCATTTGTACTCTTTTTATCATCAATGTTTTCAACCCAATAAGCATTAGTGTAGGTTCTTAACTCAAATTTCTAATTTTTCTCTACTATAAACCATGGTCTTTTTTTCCTTTCAAATATCTTATAATTCTCTTAATAGTGATCAAATGATTCTCCTTAGGATTAGTAGAGAATCTTGAAACAATCCCAACAAGTAATGTAATGTTAGGTCTGCTATGTACTACATATTGTAATTTTCCAATCATAGACCTATAAAATGTTTGATTCACATCAATTGAATCATCATTCTTTGACAACTTGTGTCATGTCACCATAACTATGCTAACTAGTTTGGAATTTTCCAATGTAAAGGTTTTCAATATTTCCTTCACATACTTAGATTGAGTGATGTATATGCCATATCTCACTTGATATACTTGCAAACCAACAAAGAACTTGATCTCACCAAACATAAACATCTCAAATTCTTTCTTGATTTCATTTGCAAATGCCTTACATAATCCATCATGACCTCCAAATATGATATCATCAATGAAAATTTCAGCTAGTAAAATACCTTTACATCATGTCTTCAAGTATAGATTGTTATTATCATCAGTCCTCTCAAATCCAATCTTCACAAGATAATTGTGAAGCCTTTCATACCATGCTCTTTGGGCTTGCTTTAAACCATATAAAGCTTTGTGTAGTCTACATACCATGTTCTTGTTGTTAGCATCAACAAATCCTTCTAGTTATTCTATGTAAACCTTGTCTTCCAATATACCATTCAGAAATGTTGACTTCAAATCTATTTGATAAACTTTGAAACCTTTGTATGCAGAGTAAGCATGTAGAGATTTTACTCCTTCCAATATTGCAATAGGGGAAAATGTTTTGGTATATTAATTTTTTCTTTTGGATACCCCTTGCAAATTAATCTTTCCTTCTTTCTTGTGACTTCACCATTTTCATCTAACTTGTTTCTACTAGGAACTAGAGTCCATGTCTTATTCCTCTTAATTTTCTCAATCTCTTCTTTCATGGTTTTACTCTAGTCCTCATTTTCTAAGGCATTTTTCACTATTTTAGGCTCATGAATGCTCAACAAACATGTATCACTTGTCAACCTATTCCTTGTTATTGGTCTAACACCTTTATCTCCAATAATTTGTTTAGCAGGGTGGTGTCTTTTGAAATACTTTGACAATCTTGGTTCTAATCTACCTTCCTCATTAGGTCTATCAACTACTGAATCACTATGTACTTATCTATTTGGTAATTCAACATCTCTTTCATATACACTTATCTCAGAATTAGAATTTGCCTCAACTTTCATCTATAGCTCGGCTCTTAATTGTAGCTTGGTTCCTGAATGCAACTTGACATTCATTGTATGTGCCTTGGTAGTCACTAAAACTTGCTATTGATTTTCAACTTAGTTTACAACATCTTCTTCAATAGGCATACCTTCATAAAAAGTATACAAAATATTTATATTCCTCCAATTCCTTCATGGGTTTAGCCTTATGTAACTCTGTATATTCATCAAACTTCACATTTTCACTTTCAACAACTTTGTTAGTGTTAGTATTTAAACACTTATAGCTTTACTTCTTGTGGAATATCCAAGTAATTTATCTTCTTCACTTTTAGCATCTAATTTTCCATTCCTAAAATCCTTAAGAATGTAGCACTTGCTTTCAAATACCTTAAAATATTTTACATTGGGTGAGTATCCATACCATAATTCAAAAGGTTTTGAATGAGTACCTTTCTTGACTTGCACATGGTTCAAGGTATATATAGCTATACTTATAGCCTTTTTCCAATATTTCAAAGAAACATTCTTCTCCATCATGAGTGTCCTAGCACAGTCCATTACAGATTTGTTCATCCTTTTAACAATCCCATTTTGTGGAAGGGTCCTAGGTGCATTTTTTTCTTTTGATTCCTCTATCATTACATAATCTCTCAAACTCATTTGATGTAAATTCTCCACCTTTGTCAGATCTCAGACATTTCAAGCTTTTGCATGTCTCCTTCTCAACTCTTGTTAAGTACCACTTAAACATTTGGAAAGCATCAGATTTCTATTTCATAAACATAATTTTCATCATCCTAGAATAATCATCAAAAAATAGGATAATGTACTTGTCACCCTTGTAGCTTTTCACATTAATTAGTACACACAAGTTAGTATGAACAATCTCCAAGATTTCTTTAGAGGTGTGAGTCTTACTTTTAAAACTAGATTTTTTCATCTTGCCTAATTGACACTGTTTGCAAATTATATTGTTAGGTTTCTTCAATATAGGCAAACCTCTCACTCTTTTCATGTTATTTATTCTCACTAACTCTCACTATTTTCATGTTATTTATTCTCAATAAGTTATCAAAGTTAACATGAAATTGGCTCTTGTACCATAACCGCACATCATCAAATTCTATAACAAGACAAGAAACTACATTCATTCAAGCTAAAATAGATTACCTCTAGTTTGACCACCTTTCCCAATTAGTTTCCCATCAGTATCATAGATCTTAGCTATCTTATTCTCAAACTCAACTTTACAACCTGAACTATTTAGTTGTGAAACACTCAACAAATTATAGTTAAGTCCTTCAACATAATAAAAATTATCAAAAATATATTTTTATTGAGTTTTATAGATCTTTTTCCTTTTATTAGATAGGGTGCATCATTACCTAACCCTACACTATTTCCATCATAATAATTCAGGGTAATGAACTTACTTTTATCTCTAGTCATGTGATGTGAACACCTACTATCAATGATCAACCTATCACTCTTGTTCACATAAGACACCATTGTAGTTGCCTCATCCTTATCATAATCATCCTTCATTGCAACATACACCACTTCATCATCATGGTCATCAGACCCATCTGTGGTTTCCTCTTCTACAATTTAGCAAGACTTCTTGCCTTTGTCTTTGTAATCTTTGTCGTCCTCATCTCTTTTACTTCTATATTTGTCTCCACTTCTATTATTCTTCTTCTTTGGACATCTAGCAACAATATGACCAACCATATTGCAATTAAAACAAATGATAGGTAACTAACCTTTAAATTTCCCTTTGCCTCTATGAAATTTCCTTACTAGTACTGCTTCAAGTTGTTCTACATCTTCCTCATTTGTTTCACTTTGACTAGAAACATAGTTGACTTTTTTCTTCTTCTCTTTAGGTTCCTTTAATGACAATTTAGCCTTTAAAGTAGATTCAACATTCTCAGATTTGAAATTATCAAAATTAGAGAGGTCAAAGGCATTAAACCTACCTACTAGACCTTCAAGAGTCAAATTAGAACCTAGTATGCATCTTAATTCTTGTATGGATGAAACTCTAATAACATAGATGGGAAGAAGTGTTCTCAATATTTTTCTTAATACAATATCATCATCTATCTTACTAGTAGCTCCTCTTATAGCATTAACAACATCTTTTATTCTAGAGCAATATTGAGCAACATTCTCACCTTCTTGCATCCTCATATCATCAAACTTGCTTCTAAGACTTTTGAATTTGGTTCTTAAAACATTGGCATCTACTCCATAAATGGTGTGAAGTGCATCTCACATCTTATTTGCACAATCACTACTCTTGATTTCATAAAACTCAACATAACTTAGAGAAGAGGCAATATCCAACATTACCTAGTTGTGTTATTTCTTCTCTTTTTAGATCATGAGCAGTTAGAGCTCCAATAGGATTGACATGCTCAATGGAGATGGTAGATTGTGCATGGTTTCCAAGACCTCCTAGGCATAGCTTCGTTAGACTTTTTCATGCAGGGAAGTTCTCTTCATTAAGCTTGGGTACCTCTCTTTTTGACATCTTGATCTTTTGCTTCTAGTACCTTCAAACTAGTCCTCTTAAGCACCATGATGCTCTGATACCAATTGTTGGAATTCTTTAGAATAACTGAGAGGGGGGTGAATCAATTATCTAAGGTCCAAATGTACAAATAAATTTTTTCAATGCTTAGTAGGACCATATTCGTAAAACCTTATTATGCATACACCCATTAGATCATACAACTCTTAAACTTTGTAGGTTACTATTCTAGATCAAAACAACTTTGAAAAAATGTCAACCTAAAACATAATGCATTTGACACAAGGATTTTACATGGAAACCCAATTTGGGAAAAACCACTAGTAACATGCTACTAATTCTCACTCTTCTAAAGTGATGCCCTATAAAGGCCAATCCTATTAAAGATTACATACAAACTATTAAATGTGACTTGGTTAGAGGATTTCAATCAACCTATTAGGAGTGAGCCTTGTTAGAGGACTTTAGATCATTCACTTGGAATGTCACCCAGTTAAAGGATTTATAAATGACTGTTAGGTCAACCTTAATTTCAAGAATTTACCCTAGACCACTACAATGATTAGAAAGTAATAGTAAGGCTTGATCTTATAACAAATTACAACTCACTTGTAGATTACACATCTCTATTTCAGTCCTCCATTTTGCTTGGCTTTAACACAATTTAGCTTTGATAGCTTGTTCACCCTTCAAGCATTAATACTCTTAAGCCTTCTTGCTTTTCATGCTAATTGTAGTCTCTTCTGTTCAACCACTAAATGAAGCAATACCCTAGACTCCTTTTCTTCCTTAGGTTCTCGCTTATGACAAACTTTTCTTTTGACTAACTCTCTTTATAAATAGAGATTTAAGATCTTTTTTTGCTTAACCGCAGCCATCCATTTTAGGGTTAGGTAGGATTAGGTAGTATACAATGAATCTACCAACTTTTCCATTTGGTTCCTCTAGATACTTCTTCCTCAATCTTCTTGAATTATCCACAAAATGGTTTACCTTGAATTTTGTGCCACCAACTCATCATAGTTATCTTCCATGCATTTCACACAATTCAAGAAAACAAAATACTAGGCTTAGATTTGTCAAATCTACAATTTAACATTAATATTGGCACTTGATATCAATATGTTGTGACTTAGCTTCCATACTATTCTTCCACTTGGTCAACACTAGTTTACTCAGAGAACACTAAAGTTTACTAATGCTTGGTACCAACTAAAGGTTACTTGTCTTATACTATGTTTACTTGGCATACATTGAATCTTCACTATGCTTGGCTCCAACTAATTTTCTGCTTAGCTTGCATTAACTTTTCACTGCACTTGCTATGCACTCGGTCAAGCTTGACAGGCACAATTCTTCTTACTTGTTCTTCTATATTTAATTAGTGTATCCAACCTTTGTAGCCTTAAGTAGGTAAACTATACACTACGTCATCACTATATTAACTAATCTTTGTACTCCTTTTTCATACTATAACTCAACCTTTCCTCTAGATGCTCTTGTTAGTTCATTCGATCAAATCCTCTTAATCAATCAAATAAATGATAGTATCCAAATCAACTAAGAAGTTGGCTTATCTATAACAAGTACTAGATTTGACATTAGTGACAAAAAATTGATTGAAACACATCCTCATACTTGTATCAATCTTGTCTCAACATGCATACATGCAAACTTTCATAGTACTTGTGCTAAATTTAATTAATCATTCATGTCTTGAATTCACAAAAGTAATTATCCTTGCATTCAATTGAATTTAATCATAGAAAACTAAGTATGTATAAATCTATACTTATAGATTATATTATCTCTTAGTGATTGAGTAAAGATCTCATGCATAATATCATCTAGGTAATGATCAGATGCATTTTTTAGAAATGCTTTAGAATAACCGAGAGGTGGGGGGGTGAATCAGTTATTCAAGGTCCAAATGTTCTATTCAAACTTTTTCACTAAGTGTAGTGAGCCCATTCAACCATTAATTCATCCAAGCTTAAAACATTCTTATTTAGCATATTACTATAAATTAACATGCAAGCATAACACATAAAGAATCAACACATAGCATAGTGATTTATGTGGAAACCTAATTTGGGAAAAACCACCAGTAACATGCTACTCAATTCTCACTCTTCTGAAGTGATGCCCTATGAAAGGTCTGCCCTATTAAAGGATTACAATACACTATTAAATGTGATCTAGTTAAAGGATTTAACCACCCTATTAGAAGTGGGCTTCGTTAGAGGACTTTAGAACATTCACTTGGAATGCCACCCTGTTAAAGAATTTACAATTGGCTATTAAACCAACGTAAGTCCATAGGATTTTCATATATAATACAATTTCTAGAGAGTATTAGAAAGTCTTTGACCTGATTACAACATACAACTGAACTTGCAGATTTCAAATCACCATTCAACTCCTTCACATTGCCTAGCTTTCAGTCTCTTAAGTTCTGACAACTTGCCCTCCTTTCAAGCTTTTTCTCCTTGAATCTTCATGCTCAATGTACCAGTGCAATCATATTTTCTTGACCACTCATTGAAGCACAGTCTATGTGCTCTATTCTTCCTTCTCCTAGATGTCTTCTCCTTTGATAGCCTTTAGCCACTTTGCAATTTGGCACTCCATCAGCTCTTGCTTCTTGGTCTATGACTCCTTAAATAGAAGTCTTGGAGTTTCCTTTCTCACTTAGTTCTTCCATCATTTAATTTCTGTTTGAATGGATTAGGTAGGATTCACTGTATCTAACCCATATTTTGTTCCTTCTAGAAACATCATGAAGAATCCTCTTGAATTCACCCAAAAATAGTTTACATAAAATTTTGTACCACTAGCTTATCATCCTTATCCTCTAACTAGTTCACAAAATTCAAGGTAACAACTTTGTCGACTCAAATTTGGAAAATCTTTGACATTTCTAATAATGTAGTAGCTCGGTACTATTGAAATACTAGTGCTCGACACATACTATGTTAATTGACAACTACTAAGATTTTTTGATGCTTAGCACTTGACATTCACTCGACAACTACTAGGATTTTTTAATGCTTGGCACCTTAAGTTCACTCAACAACTACTAGGATTTTTTGATGCTTGGCACTTGAACTTCACTTGAAACACACTCGATTTTACATTTGTTTAGCTCCAACTAAAAACTTTCTTGGCTTCAACTAGCTTGCTCGACACCCACTAATGAACTTAGTTTAAGCTTTCTAGTCAACCTTATTACAACTTATTCCTCCAATATTTCTAAGTGTGACCAGATTCTATATCTTCAAGTATGTTATCAATACATCATTTAACCATTGTCTTACCTGATCTTTGCACTTCATTACAATATCATAACTCAACTTTTTCCTTAGGTGCTCTTGTTACATCTTGTTGATTAAATCCTCTTCATCAATCAACTAAGTGATAGTACTTGGATCTTATAAGCAATTGTCATTCCTACACATAGTAGGTTTGACATTAATAAAAAAATTAACGATTGAAAAATATTCTTTTAATAACATTCTCCCTCTTTGATCTTCAACAATGACCTTTTCAATAAAATTTCCAACAATCTCCCTCTTTGGCATTGATGGCAAACCAAACTGATCAACCATCAGACTAAACTATTTAACTAGGTTAACTAGATTGGAACAGTAAGTCAAATGCCAAAAAGTACTTGTGTTATCATCAATTTTCACATCTCCCTCTTTATGCTAACTTCTCCCTCTTAGCTGTTGTATTCTTATTATTTCCTTTATTCCTTCTTACAATTTCTCCTTCTATATGCATTCCTCATCTTCTACTATTCTATGTTCTAATTAGTTTTTGCACTTTCTCCCTCATACTATTGATCATTTTTTGTTGATCAGTTTCTACTTTACTTCTCCCTCTTTGATAACAATGCCAAAGTCATACTATTTCAACATCTTAATATGCAAGTGTAGAATTTGTAGGTTCTTTCACTTTCTAACTCTGTCACCTTTCTTGTGACTGATTTGGAACTTCAACACTTTAATTACTTTGGGAATAATCCTAAAGTAGATATCCTCTGCATCAATGTGAGAATATTTCAACAATCAATTCATTTGATGCAGGATAGTCTTCCTTTTACTTCAAGTAGCCTTGGTTAGGGGTATTACACCTAACTTACCTCTAAGATAATCAAAAACATATTTAGGTATTACTTTTGTGAAGATGTTAGCAATATGTTCCTTTGAGCTAACATATTCCATCTTCACTTGCTTATCTTCTACCAATTCTCTTACATAGTGATACTTGATTGCAATATGCTTGGTTTTAGCATGCATTATAGAGTTCTTTAATATGTTGATAGCACTTGTATTATCACAATAGAGTATCACAAACTCATTTACCTCTTCCTTCATACCTTGCAATAAATGTTTGATCCATACAATATTGGTGCAATTTATAGCAGTTGTAACATATTTAGTGTCAACAGTGGATTGTGAGCTACAACTTTACTTTTTACTAGTCCATGTAATTAGTCTTTTTTCCAAGAAAAGTGCCCCTCCACTAGTGCTTTTTTTGTCATCAATATTACCGCCCCAACCTACATTAGTGTAGGCTCTTAACTCAAACTTTTCACGCCTCTTGTAATACAAACACCTTAGTATTCTCTTTACTACCATCAGGTGATTTTCTCTTGGATCTATAGAAAATCTTGCCACTATTTCAATAGCTAATGCAATGTCTGATCTACTATGTACAACATATTGCAACTTTCCAATCATTGATCTATACATTGTTTGATTCACTTTAGCTGACTCATCATTCTTAGATAATTTATGTCTTGTTCCCATTGGTGTGCTCACTAATTTTGAGTCTTCTAATCCAAATGTCTTGAGTATCTCTTTGATTTATTTTGATTGGGTCACAAATATGCCATTCTTCAATTGATGTACTTGTAAAACAACAAAGAATTTGATTTCTTGAAACACTAACATTTCAAAATCATGCTTCATTTGATCAGCAAAATCTTTGCATTGAATATCTTTTCCTCTAAATATTATATCATCAACAAAGATTTCTGATGTCAAAATATCTTTACCTTTTTGTGCCTTGATATACAAGTTTTTGTTGTCATCTGTTCTCTTAAATCCTATCTTCACAAGATATTTGTGCAATCTCTCATAAAATGCTCTATGTGCTTGCTTTAAGCCATAAAGTGTCGTATGCAGTTTGCAGACCATATCCTTGTTGTTGTCATCAAAAAATCCCTCAAGTTGTTCTATGTAGACTTCCTCTTCCAATATACCATTCAAAAAGGTAGACTTGACATCCATTTGGTAGACTTTGAAACTTTTATAAGCAACATATGCAACTAGTGTTCTTACTCCTTCCATTCTTGCAACAGGGGAAAATGTTTCCCTATAATCTAGTCCTTCTTGTACATAGCCTTTGCAAACTAGTCTAGCTTTGTTTCTAGTTATCTCACCATTCTCATCAAGTTTTTTTTCTAAACACCCATTTGGTACCAATTACATTCTTGGTAGCTGGTCTAGGAACTAGGGTCTAGGTTTTGTTCTTCTCAATTTGATCTATCTCCTCTTCCATAGCTTTGTACTAGTCATCATCTTGTAGTGCATCTTTCATTTTTTTGGGCTCAACTTTGCTAAAAAAACATGATTCATTCTTAAGTCTATTTCTTGTCATTGTTCTAGCATCCTTGTCACCAATGATTTGATCTACAGGGTGATGTCTTCTCACATACTTGGCTAATCTTGGTTCTGTCCTTCTTTCCATATTTAATCCTTTAGCTTTAGAGTCATTTTTTTCTTCTGCATATGGTATTTCATCTCTTTCATGTATACTATTTTCAAAATCGGAATGTGCATTTTCTTCATTCTACAACTTGGCTACTAAATGCAGCTCGACATTCACTAGGTGTGACTCAACTGATACTAAATTTTTTTGTTGATCCCCTTATCTTCAACAGTTATTCCTTTATAGAAGTATACAAAAGATCTATAATCTTCTAATTTCCTAGATTCATCAACTTGGACTTTTGCATGCTCATCAAAATTTACATTTGCACTCTCCACAATCTTGTTAGTGTTAGTGTTCAAACACTTATATGCCTTACTTCTAGTAGAGTACCCAAGGAATATTCCTTCATCACTCTTTGCATCAAACTTGTCATTTCCAGTATCTTTAAGAATGTCGCATTTACAACCAAAGACTTTGAAATGTTTAACATTAGGTGACTGATCATACCATAGTTTAAAAGGTGTTGCATTTGTACCTTTCTTGACTTGGACTCTATTGAGGGTGTAAACAACAATACTTATAGCTTCCCTCTATTACTTTAAAGAAATATTTTTCTCCACCATCAAGGTTCTTGCATAGTCTATCACTGATCTATTCCTTCTTTTAGCAATGTCATTATGTGGTGGAGTTCTTGGTGCTAATGTTTTCCTTTTAATACCTTTGTCATTGCATAATATTTCAAATTCTTTTGATGTAAACTCTCCTCGTCTGTCTGAGCTTAGGTATTTTAGACTCTTTCCTATTTCTTTTTCAACTCTAGCCAAATATAACTTAAATATTTGAAATGGATCAGGTTTTTTCTTTAAAAACATAGTAGTCATCATCCTAGAATAATAATCTACAAATAGCATTATGTATTTGTCTCCTTGGAATCTTTGCACTTTTATTGGACCACATAAGTCTATATGGACTAACTCTAGTACTTCTTTGGAAGTGTATGTTTTTCTTTTGAAACTAGACTTAGTCATCTTCCCTAGTTAACATTGTTTGCATATTGTATTTTTAGGTTTCTTTAATTTAGGAAACCCTCTAACCTTCTCCTTTTTGTTGATGCTAATTAGATTGTCAAAGTTAACATGACATAATCTTTTATGCCATAACCACACATCATCAAGTCTAACAACAAGACAAGTTGCATCTTCCATATCTAGGTAAAACAAGATACTCCTAGTTTGTTCACCTCTTCCTATTAGATTTCCATCAATGTCATAGATCTTGGCAGATTTGTTTCCAAATTTTACTTTGCAACCTACATTGTCTAATTGTGATACACTCAACAAATTGTAGTTCAATCCTTCAACATAGTATGCATTATCACATGAAATCTTCTCTGTTAGTTTAATTGAGCCTTTCCATTTGATTTGACATGGAGCATCATTTCCAAATCTAACACTATTTCTATCATACTGAGTAAATGTAATGAACTTACTTTTATCTCTTGTCATGTGATGTGAGCATCCACTGTCTATGATCCACTTATCATTCTTGTTCACATAGATTACCAATGATGTTGTTTTATCTTCATCTTTATCTAATTCATCCTTCATGGCCACATAGACTACTTCATCATCATTCCCATTAGAATCTTCTTCAACAATGTAGAATCTTTTGCCTTTGTTTTTGTAATCTCTGATATCATCTTCTTCTTTTTTCTTGTACTTGTTTCCTTCTTTTTAGTTCTTCTTCTATGTACACCTTGCAGAAATATAACATACTTGATTGTAATTAAAACATATGATAGGGAGCTTACTTTTAAATTTACCTTTGCCTCTATGGAATCTCCTAACCAGTAGTGCTTCCAACTGTTCCACATCTTCCTCATTTGTGCTGCTATCACTGGATGCATGTTTTCCCTTTTTACTTTTCTTCCTTGATGTCACCTCCTTAGTATCTTTCAATGACAACTTGGCCTTGAAATTAGATTCAAGGTTCTCAAAATTGTAGTTATCAAAATTTGATAGTTCAAATGTTGTAAGTCTTCCCACTATTCATTCAAAAATTAATGAATTTCTTGGTATACACCTTAACACTTGGATGGATAAAACTCTAATAGCATACATAGGAAGCAAGGTTCTCAAGTATTTTCTGTTGACAGTATCTTCTCCCAATTGACCACCTAGACTTCTTATTACACTTACCACTTCTTTCATTTTGGATCCATATTGAGCAGCATTCTCGCCTTCCTCCATTTTCATGTCATCAAACTTTCCTTTGAGGCTTTCTCTCTTTGATCTCTGAACATTCTAAACTCCCCCATACATATCTAATAGGGCTTTCCACATCTTGAATAAAATGTCACATCCTTTGATGTCATCAAATCTAGCATAATTGAGTGTAGAAGCAATTGCCTAATTGTGCTCCTTCCTTTTGTTCAAACCATCTACAATAAGAGGTCCATCTAGGTCTACATGTTCTGTTCTAATTGAGGTTTTTGCATAATCACCTATTGATCCAAGGTACAATTTCATTAGACTCTGCCATGCAACAAAGTTGTCTTTGTTGAGCTTAGGAACTTCTCTCTTTGACATCTTGATCTTCCTACTTCTAGTACCTTGAAACTAAATCAATAGAGACCAATTGTTAGAAATACTTTAGAATAACTGAGAAGAGGGGGTGAATCAGTTATTCAAGGTTCAAATGTCCTATTCAAATTTTTTTACTAAGTGTAGTGAGCCCATTCAACCATTCATTCATCCAAGCTTAAAACATTCTTATTCAAAAGGTTACTATGAATCAACATGCAAGCATAACACATAAAGAATCAACACATAGCACCATTATTTAGGTGGAAATCCAATTTGGGAAAAATCAGCAGTAACATGCTACTCAATTCTTACTCTTCTAAAGTGATGCCCTATGAAAGGCTTGCCCTATTAATGACTTATAACACACTATTAAATGTGACTTGGTTAAAGGATTTAACTGCCCTATTAGAAGTGGGCCTGGTTAGAGGACATTAGAACATTCACTTGGAATGCCACCCTATTAAAGAATTTACAAATGGCTATTAAACTAACCTAAGTCCATAGGATTTTCATATCTAATACAATTTCTAGAGAGTATTAGAAAGTCTTTGACCTAATTACAACGTACAACTTAACTTGCAGATTTTAGATCACCATTCAGCTCCTTCATATTGCTTGTCTTTTAGTCTCTTAAGTTCTGATAGCTTTCCCTCCTTTCAAGCTTTTTCTCCTTGAGTCTTCACACTCAATGTACTAGTGCAATCATCTATTCTTGACCACTCATCGAAGCCGAGTCTCTATGCTCTGTTCTTCCTTCTCCTAGATGTCTTCTCCTTTGACACCCTTTAGTCACTTGGCAATTTGGCACTCCAGCAGCTCTTGCTTCTTGGTCTATGAATCCTTAAATAAAAGTCTTGGAGTTTCCTTTCCTACTAGATTCTTCAATGCTTTAATTTTTGTTCAAATGGATTAGGTAGGATTCATTGTATCTAACCCATATTTTTCTCCTTCTAGAAACATCATGAAGAATCCTCTTGAATTCTTCCAAAAAATGGTTTACATAAAATTTTGTACCACCAGCTCATCATCCTCATCCTCCAACTAGTTCAAAAAATTCAAGGTAACAACTTTGTTGGCTCAAATTTGGTGAATCTTTGACATTTCTAATAATGTAGCAGCTCGGTACTATTGAAATACTGGTGCTCAGCATATACTGTATTACTCAACACCTACTAAGATTTTTTGATGCTTGGCACCTAAAGTTCACTTGGAACCTACTAGGATTTTTTGATGCTTGGCACATAAAGTTCACTTGGCACTTACTAGATTTTTTTCATGCTCGACACTTGAACTTCACTCAGCATACACTCAATTTTGCATTTGCTTGGTTCCAACTAAAAATTTACTTGGCTTCAACTTGATGTAGGCAAAGGATGAATAACTTGGGCCAAAGGCTCACCCAGTTATCCAAACCACCCTACAATAGTTAACACAATGGAAGCAAACAAAAAGAACATCAACCAAAGGAGGAAGAAGAGTGAAATACTTTTATCAATTCATCAAAACATCTTCATACATGCCTAGTTGTAAGGCCTTCTTGGTTGTGGCCAAATAAAAATATATTCAGATTCAAAGATCCAACTACAAATTCGTGCTTTTAGTTCTACTCTCCAATCTAATTTCCCAAAATATTACCTAACTCTAAGCTTAAACACTCTATATATACTTGCCAAAACAACTTATAGAGTATTCTAGAACATTACATAAGAGGAAGGCTGACCCAACAATGGTTTGGAATCATCCCAAAGAAAGATCATAACATATATGTCATGAACAAAAATAATCCTATAAGTCAGCCCTCAGAAAACACATCCAATTACTGGCACTTGATATACACTCAATAACTTGGCACATGAACGAATGCTATAGTAACTCAGTACATGAAGAGTGCTATAGTAATTTGGCACGTGAAGAGTGCTATAGTAACTTGGCACCAACTAAGTGCTACAATAAATTGGCATAGGAAGACTACTATAGTAACTCGACACCAACTTGCATAAATAACAAAAATGAGCAGGATAACAAGGCAACCCAAGATGCTCCTACATTAGACAACCAAGGTTGAAAGAAATGATTTTTTTGAATCATTGAGATGTCCCAATCTGATCTGTGTCCAACTTGAATTGAGAAATCCATGAGGCATATTCAATAGGTCTATTCTTCCACTTTACCAAATATTCATAGTAATCTTTTCCTCTTGTACTCTTGCCAAATCTCTAATCCAATATCTATTCAACTTCTTCAATCTACTTCTTAGGATAATCATATGATACAACATCTTCATCCTTTGACTTATGATACTTATACAAATCAGCAATATTGAATATAGGAGATAGATCCATGTCATTAGGTAACTCAACTTCATAAGCATGAACTTCTTCAAGATCTTACAAGGTCCAAATTTTCTCATCTTTAGCTTACTATATGTTCCAATTGGGAATCTTCTTTTCTTCAGATGAACCGCCACCTCATCACCAACTTTAAAATCATGGTGTCTTCTAGACTGATCAGAATTCTCCTTATACTTCTGATTACTTTGTTCCAACCTCAACTTCACTTCCCTATGTAAAGACTCCATAAAATCAACAAATTCTTCTCCTGTAACACTTTTTTTTTCTTCGCTAGCAACATCTCTCAAATTTGATATACTTCTAGGATGCATTCCAGTAACAATCTCAAAAGGTGTCTTCCCTGTACTCCTATTCATAGAATTATTATATGCAAATTCAGCTTGTGCTAATACCATCTCCCAATTACTTGACTTATTCACAACTAAACATCTCAGCAAATTACCCAAGCTTCTATTCACAACCTCTGTCTAACCATGTATTTGTGGATGGAATGTAGAACTAAACTTCAATTTGGTACCAATCTTCTTACACATAGTCTTCCAAAAGTAACCAACAAACTTACTCTCTCTATCTAAAATAATACTTCTTGGTAATCCATGTAATCTCACAATCTCTTTAAAGAAAAGCTTAGCAACATACTCAACATCTGATGTCTTCTTACATAGTATGAAATGACCCATCTTAAAAAAAATTTCCACAATAACAAATATAGAATCATACCCCTTCACTATCTTAGGCAATCCAAGAACAAAATCCATATTGATGTCAGTCCAAGGTTTCTCAGGAATATTAATAGGTGTATAAAAACTAGTATTTTGACTCATTCCCTTTGCAACTTGACAAACTCCACAACTCTTTACAAATTTCTAAACATCCTTATACATTTGTGGCCAATAATACTTCTCTTTTAGTAAACTCAATGTCTTATCAATTCCAAAATGTCCAGCTAATCCACCACTATATTTTTCTTTAATTAGATTCAATCTCATAGGACTTCTATAAATACACAATTGAATACCTTTAAAGAACATACCTTCTTGAATGAAATATTCATCATACTTACTTATGTGGTCTGTCAAATTTGGTGCTCTACACTCTCTCCATGCCTTAGAAAAATTAGGATCAACATCATACAACTCTTTCATCTCATCAAAACCAATAATTTCAACCTTCATTTCAGTCAACAAAGAATGTCTTCTACTTAATGCATCAGCGACTCTATTAGTAACTACACTCTTATGCTTAATGAGAAATGTAAAACTCTGCAAGTACTCAACCCACTTCATATGTCTTTGATTCATTTTTTCTTGACTTTCCAGGTATTGTAAAGCTTTATGATTAGTATATACCACAAACTCCTTAGGCATCAAATAATGTCTCCACTTCTTCAATGCTTGAAAATTAGCATAAAACTCTTGATCATACATAGAATATTTCCTTTTAGCATCATTCAAATTTTCACTAAAGAAAGCAACGGGCTTACCTTCTTGACTTAATATAGCTTCTATTGCATTATCACTTGCATCACATTCAACTTGAAATACTTTGTTGAAATTAGGAAAATCCAATATAGGTAATTCAACAACCTTTTGTTTCAAAGTCTCAAAACTCTTATTAGCTCCATGTGTGCACTTGAATTCCTTTTTATCTCTCCTCATTGTTTCAGTCATAAAATTACAAACAACACTAAAATTCTTTATAAACTTTCTATAAAAACTAGCCAAACCATGAAATGATCTTACCTCACTCACATTCTCAGGTGTGGGCCATTCCAAAATTGCTTTAACCTTCTCAAGATCCATCTTGAAACCATCAACTAAAATCACAAATCCTAGATACACAATCTCCTCTTGCATAACAGAACACTTTTTCATATTAATCAACAACTTTTCCTCTTTCAACTTTTGTAATACTTGTCTAATATGCTCAAGGAATTATTCCTTAGTTTTATTGAATATCAAAATATCATTCAAATAAACAATAACAAACTTACCCAAGAATCTTTTCAAAACTTCATTCATCAACCTCATGAAAATACTAGGTGCATTAGTCAAACCAAAAGGCATAACCGACCATTCATACAAACCATATTTTTTCTTGAAAGTAGTCTTCCATTCATCACCTTCTCTAATTTTGATCTGATGATAGCCACTCTTCAAATCAATCTTGGTAAAATAATTTGCTCCACTCAAAAAATTCATTATGTCATCCATCCTTGACATAGGAAACCTATAATTCACTATCATTTTTTTAATAGCTCTAGAATCAGTACACATTCTCCATTCTCCATTCTTTTTGGGTGCTAATACAATAGGTACAACACATGTACTCAATCTTTCTCTAATCAAACCTTTCTACAACAACTCATGCACTTGTCTGTTAAGTTCTTCATTCTCTATAGGTGTCAATCTATATGATGCTTTGTTTGAAAAACTAGCTCCAGGAATCAGATCCATACAATGACTTATACTTCTTATTGGAGGTAAACCATCAAGAATATCATCAGCAATAATGTCTTTATACTCATTCAACAATTCTATAATTTCTATTGGTATTGGCTATCACTATCTACTGTCACTTAGTCATTACTAGCTTTTGCTACTCAGTAATTACTACCATCACTCGGTCCTCTAGGAACTATGGCAAAAAAAACTTGATTCTTTTTCAAATTGTTTCCCATTAACCATGCAAATTTTTACAGTAGTACAATTAACCTCATTTGGACTTTCAATCAAAGGCAGCAATGCTTGTTTCTTCCCATTTACCCAAAGAGTATATTGATTCAATCTTCCATCATGTACAACATATCTATCATATTGCCAAGGTCTACCCAAAAAAATATGACAACAATCCATGGGCATAATATCACACAAAACTTCATCCAAGTAATGTCCAATTTTGAACTTCACAAGGCATTGCTCACTTACCAATATCTTATGTTCATCTTTGATCCATGAAACATGATAGAGTTTGGGATGTTTCAGCCTCTGCAACTACAACTTTGTAAGCAACTCCTCTGATCCTAGATTTGTAGAACTTCCACTACCAATGATCACTTTCCAACATTTTCTAACCATCTTACATCTTGTCTTGAAAAGAATTCTCCTTAAAATAGGTTCCTCATCACTTCCTTTATTACATAAGGTTCTTCTCACCATCAGATTTTCTCTAGCCTCAGGTCCACTTGGTGAACTCTCAATGTCTTCTTGAATCACAACATTTTTATTATTCTACCCACTTTCAAAGGATCTACATTCAAAAGATCTATGCCCTTCTTCACCACATGTAAAAATATTACCATGAAATCCACCTTTAGAGTAAGAATTACCTCTTCCTTGGTAAGAATTTGTGCCTCCTCAATAAGAATTACCACTTTTCCATTCGGTCTTTCCTTTATCATCATTCTTCCATTCATATTTTTCTTTATCTTGCATAGAACTTTCAAATCTGCCACTTTCACCATAAGATCTACCTCTACCTCTCTGAAATCTACCACCTCTACCTCTTTTTCTTTGTTCGTGCTTCTTTGTCAAGATCTTCTTAGCCTTCAAGGCATATTGGTATGCTTCTTCCACACTCTCCAACTTCACAAAACTTATTTCATCTTGTATTCTAGATCTCAATCCATTTATGTATCTTGAAATTTTCTCAACATCATCATCCACATGTCTAGATCTGATGTCCACTCTATAGAATTTCTTCGTATACTCTTTCACAATCACGTCTTTTTGCTTCAAATTTTGCATCTTTCTCAACAAGCTAACCTAGTAATCAATAGGAAGGAATTTTTTCTTTACCTTGTTCACCATCTTTGGCCAAGTTCTAATCTTCTCCTTTTCTCTCCTTTGTCTATCAGTTTGCAAGTGCTCCCACCATAGTGATGCATAACCTTTCAGCCTAGTTGTTGTAATCTTCACCTTTCTATTATCAGGAGTGTTTTCATACTCAAAGAACTTCTCCATATTAGAGATCTAATCCAACACAACATTGGTGTCCAATTTTCCATCATAAGGAACAACTTCTACAATAGTCTTTGAATTTTCCCTAGACAACACTCACAAAAATATTTCCTCATCTTGATCTTCTTTAGGTTCTGGATTATGGTTTAGTGCTACTGCTTCATCATCACTTACATCATCAAGATGTGCTCCTCTCCTCTGGGATATCTCCATAGCACCTAATCTGGCTACAATTTGTCTCAATTGATCCAATACAACATTATCAACATTATTTCCTCTACCATGAACCATCTTTACAAATTAGGTTCTTGCAAGATCGTAACCCTTTGCAAGTTATAGGTCAAATCTCACAAATTTTCCACCCTACAACCAAATTTGAATTAGGGTTCTACAAGATCCAATCTCCACAAGGATGAACCTCAAGCTCTGATACCAACTAATACAAGCAAAGGATGAATAACTAGGGCCAAAGGCTCACCAAGCTATCCAAACCACCCTACAAGAGTTAACACAATGGAAGCAAACATAAAGGAATAACAACTAGAGGAGGAAGAAGAGTGAAATAATTTTATTGATTCATCAAAACATCTTCATACATGCCCAGCTATGAGGCCTTCTAGGTTATGGCGAAATAAAAATATATTCAAATTCAAAGATCCAACTGCAAATTCATGCTTTTAGTTTTTCTCTCCAATCTACTCTCTAAAAAAATTACCTAAATCTTAGCCTAAACACTCTATATAACTTACCAAAATAACTTATAGATTATTCTAAAACATTACATAAGAGGAAGGCCAAACCAACAATGGTTTGGACTCATCCCAAGAAAAGATCTTAACAAAAGTGTCGCAAATGAAATAAATTCCATAAGTCAACCTACAAAAAACACGTCTAATTACTGGCACTTTGCATACACTAGATAACTTGGCACATGAAGGAATGATATAGTAACTTGGCACATGAAGAGTGCTACAGTAACTCGGCATATGAAGAGTCTATAGTAACTTAGCACATGAAGAGTGCTACAGTAACTCAGCACATGAAGAGTGCTACAATAGCTTGGCACCAACTAAGTGCTACAGTAACTCAACACATGAAGAGTGCTACAATAACTCAGCACCAACTTGTTAAATGAACAAAACTAAGCAGGATAACAAGGCAACCCAAGATGCTCTTGCATCACAACTAGGTTGCTCAACACCCACTAATGAACTTAGTTTAAGATTTCCAATCAATCTTATTACAACTTATTCCTCCAATGTTTCTCAGTGTGACCAGCTTCTATATCTTCAAGTATGTTATCAGTACATCATTTAACCATTGTCTTAATTGATCCTTACACTTCATTGCACTATCATAACTCAACCTTTCCCTTAGGTGCTCTTGTTACATCTTGTTGATTAAATCATCTTCATCAATCAACTAAGTGACATTGGATCTTATAAGAAACTGTCATTCCTATACATAGTAGGTTTGACATCAATGATAAAACAATGATTGAAAAACATTCTTTTAATAAAAATCTCCCTCTTTGATCTTCAACAATGACCTTTTCAATTAGATTTCCAACAGCATTCACAATAAGTCATAATAGGATCTAGTAGATGATCCATCTATGTTACTTCATACTTGCTTTATTGAACATTTTGTTTAGCATAATTAGTAATACTAGAATTATACAACTACAACTCATAATTTTGTTTATTTTATTTAATCATATAGATTTAAGACTACTATTTTTCTTAAAATTAGACTATATATTTTTTATCACTAAAACACAAATATAGATCTCTGATAGCTATCTTTTTAAATTTCAAGATCTTCATATTTAATGTGAACAATTTCCACTACTAGACAATGGCATAGCCACAATGTGGGAGCCACATAGCTCATGGACTTTTCCACCAAATTATATTTTTATTATATTTTTGTCCTTCAAAACTATTATAGGTGAAAGTTCTTCTAATTTTCCATATATTTATAATTTGTCACTTATCGTTTGAGGTAATTTTCTATTATGAGATAGAGACACCTATCATAAGGATGGACATGCCAATTTTGATCATCCCACTTTCAAAGTTCATTCTCTTATCAAATTAATGAAACTACTTGCAACTAACACCCTAATTTTCTGTAGCTTTCCCAATCAACCATTTACACAAATGAATCATCCCATTTCCATAAACAACATCTAATCTTCTATAAATCTCTCTCCTCTAAAGACCCAATACATGGAGCCATTATCATCATGAGTGGACTCACTCTCCTCAGATGAATTCGTTCCAAACTATTCATACCAAACTAAGTATGGAAAAATCTATACTTACAAATTATATTATCTCTTGGTGATTGAGAAAAGATCAAACATAGTTTTCCAAGGTGATAAAAATGCATATGAAAATGTATGTATTTATGTGTGTATGTATCTATGTATGTATCTCTGCATCTCATTTCAGTGCCCTTGTGATCTCTCTATGTCTATGTTTGTATGTATGAATATAAATATATATACATATGTATATGCATATATATGTGTATATACATACATACACATGTATATGTGTGTCTATGTATGTATGCATGTATATAAATAAATAGATCTTTGTATAAATACATTCATACATACATATACACATATGTGTGTGTGTGTGTGTGTGTGTGTGTGTGTATACACATACATATACATAAAAATCAGCTTCTCTAACCACCTACTGAGGGGAAATATAAAGAGATACATATTTAGAAGGAAAAGAAAAGAACATTTACACAGGTACCTCTTCTCCCCTAGAAAAAAATGACAGAGCAAGCACTACTACATTTGGACACTGTCATCACAATTTGACCCAAAATCTTGTAATGTTCCAAAGGGCATAGGTAACACAAGGGCATGACATGACAATGAAATTTTAGAGAAAGGACATAGAGATCACAAGGGAATGACAAAAAAATGCAAAGATCAAAAGGACACAGAAATGAAATCCTAGATCTCCATTAATCTCCACCAAGGGCATGAAAATGAAATGTAGAGATAATAAGGTCACAGTAATGAAATGCAATGATCGCAAAGGCATGAAAATGAAATCTCCACCAACATTTAGAGCTCTCTACCCTTGTTCGGAGCTCTCCACCCTCTTTCACATGCAACTCTCCACAATAAAAAAAAATTGGGGAATGATTTATGTCATTTTTTTTTAAATATTTAAAATCAACTTCACATTGTGTTGTAACTATGCCATAGGTGTTTGATCATCGATAGCTTTCATTTCACCATTTCAACTTTCAAGTTTTCAAGTTTCATCTTCATTATATAGTCATTTATACCCTAAAAACCTCTTTGTTACTTCTTTAAAATTAGGACTTGAACAAAGCCAATGATAAAACAAATCCCATATTTCAGAATCCAAATAATAAAACAATAAAACCCATTCAACCCTTGCTAATTGACTTGTGATGGGGACACGACCCAAGAACAGAATGGAACCCACAAAAAGGGAAAATTATATTAACTGAGAAAATAAGCTAGTACAAATAGTGCAGAGAAAATAAACTTCAAAACATGCCCTAAGGGCTTACAATAGCATAAATCTGGAGATAATTTCTCCTTTTAGTACTTCCTCTCAAACTCCACTCTGAACTGCCTTTTATAATGCCAAAAATCTCCTTAAATAGACCTCGGAGGGTTAAGGACTAGGAGTAAATTCTAGAAAGTTCTAGTAGGCATCCACCAACCAAATAGAAGGTTCCAGAAGCTGCGGTAGAAGTCGGTGCAAATCTAGAAGAATCTAGAAACAGTAACCAAACTTTCGGGAGGCATAACTTTTGAACCATAGCTCCGATTGACGAACCATTTACATTTTTGGAAAGCTCTCAAAGCGCTCTATAGCCCTATGGACCAACTTTGCTTGTCCCCCATTTTTGACCCTTTTCAAGGTCATTTAATTCCCCTAACTTGACTTTGAAACATTCTTAGGAGGTCTCCAAAACTCGAAAAACTGCAATAACTTTCAAACCGAGGGGCCTTTTGACCAGATTCTTTTTTTGGAATGCTCTAAATCACAATTACATTCATTTGGCCAATTCACACCTTCTAGGTCACCAAAATGATGGCCAAATTGCATGCTCCTATTTTTTTGGGATTTTCAAATACACTGATAGTGGAACTATGAGAGTTGGAACCTTTATTTGACCCAAATGGGTATCCAAAAATGTAAAGACATGAAACAGAAACTAAGTCTAAGTATATTTTTTTTGGGTGACACAGGATTGCCCTTATACCTTTGGATGCTCCTGCATCAGACACCTAGGGTAGATTGAAAAGTGACCCTGTCACTTTATGGATGGTAGAGGAAATCCCAAATGGGAAACCTCAGCTGCTGAAATCCAAGTTGAGTCCTCGATCGACCGTCCTTTCCATTTGACCAAATACCCTTCATACTGCCTATTTCTGGTACTCCTACCCACACAATGATCTAGAATGTCTTCTATCTCCTCCTTCTTAGAAGCAGGAATTGGACATGGCTCTAACACTAGCTCCTCATCTGCACCATCATCATGATACTCTGTTATATCTGCAATGTTGAAAATGGGAGAAATGTGAATACCATCTGGCAGCTCCACCTCATATGCATTTCCTAAGTCATGCTTCTTCAAAATTTTGCAAGGGCCAAATTTTTTCATTTTCAGTTTATTGTAAGTACCGGCTGGAAATATTTCTTTTCGTAAGTGCACCATGACTAGATCTCCTACTTGGAATTCCTTATGTCTTCTCCTTTGATCAGCCCTAGCTTTATACTCTTGATTCATCTTGGTAATGTGTGCTTGGACCTCCTCATGTAGATGCCTGATATGTTCAGCAAATTCCTCAGCTTAAGCACTTGTCCTCTCCCCTTGTTCTATTTTCCTCAGCTTTGGTGCAGTCCTTGGACTATTCCCATATACAATTTGGAATGGTGATTTTCCAGTACTCCTGTTTATGGAGTTATTGTAAGCAAACTCTGCTTGTGGTAGAATCAAATCCCATCCCTTGGGCTTATCCCCAACTAAACATCTCAGCAAATTGCCCAGACTTTTGTTTACCACTTCTGTTTGGCCGTCAGTTTGTGGGTGATGTGTGGAACTGAATTTCAAGTCTGTTCTCAACTTTTTCCACAATGTCCTCCAGAAATACCCCACAAATTTAGTATCTCTGTTAGAAACTATACTCCTTGGAAGACCATGTAGTCTTACCACCTCTTTGAAAAACAAGTCTGCAATATGGATAGCATCATGAGTTTAGGGGCATGGAATGAAATGTGCCATTTTGGAGAACCTATCAACCACCACGAATACTGAGTCATTACCCCTTTGTGTCCTTGGAAATCCAAGAACAAAATCCATAATTATGTCCTCCCATGGCCTTGATGGAACAGGCAATGGCTGATATAGGCCAGTATTGTGACTAAACCCCTTAGCAACTTGACAAACCTGGCAACTCTGTACAAACTTCTTCACATCTTGTGAAATTTGAGGCCAAAAATAATGTTCTCTAAGAATGAAAATGGTCTTATCTCGACCAAAATGTCCTGCCATTCCTCCACTGTGTTTCTCCTTAATCAGATTTTTCCTCATGGAACTCCTTGGAATGCACAATTGACTACCTTTGAACAACATGCCATCCTGAATCAAATAGTCTAACCACTTGGTTCTATCTACAACAATAGGTTCTTTACAAGCTTTCCATGCTTCAGCAAAATCACGATCCTCGGGGTACAAATTCTTGAGTTCATCAAACCCAACTACTTCAACCTGCATTACTGTAAGCAGTGATTGTCTCCTACTTAGTGCATCTGCAACCCTGTTAGATTTTCCACTTCTATGATTCAACACAAATGTATAACTCTGCAAGAATTCTACCCACTTCATATGCCTCTGATTCAATTTACCTTGGCTATTTAGGTATTGTAATGCCTGATGATTAGTATAAAAAACAAATTCTTTTGGCAATAAATAATGCCTCCATTTCTTTAAGGCCTGAACTATTGCATAGAACTCTTGATCATAAACAGAATACTTCTTCTTTGCATCATTCAATTTTTCACTAAAATATGCAATAGGCTTACCTTCTTGGCTTAATACAGCCCCAATAGCACTACCACTAGCATCACAATCCACCTGGAACACTTTTCTAAAATCTGGAAGTGCCAACACAGGCTGTTCTGTCACCTTCTGCTTCAACAATTCAAAACTTCTCGCAGCTACTGCAGTCCATTTGAACTCTTTTCTATCCCCTCTTATTGTATCAGTTAGGGGTGCACATATGCCACTAAAATTCTTAATAAACTTCCTGTAAAAACTAACCAGACCATGAAATGATCTTACCTCAGTAGCAGTCCTTGGAGTAGGCCATTCCAAGATGGCTTTTACCTTCTCTGGATTCATTTTGAGACCTTCAGGTGATATAACAAATCCCAAATAGACTAACTCCCTTGTTGCAAAGACACTTCTTTAGATTAATTAATAGTTTCTCTTCTCTTAGCCTTTCAAGGACACTACGAATATGCAGTAAATGTTCTTCCAAAGTCTTGCTGAAAATTAAAATATCATCCAAATAGACAATAACAAATTTTCCCAAGAACTTCTTAAGTACCTCATTCATGAGCCGCATGAAGGTGCTTGGGGCGTTTGTCAATCCAAAGGGCATGACTAACCACTCATAAAGACCCTCCTTGGTCTTGAAGGCTATTTTCCACTCATCTCCTTCTCGAATCCATATCTAATGATAGCCACTCTTCAGATCTATCTTTGTGAAGTACTGAGCTCCACTCAAGTAGTCCATAAGATCAACCATCCTTGGTAAAGGAAATCGGTACTTGATGGTTATCCTATTTATAGCTCAAGAATCTGTACACATACTTCACTCTCCATCCTTCTTTGGTGCAAGTACTGCAGGTACTACACATGGACTCAGGCTCTCTCAAATCAAGCCCTTCCTCAACAACTCTTGAACCTGTCTATTTAGCTCCTCTGTTTCAGTAGGATTCATTCTGTGGGCAGCCTTGTTAGGAAAACTAGCTCCTGGAATCAGATCTATCTGATGACTGATTTGCCTTAATGGTGGCAATCCATCTGGAACATTATCAGAGATAATATCTCCAAATTCCCCTAGTAAATTTGAAACTTCAAATGGTATTTCACTACTACCTTCTTTACCTTTCCTAGGAATCAAAGCATAGCACATATGCTGATGTTTCATGCCATCTAAAAACTTCCTTCCATCAACAAGACAAATCCTAGCACTGCTACATACCTTTTCACCTTCCTTTTTCATGGGCTTCAATTTGTGGTGAACTCCATCCTTTGTCAGAGAGTATGTGTTTGCATGTCTATCATGTATTGCATGTCTATCAAACTGTCATGGTCTACCCAACAATAGATGGAAAACATCCATCGAAATAACATCACAGAGAACTTCAACATGGTAACTCCCAATTTTGAATTTTACTAAACATTGTTCACCTACTAGGACCTTATGATCATCTTTTACCCAAGAAATCCGATAGGGCTGGGGATGTTTCTCCCTCTTGAGCTTCAGCTTAGAGACCATCTCTTCTGATACCAGGTTATTAGTGCTACCACCATCAATGATCATGTCACAACATTTATCCTCACACTTGCATTTGGTACGAAACAAACTCCTTCATTGTCCTATTTCATTCTCACCACTTAGTAGGACTCTTTCATTTACCAAGGTCTCTCCTCTTTCTGCATCCTCTGAATGTGATGATTGTGCATCCTCATCCACATGAGCAACCCTAGCTTGGCCCTCAGCTCTCCTATTCGTCCTTCCTTGTCATTGAGGGCATTCAAAGGCACGATGACCTTCTTCATTGCAATGGAAACAGGTTCCACGAAAGCCTCCTCTTCCTTGTCCACATCCTCTACCTCTTCCTCTTTGATTTCCAAAGTCTTGATCATGGGAGCGATTGAAACCCTCATTCCTCTGGTTTTTGCTAGTACCCACATCTTCATTTTTCTTTTGGGTTTCATTGCGGCCTCCAGATGATCTACTGCTTCCCCTTCCTCCTTGACCATGCCCTCTTTTTCTTCCTTCAAACCTTTTATTCAGCTTCTCTTCAACTCGCAGGGCAAACTGGTATGCCTCTTCAACGCTGGTCATTCTTACCTGACTTAATTCCTCCTAGATGCTAGGTCGCAACCCACTGATATAATGAGCAACCTTCTCCTTATTTGCTTCTGCATGCCCCACTCTAATCAAGAGTTGATAAAACTCCTCCGTATATTCTTGGACTGATCTTCCTACTTTCTTTAACCCATGCATCTTCGTAAATAGATCAAGCTTGTAGTCCACAGGAATGAACTACTTCTTCAATTTGTTCACCATGCGATCCCATCTTGTGATCTTTTCCTTTCCTCTTCTATTTCTTTCCAATTGAACCTCTTGCCACCAGATTTTGGCATGGCCTTTCAGTTTGGCCTTTGCAAACTTAACCCTATCTAGGTCCTTGATATCCTCATACTCAAAGTATTCTTCCAGTTCATTGATCCAATCGATCAACTCATCTAGTTTCAGATTTCCTGAAAATACACCCACTTCAATTGTAGGTCTTTTCCCAAACTTAGTAATGGCCCTCAAAAGTCTTTCCTCTACAGGATTCAGAACTTCCCCATCAAGTTCCTCTTCTGGTCCCATTACTTCTTCTTCATTGCCATCCTCACTGTTGTTACCTACGGCAACATTTGCTCCTCTACGAAGCTCCTCTTGCAATGCCTGCACCTTCCTTTGGAGGGCTCTAACCTCCTTAGGATTAATAGCTCTGGCCCTTCCACCATGCTCTCTTCATGGAGGCATCTTCTAACTCGAACCCACAACCACACAGTCTTGGTGCAAACTGCCTCACAGTCGATGCTCTGTCTACACACTCAGGAAAACCCGCTCTGATACCACTTGATGGGGACATGACCCAAGAATAGAATGGAACCCACAGAAAGGGAAAATTATATTAACTGAGAAAATAACCTAGTACAAATAGTGCAGAGAAAATAAACTTCAAAACATGCCCTAAGGGCTTACAATAGCATAAATCTAGAGATAATTTCTCCTTTTAGTACCTCCTCTCAAACTCCACTCTGAACTGCCTTTTACAATGCCAGAAATATCCTTAAATAGGCCTCGGAGGGTTAAGGACTAGGAGTACATTCTAGAAAGTGTTAGTAGGCATCCACCGACCAAATAGAAGGTTTCGGAAGCTGCAGTAGAAGTCGGCGCAAATCTAGAAGAATCTAGAAATGGTAACGGAACTTCCGAGAGGCATAACTTTTGAACCGTAGCTCTGATTGACGAATTGTTTACATTTTTGGAAAGCTCTCGAAGCACTCTATAGCCCTATGGACTAGCTTTTCTCATCCCCTATTTTTTGGCCCTTTTTGAGGTCATTTAATTCCCCTAACTTGACTTTGAAACATTCTTAGGAGGTCTCCAAAACTCGAAAAACTGCAATAAATTTCAACTCGTGGGGCCTTTTGACCTGATTCTTTTTTTGGAATGCTCTAAATCACAATTACATTCATTTGGCCAATTCACACCTTCTAGGTCACCAAAATGATGGCCAAATTGCATGCTCCTATTTTTTCAGGATTTTCAAATACACTGATAGTGGAACTATGAGATTTGGAACCTTTATTTGACCCAAATGGGTATCCAAAAATGTAAAGACATGAAACACAAACTAAGTCTAAGTACTTTTTTTTTTGGGTGACACAGGATTGCCCTTATACCTCTGGATGCTCCTGCATCAACTTGGCTCAAGATCTTGCACAAAAATAATGCAAACTAGGAAAAATGGGCAATTTTTTTAGAAAAACATACCATAGTAGACATTTTTAGAAAGAAACAAGCCATAACTTAATTAAATTGGTCTAGTTGTTGATTAGTTGGGTTGATTACAAATTCTTGTAGAACTATCATTATATTAGGCACAATAAAATTAATAAACAGTTGTTCACAGCTTGCAAGATCAAATACAGTTTTCCAAGGTGATAAAATTGCATATGCAGATGTATGTATGTATGTATGTATGTATGTATGTATGTGTATATGTATGTATGTATGTATGTATATGTTTGTATATATAGAGAGAGATCTTGTGGATTGTGGAGATTAGTGGAGATCTAATATTTTGTTTATGTACCCTTGTGATTTTTGTATATGTATGTATGTATGTATGTATATGTGTCTGTGTATGTATGTATATAAATAGTGAGATCTTGGCAAAATAGAAAAACAATAAAAATAACTCAATAGGTAGCATGGCCATGTGTATTGTCACAAGCTTTTAAACATAACTATATAAGGAGTGAGTTAGGATGTAGATAGGTTAACCTTACATTAATTGTAAACTACAACATAAAGGTTACACTAGGGTATTACAATATTGTAATTATAGAAAACTATCTAATTCGCCCAAGTGGGTGTATGATGGCAAAGAGCTATATTAGGTGAGAAAAGCTCACCACTGGTTATAGGAATACATAAACTAGAACTACATATTTGTTAGAGTGAGTATTTCAAGGGTCTTGATCTCATGGATATAGATATGTAGGTAGCCTAGTAGCTAGAGTATGCCTCTAGTGTGTAGATTCCTTGGACATAGTTAGGTAGTACTTAACTATTTTAAAAAATTAACGCATGAGGCTTATATTTTAAAACATTATATTTACCTAGTGTACTTGGCTTTTGAAAATAGAAGGCTAAACTTTATGCTTCAGCATTAATTTGACTGGTCTATTTAGACCCATTGATTATTTTCACAAGCTTTTAAACATAACAATATAAGGAGTTGGGATGTATATAGATTAACCTTACATTAACTATAAACTACAACACAAAGGTTGCACAAAGGTATTATAGTATTGTAATTATAGAAAATTGCCTAATTTACTTGAGTGGGCTTATGATGGCAAAGAGTTGTATTAGGTGAGTAAAGCTCACCAGTGGTTATAGGAATACAACTACATCAAAACAATTAGAAACCAAAATTACATATTCATTAGAGTGAGTAGTTCAAGGGTCTTGATCCCATGGATATGGATATGTAGGTAGCCTCATAGGTAGAGTATGCCTCTAGTGTGTAGACGCCTTTGACATAGTTAGGTAGCACATAACCATGTATGTATGGATGGATAGATGGATGGATGTAACTAGTCTCAGTTGAGCTTGCACCTTCTACAATACTTCATTTCCATTATTTGTGCTCCTAAATCAAAGGTATATAACTTTCTTACTTGTAACTATAATTTTCAAATAGTACAAACCACAATACTTTCTTATAATTTTATGCTTCTCTTTGTAAGTTTGTAAAATTGAAGCTTAAAAATAATTGCATTTATGTACATCTTTTTCAAGTTTGATATTTCTTTTTTTTTTGAATCACAATCCAACAATAATTTTTCAATACACATACTGACTTGTTGGAAATTGAGCCAAAAAATTGTAAGAACGATTGTTCCAAAAGAGCTCAAAAACATTATTGGTGCATGATAATCATCTTTTTATGCTCTTTTTGGCACAATTGTTCTTACATTTTTTGATTTTTGGTGAGCACAAAATTCCAAACTAATCAAGTAGGTGATCCATGTTGGAAATAATTGAAAAGATCATACATGAAAAGTAATGGAAATAGTAAATAATGTTCTCAATCATTGTTTTGTCATTGATGTCAAACTTGCTGCTTGTAGGAATGATAATTTCTTTAGTGATCTAAATACTATCAATTGGTTGATTGACAAGGAGGAGGCAATCAATAAGATGTAACTAGAACACCTAGAGAAAGGTTGAAGTTATAATGTTGTAATGAAGTACAAGGATCAGCTAAGCCATTGATGAAAAAGTGTATTGATGACATACTCTAAGACACAGAGAATGGACACACTGAAACATATCAAATATGTAAAATTTTAGCTAAGTCATTTGTGAAGCCTAACTAAGTCTATTAGAGAGGGAGCCAAGAAAGCTAGTCAGTGCCGAACAAATTCTTAGTTGAAGCCGAGCTAGTTCAACCTTAGTAAGTGCCAAGTGATCTTCAAGTGCCGAGCAGATACCAGTGTCGAGTCAAGATTCAAGTGCCAAGTCAAGATTCAAGTGTCGAGCAGATACAAGTGCCAAGTCAAGATTCAAGTGCTGAGTAGATAAAAGTGTCGAGTCAACAAATAAGTGTTGAGCAGAAACAAGTACTGAGTAGGATACAAGTACCGAGTAACATAGAGATGTCGAGCATTAGTAAACTAATAATGTTGAGTTGTTGCATTATTTCAAAAATCAAAGATTTTCCAGATCTGAGCCAACAAGATTGTTATCTAGAATTCTATGAATTAAATAAAAGATAAGAGTGATGAGCTGGTGGCATAGAACATCATGTAAAACATTTTTGGAGAATAAAAATGGACTTTAGATGAAGTTTCTAGATAAGAGCAAGATATGGGGTAGATACATTGTACCCTACCTAATCCACCCGAAACCCTAAAATTGGAGAGGAAGAATCGAGCAAGAAAGGGACTCCAGATTTCTATTTAAGGAGTCATAAGGTCACGAAGCAAAGAGAGAGAGGAGGTCAAGCAAAAAGTGTTGAAGGAGGTGCTAAGGAGTAAGAGAGCACAGTTACTCTGCTTCAAAAGATGACCATAGATATGGTTGCATTGGTATGATGAGTAAGAAGACTCAAGGAGACGAAGCTTTAGATGACAAGCTGTCAAAGCCAAAGTGATTAAAAGCCAAGCAAAAAGGACTGAACTGAAGTGTGATCTGAAATCTGCAAAATATTTTGTAAGTTGTATCAGATCAAAAAGCCATTATTGTTACTCTCTAGCAATTGTAATAGATAGTTTAAATCCTATGGACTTATGTTGGTTTAATAGCCATGTTATAAATCCTTTAACAAGGTGACATTCCAAGTGAATATTCCAAAGTCCTTTGACTAGGCCCATTCTTAACAATATGGTGAAATCTTCTAACAAGGTCACATTTAACAGTGTGTTGTAAGCCTTTAACAGGGTAGGCTTTTAATAGGGCATCATTTTAGAAGAGTGAGAATTAAGTAGCATGTTACTAGTAGTTTTTCCCAAAATTAGGTTTCCACGTAAATCACTATGTCATGTGTTAATCTTGCATGCTTTATCCTTGTAGATTGATTTACTATAATTTTTTAAGATGATTGATTTAAGTTTGAATGGATGAAAAGTTTATGGGCTCACTATAATTTGAGAAAAAGTATTATTAGGGTATTTAGACCTTGAATAATTGATTCACACCCCCCCCCCCCCCCTCTCAGTTATTCTGAAGAATTCTAACAATCCAAAATTAAATGACAATTGGTTGAGGCATGTTTAAATACCTTATTTCACATGTTATTGAATGTTATGTGTTTATGTGCTATTGTTAATGAATGTGAAAGGATGAACTAATGTTAGATGTTAGTTTTGGACATTATGAGATTATTTTATGGATGCTCATAATTTTTTTTTACTTCATGTGATAATGAATGAATTCTATATTTATTAATGAATGAATGTGAGATCCATCTCTTCTTAGGTACTCTTTCTAGGTTATTGTACCATTTCTTAAGCCCAAAATAGATAAATCATGATTTGAAATAAAAACTTGGGTGCTTAACTTAATGAATGAGCACACCAAGCCAAAGACCTTTTGTGATGAAGGATTATATGACTTTCTACATATTTAATCACATAGCAGTGCATTGTAGGTTCACATACATTCTTAAGTAGACATTTGTGAGCACTAGGTGTGTGAAGGCTCCATACAAAAACAAGTAGAAGAAAAAAATGTCATGATGAAATTTTTTATGACATGTTTTCCAAGAGCATACACAAGTTCCTCAAGGTGACTTTTCATTATTAAATTTTCATGTTTTCCAACACCACTACTCTTCCTCCATATCTTGCACAAATAAAAAATGGTGCCTCCAACATTGCAACCATATGATAAATGGGAATAGCACATGCCCAAGCCATAATCTAGTTAAATTGGTCTAGTTACTGATTAGTTGGGTTGATTACAAATTCCCATAGAACTTTCATTAGATTAGGTACAATAAAATGAAAAATCTATTGTTCCCAACTAGTGGGATCAAATATGGTTTTCCAAGGTGATAAAATTACATATGTAGATGCATCACTTGAATTCCAGGCATGAAGCACATTCCACAATTTATAACAAATGGCTAGATATAAAGGCTCCATATGCTGGCCCAACAATGGAAGCCAAGGATGTAACCATGCATATACTAGTGTGCTCTTTTCTGAGGATCACAAGTATCTATTGTTGTTGTTAATTTGATCTAGTTGTTGATTAGCTAGGTTGATTACAAATTCTTGTAGAATTCTCATCAAATTAGGTACAATAAAATGAAAAATTAGTTGTTCCCAGCTAGTAGGATCAAATACAATTTTCCAAGTTGATAAAATTGCACATGCAAATGCACCACTTGAATGTTGGGCATAAAGTGCATTCCCCAACTTATAACGAATGGTTAGATATAAAGGCTCCATACATTAGCCCAACAATGGAAGCCAAGGGTGTAACCATACATGTATTGGCATGTTCTCCTTGTGAGGATCCCAAGTATCTATTGTCATTGTTAATTTGGGCATCACTATATAATCTAGAATATAATGGAGTACTGAAGCTGGTAGTAACTTCTCCCACATCTCCAAAAACTGTAGCATAGGTTCAAGGTCCTTTGGTTCCTAGGAATTTATAGCAACTATTCTCACTACTAGAGGAATAACTTTAATTAAGAGTTGAGTGTAAGGAGTTGAAGAAGCAAGTTTTCCTTCTGTGTCAATGTCATAATCATGAGGTTTGTTCTCTTTGTAGAAGCCATAACCTAGTTAAATATATGTATGTGCACGTACACACACACACACACACACACACACACACACACACACACACACACACACACACACACACACACACACACAAGCCATAACCTAGTTAAATGGATCTAGTTGTTGGTTACCTAGGTTGATTACAAGTTCTTGTAAAGATCAAATTAGGTACAATAAAAGGAACAATCAACATAATTTTTGTGCAAGATCTGGAGCTAAGGCACTTAGTACAGGTTAAATGAGTTTTATTATTATTTAAATATTTGGATTTTGGAATATGCATGCAATTGGATCAATTTTTCTATTGTGTTAAGATTTAATAAGCACCTTAAAAGGTTCTCTCTATATACATACATGCATATTATGTAGGTAGTCAGTTGCTGTAATGATGTATCATGCACTAGAGTGACATGCTACAAGCTGCCCCTTTCCAATTATAGTTGCCCCACCCCCTATGTATGTATCATGTGGAGATCTAGGATTTCATTTTTGTGCCCTTGTGATTGTTTCATTTCATTGTCATGCCCTTGTGATCTTTGCATCTTGTTGTGGTGCCTTTATGATCTTTGCATCCCAAGTATCTACTATTGCTTTTAATTTGGGACACACTATATGAACCAAAATATTATGAAGTACTGAAGCTGCTAGTAACTTCTCCCATGCCTCCAAAAAATGTACCATAAGTTCTAGGTCCCTTGGCTCCCAAGAATTTGTAGTAGCTATTCTAACTACTAGAAGAATTGTTAAAATTCTTTAGAATAACTGAGAAGGGGGGAGGGGGGGGAGGGGTGGGGGGGTGGGGGTGAATCAGTTATTCAAGGTCCAAATGCCCTATTAATACCTTTTTACTACTTTTAATGAATCCATACACTTTTCATCCATCCAAACTTAAATCAATCCTATAAGCAAGTTACAGTAAATCAATATGCAAAGATAAAACATCCAAGATCAACACATGACACAATGATTTACGTGGAAACCCAATTTGGGAAAAACCACCAGTAACATGCTACTTGATTCTCACTCTTTTGAAGTGATGCCCTATTAAAAGCCCACCCTATTAAAGGCTTACAACACACTGTTAAATGTGACCCTATTAGAGGATTTCACCAAACTATTAGGAATGGGCCTAGTTAAAGGTCTTTAGAACATTCACTTGGAATGTCACCCTGTTAAAGGATTTATCTTATGACTATTAAACCAACCTAAGTCCATATGATTTAAACTTACTGTTACAATTGCTAGAAAGTAACGATAATGGTCTTTTGATATGATATAACTTACAACATACTTTGCAGATTTCAGATCACACTTTCAGTTCAATTCTTATGCTTGGCTTCAATCACTCTAGTTCTGACTACTTGTCTTCCTCTCAAGCTTTATCTCCTTGAGTCATCTTACTCATTCTGCCAATGCAATCATCCTTGTGGTCTTCTATCCAAAGAGTTCCTATGCTTTCTTCTCCTTAGCACCTTCTTCAGTACTTCATGCTTTTATGCTTGACCACCTCTCTCTTTTTTTCATTAACTTATGTCTTCTTAAATAGAAATCTGATTTTCCTTTGCTGCTCAATTCTCCCTCTCCAATTTTAGGGTTTCAAAATGGATTAGGTAGGATACAATGCATCTACCCCATATTTTGTTCTCTTCTAGAAACTTTTCCAATTGTATCCTTAAAAATGTTCTACATGGTGTTCTGTGCTACCAGCTCATCATTCTTATCTTCCTTTTAATTCAAAAATTTCTAGATAACAACCTTGTTAGCTTAGATCTGGTGAATCTTCGATTTCCAAAATAATGCAGCAACTCGGCATTATTGAGTTACTAGTGCTTAGTACCTCTGTGTTACTCGACACCTATACCTGCTCGGCACTTGGTTCTGCTCGACACTTGATAAACTCTGTGTCACTCGGCATCTGAACTTGCTCGACATCTGAAGTTTACTCGGCATCTGAACTTGCTCGGCATCTGAAGTTTACTCAGCATCTGAAGTTTACTCGGCATTAACTAGGAATTTTCTCGGCTCTTACTAGCTTGCTTAGCTCCTTCTCTCTAATGAACTTAGTTTAACTTTACAAAAGACTTAGCTAAAACCTTAAATCTTTGATATGTTTCAGTGTGCCCATTCTTTGTATCTTTTAGTATGTCATCAAATACACTTTTTCATCAATGGCTTAGCTGATCCTTGTACTTCATTACAACATCATAACTTCAACCTTTCTCTAGGTGTTCTGGTTACATCTTATTGATTGCCTCCTCCTTGATAATCAACTAATTGATAGTATTTGGATCACTAAAGCAATTGTCATTCCTGCAAGTAGTAAGTTTGACATCAATGACAAAACAATGATTGAGGACATTCTTTACCAGTTCCATATATTATTCCAACAACTTTTCTTATGATCATTTCAATCATTTCCAACAATCTCCCTCTTTGGCATTGATGGCAAACCAAACTGATCAATTAATCAACTTAGTTACCACCAAGATTGTATATGTTGTCTTGCTGCATTTTTACTACTGATCTCATATATCTCCCTCTTTCATATATATCTCCCTCTTTCTTTGTATTGATCAGATTTCTGCATATTTCTCCCTCTTTGACATAAATTCCAAAGATGTAGCATCTTTATCATGCAAAATATAAGCTTTGGCTTCTTGTTGATTTTCTCCCTCTGTCACCATGCTTGTGACTGAGTTGGAGTTTCTACTCCTACTGTCACCCTTTGCATCAACCTATTAATATTTCAATAATTTATTCCTATTGATGCAGGGCAGCTTCCTTGTTGCCTTAAACTGCTTGAGTTAGGGGTATTACCCCCAACTTGCCTCTAAGATATTCATAGGCATCCTTGGGCAATGGTTTGGTGAAGATATCTATAGTTTGTTCCTTTGTGTGAATGTATTCCAACTTTACTTGTTTTTCTTCTACCAATTGTCTGACATAATGATACTTGATTGCAATATACTTGGTTTTTGCATGCATTACTGAATTTTTGGATATGTTTATAGCACTTGTATTATCACAATACAATATCACAGGTTTTGTTACTTCTTCTTTCATTCCATTCAATAGATATGTGAGCCATACAATGTTTGTGCAATTGACTACAGCTGCCACATATTCTGACTCTGCAGTGGACTAGGATGTACATGTTTGTTTCTTGCCAGTCTAGGTGACTAGCCTTTTTCCTAGAAATAATGCACCTCCACTTGTGCTTTTTCTATCATCAATGTTTCCTCCCTAGTCTGCGTCTGTATATGCATTGAGCTCAAATTTTCCATTCTTTTTGTAGTATAGACCAAAGTTATCAGTTCCTTTAAGATATCTCATTATTCTTTTTACTGCTATGAGATGATTTTCTTTAGGATTAGCAGAGAACCTAGCCACTATTCCAACTGCTAATGCTATGTCTGGTCTACTATGTACAACATATTGTAGTTTTCTAATCATGGATTTGTACATTGTTTGATTGACTTCAACTGACTCATCATTTTTGGATAGCTTATTTCATGTTGCCATTGGTGTGCTGACTAGTTTGGATTCCTCCAATCCAAACGTTTTAAGAATTTCTTTGATGTATTTTGATTGTGTAACAAATATTCCATGTTTGAGTTGATGTACTTGCAACCCAACAAAAAATTTGATTTCTCCAAACATAGACATCTCAAATTCATGTTTCATTTTGTCAGCAAAGCCTTTGCAAAGTACTTCCTTACCACCAAACACTATGTCATCCACACAAATTTTAGATACAATAATGTCTTTACCTTCTTTTGCTTTGATGTACATGTTGTTGTTATCATCAATTCTTTCAAATCCAATTTGCACTAGATACTTGTGAAGTCTCTCATACCATGCTCTAGGTTCTTGTTTCAAACCATAGAGTGCTTTATGTAGCTTGCACACCATATCCCTATTGTTTTCATCAACAAATCCTTCTAGTTGTTCAATGTAGACTTCTTCTTCTAGTATACCATTTAAGAAGGAAAATTTTACATCCATCTGATAGACTTTAAAATCTTTGTAGGTAGCATATGCAAGTAAAGTTCTTACTCCTTCCATTCTAGCAACAGGGGCAAATGTTTCCCCATAGTTTATTCCTTCTTCTTGAGCATAACCCTTGCATACTAGTCTAGCTTTGTTTCTGGTAATCTCACCATTCTCATCTAGTTTGTTTTTTAATACCCATTTGGTGCCAATCACATTCTTGTTAGTTGGTCTGGGAAACAAACTCCAGGTTTTGTTTTTTCTTATTTGATCAATTTCTTCTTCCATATCTTTATACCAGTCATCATCTTGTAATGCACCATATACTGTCTTGGGTTCAGATTTGCTAATCAGACATGATTCATGTCTTAGTCTGTTCCTTGTCATTGGTCTTGCATCTTTGTCACCAATTATCTGTTCAGTAGGGTGATGTCTTTTTACATATTTGGATAACCTTGGCTTTGTCCTTATTTCCATGTTTGATCTTCCAGATTTAGGATCACTATGCACTTCGTTGTCAGGTTGTTCTTCATTATGTGTATTGTCTTCAGAATTAGATTGTCCATTTCCTTCATTCTACAACTCGGCTTCTAAATGCAACTTGGCATTCACTGGTTGAGACTCGATTGAGACTGAAATTTATTGTTGAGTTTCAATTTGATTTACATCATCCTTATCAATAGTCATTCCTTCATAAGAATACACAAAGGTTCTGTACTCTTCCATTTTCTTTGGTATTTTAGCTTGAACTTTTATGTGCTCATCAAAATTTACATTTGCACTTTCCACAATTTTGTTAGTGTTAGTATTCAAGCACTTATATGCCTTACTTCTAGTGGAATAACCAAGAAATATGCCTTCATCACTTTTTGCATCAAATTTTCCATTTCTAGCATCTTTAAGGATAAAGCATTTACAACCAAACACTCTGAAATGTTTTACATTGGGTGAGTAACCATACCATAATTCAAAAGGTGTTGTATTTGTACCTTTCTTGACTTGTACTCAGCTCAGTGTATGAACAGCTACACTTACTGCTTCTCTCCAGTATTTTAGAGCAATAGTCTTTTCCATCATTAATATTCTGGCACAATCAATCACAGATCTATTTCTTCTCTCAGCAATTCCATTCCGTGGAGGAGTTCTAGGAGCTGACGTTTGTCTTTTGATTCCTTTATCATTACAGAATAGCTCGAATTCATTTGATGTAAATTCACCACCTCTATTTGATCTTAGGCATTTTGAGCTTTTTCCAGTTTCCTTTTCAACTCTAGCCACATACCACTTAAACATTTGAAAAGCATCATATTTTTATTTTAAGAACATAACAGTCATCATCCTGGAATAGTCATCAACAAATAGCATTATGTATTTATCTCCTCTATAGCTTTGTATTTCCATTGGACCACATAAGTCAGTGTGAAGTAACTCAAGTATCTCTTTAGATGTATAGTTTTTTCTTTTGAAACTTGACTTTGTCATCTTTCCTAGCTGACATTGTTTGCACATGATATTATCAAGCTTCTTCAATTTTGGTAAACCTCTGACTTTCTTCATTTTACTAATGTTGACTAGATTTTCAAAGTTGACATGACATAATCTTCTATGCCATAACCATTCATCATCAAATTTTGTAAATAAACAAGAAACATCATCCATATCAAGGTAAAACAAATTACTCTTTGTTTGATCTCCTTTTCCTATCAGTTTACCATCAGTATCATAGATTTTTGCAGTTTTGTTTCCAAATTCCACTTTGCAACCTATATTGCCTAACTATGAGACACTCAGTAAATTGTAGTTTAATCCTTCAACATAGTATGCATTGTCACATGAAATTTTTTCTATGAGCTTAATGGAACCTTTTCCTTTGATTTGATATGGAGCATCATTACCAAATCTAACACTATTTCCATCATACTGAGTAAAGTTAACAAACTTACTTTTGTCTCCTGTCATGTGATGTGAGCATCCACTGTCTATGATCCATCTGTCATTCTTGTTTATACGTGTTACCAATGTTGTGGGCTCTTCTTCATCAGATTGGTCCTTCATGGCTACATAAACAACTTCATCATCATTATCATCAGAATTTTATTCAACAATATAACACTTCTTACCTTTTTCTTTGTAATCTCTCTTGTCATCATCTCTTTTGTACTTGTATTTGTTGCCTTCCTTGGAATCCTTTTTCTGTGGACACCTTGCAGCAATATGACCTACTTCATTGCAATTGAAACAAATGATAGGCATCTTACCTTTGAATTTTCCTTTGCCCCTGTGAAATCTTCTAGCGAGAAATGCTTCCAATTGTTCCACATCTTCCTCATCAGTGCTACTATCACTAGATACATACTTCATTTTTCTTCCTTTCTTTGATTCCACCTATTCAGCATCTTTCATGATAACTTGGCCTTAAAAGCAGATTCAACATTTTTAGGTTTGTAGTTGTCAAAGTTAGATAACTCAAATGTAGTGAGTCTACCTATTATACCTTCAAAACTTAGATTATTTCCTGGTATACATCTTAGCTCTTGTATTGGTAATACTCTAATAGCATAGATAGGGAGCAAGGTTCTTAAGAACTTACTATTAATAGTATCTTCATCCAGTTGACCACTCAAGCATCTTATTGCACTTACCACTTCCTTTATTCTTGCACCATACTGAGCAGCATTCTCATTTTCTTCCATTTCCATGTCATCAAACTTTCCTCTGAGACTTTCTCTTTTTGCTCTTTGTACATTCTGATCTCTTCCATAGATGTCTGATAGGGCTTTCCACATTTTGAATGTAGTGTCACATCCTTTGATATCACCAAATTCAGTATAGCTTAGTGCAGAGGCAATTTCCAACATTGTCTGATTGTGTTCTTGCTTGTTTTTCATGTCTTCTATAGTAGGAGCACCTGTTGGATCTACATGTTCAGTGATAATAGAATTTTGGCCATAATCTCCTATGGATCCAAGATGTAGCTTCATCAAACTTTGCCATGCAAAAAAGTTGTCTTTGTTGAGCTTGGGAACTTCCCTCTTTGGCATTTTGATCTTTTCTTCTTGTAGTCCCTTTAAACTGAATCAGTAGTCTGGCTCTGATACCAATTGTTAGAATTCTTTAGAATAACTGAGAGTGGGGGGGTGAATTAGTTATTCAAGGTCCAAATGCCCTATTAATACCTTTTTACTACTTTTAATGAATCCATACACTTTTCATCCATCCAAACTTAAATCAATCATATAAGCAAGTTACAATAAATCAATATGCAAAGATAAAACATCCAAGATCAACATATGACACAATGATGTACGTGAAAACCCAATTTGAGAAAAACCACTAGTAACATGCTACTTGATTCTCACTCTTCTGAAATGATGCCCTATTAAAAGCCTATCCTGTTAAAGGCTTACAACACACTGTTAAATGTGACCCTATTAGAGGATTGCACCAAACTGTTAGGAATGGTCCTGGTTAAAGTTCTTTAGAACATTCACTTGGAATGTCACACTGTTAAAGGATTTATCTTATGGCTATTAAACTAACCTAATTCCATAGGATTTAAACTTACTGTTACAATTGCTAGAAAGTAACGACAATGGTCTTTTGATTTGATATAACTTACAACATACTTTGCAAATTTCAGATCACACTTTCAGTTCAATCCTTATGCTTGGCTTCAATCACTCCAGCTCTGACTACTTGTCTTCCTCTCAAGCTTCATCTCCTTGAGTCTTCTTACTCATTCTTCCAATGCAATCATCCTTGTGGTCTTCTATCCAAATAGAGTTCTTGTGCTTTCTTCTCCTTAGCACTTTCTTCAGTACTTCATGCTTTTATGCTTGACCACCTCTCTCTTTTTTTCATTAACTTATGTCTTCTTAAATAGAAATCTGATTTTCCTTTGCCGCTCAATTATCCCTCTCCAATTTTAGGGTTTCAAAATGGATTAGGTAGGATACAATGTACCTACCCCATATTTTGTTCTCTTTTAGAAACTTTTCCAGTTGTAGCCTTAAAAATGTTCTACATGGTGTTCTGTGCCACCAGCTCATCATTCTTATCTTCCTTTTAATTCACAAATTTCTAGATAACAACCTTGTCAACTTAGATCTAGCGAATCTTCAATTTCCAAAATAATGCAGCAACTTGGCATTATTGAGTTACTGGTGCTCGGCACCTCTATGTTACTCGGTATCTATACCTGCTCGGCACTTGGTTCTGCTTGGCACTTGATAAACTCTGTCTCACTCGGCATCTAAACTTGCTCGACATCTGAAGTTTACTTAGCATCTGAACTTGCTCGGCATCTGAAGTTTACTCGGCATTAACTAGGAATTTGCTCAGCTCTTACTAGCTTGCTTGGCTCCTTCTCTCTAATGAACTTAGTTGAGCTTTACAAAGGACTTAGCTAAAACCTTAAATCTTTGATATGTTTTAGTGTGCTCATTCTTTGTATCTTTTAGTATGTCATCAAATACACTTTTTCATCAATGGCTTAGCTGATCCTTGTACTTCATTACAACATCATAACTTCAACCTTTCTCTAGGTGTTTTGGTTACATCTTATTGATTGCCTCCTCATTGACAATCAACTAATTGATAGTATTTGAATCACTAAAGCAATTGTCATTCCTGCAAGTAGCAAGTTTGACATCAATGACAAAACAATGATTGAGGACATTCTTTACCAGTTCCATATATTATTCCAACAACTTTTCTTATGATCATTTCAATCATTTCCAACAAAGAATAACTTCAGTGAAGAGTTGAGTTTAAGGAGTTGAAGAAGCAAGTTTTGCTTCTATGTAAATGCCATAATCATGAGGCTCATTCCCTTGTAGAAGCCATAACCTAGTTAAATATATGTATATATCAAACTAGCTGATCAGAAACTCAACCCATTAAACTGAGTTATGGATTGTTTCTTTCTAAAAATATCCACTATGATATGTTTCTGTAAAAAAAATTGTGAACTCTGCCCATTTTTTTCAGTTTGCATTATTTTTGTGGAAGATCTTGAGGTAGGTCACTTAGCACCTTAAAAAGGATATCTTTACACACACACACACACACACACACACATAGAGACATACATATATGCATGTATGTATGTATGTATGTATGAATGTATGTATGTGCTCTTGTGATCATTGCATTTTGTTGTAGTGCCCTTGTGATCTCTACATCTCATTTTCATGCCCTTGTGATCTTTCTATATGTATGTATATATGTATACACATATATATACATATGTATATGTATGTATATATGTATACACATATATATACATATGTATATGTATACATATGCGTATATGTATATTTTTATGTATTTCTATATGTATATAAATAGACATCTTGGCACAATAGAAAAATAATAAAACTCACTCAACATGTAGCATGGCCACAGATGCAATGGAAATGCCTATTGGTAAGTAGATTCCTTTTTTCTCTCTCAATTTTCATGAGCTTATTTCACTTGAACTATTATTTATTAGGGGCCATTTTATAATATTAGATTCATTTTATGCAAGAGGTGATGAGGACATTCTTGGATGTACCCATGTGATGAAGTTCTCATGATCAATGAAGATGGAGTTCCCTTGAGAGTAATAAGAGGCGATGTGGACATTCCACATACTTTAAAGATTGATCCTTTCTTAAATATTTTAGATGTTAATAGGGAATTTATAATTTGGGGGTGTTGGTGGGGGGGGGGGGGGGGGGGAATGAGCTTCCACCTTCATGTGGTTGGCCTTGATTAGTAGAGAATATTGAACTATCATCGAAACCAAGTGAAGCTCATCAATGACCTATGATTATATGACAACTAATTGTGAAAATCTCTTGGTTTTAGGAAATGCATAAGGAAATCATAGTTCAATATGCAATGTCAATTCATATATTAGGCAAAACTGAAAAATGAGCTTCCACCTTCATGTGGTTGGCCTTGATTAGTAGAGAATATTAAACTATCCTCAAAACCAAGTGAAGCTCAACAATAACCTATGATTATATAATAGCTAATTGTGTGAATCTCTTGGTTTTAAGAAATGTATAAGGGCACCATAGTTCAATATGCAATGTCAATTCATATGCATACAACATCAGGCAAAGCTAAAAAACACAACAAGTTTGCATTTTTGTTAGAGGTCTTTAATTAGGTATTTTTAGTTATAGACCATCACAAACATTATTCATGATGATGGTATATAATTTTAAAAACTTAATAGACCTATTAAATAAGTGTAATCATGTTGTTTTTTATCAGCTTCACCTGACGTCCACACATTTGAATGAAGCTACATATGCATTCTCAATTCAGAGTGGCAAAATATTATTTTGAATGTGATGGAGAAATGGCATGCACCAGAAGATGGTAAAATGATGTCACTTTTGTAGGTCTAGAACCTTTTTTCTACTTTACAAATTTATCCTCTCTTAAATATTTTAGATTTTAATGGGGAATTTAGATGTTAGTGGTGGGGGGCACGGGGGAGTGAGCTTCCACCTTAATGTGGTTGGTCTTGCTTAGTAAAGAATATTAAACTATTCTCAAAACCAAGTAAAGCTCAACATTCACCTATGATTGTATGACAACTAACTATGTGAATTTATTGGTTTTAGGAAATGCAGAAGGATGTGATAGTTGAATATGCAATTTTAATTCATATGCATATGACATCAGATGGAGCTAAAAAAACACCCAACAAGTTTGCATTTTTGTTAGAGGTTTGCATAGACCTATTAAATAAATGTAAACATGCTAGGTTTTTAATCTCCTATTTTCCATGCATACATAGTATAGATGCATGTGCAGTCTCGATTTAGAGTGGCAAAATCTTATTTTAGATGTGATGAAAAAATGACATGCCCTAGAATATGGGAAAATGATGTCACTTTTGTAGGTCTAGAACCTTTTTTTGTACTTTAAGAATTGATCATTTCTTAAAGATTTTAGATGTTAACACAAAATTTAGATGTTGGGAGGGGGGGGAGGGGGGAGGGTGTAAATGATCTTCCACCTTCACGTAGTTGGCCATGATTAGTACATAATATTAAACTATTCTTGAAACCAAGTGAAGCTCAAAATTAACCTATTATTGCATCATAGCTATTCAACATTTTTCACCATTTTTTTTTATTAATACAACACATCGTTGCAATTGCGATGGATAGTCATTGATCCTGCAACATTCTTACCACATTCCTATCCCAATTGCAATAGACATTTCCAATGGCTTTTCATTAAGCCCATAGCATTTTTGTTGCACAAATATCACAATTGTGATGATGTCTTTGATAGATTTCTATCACAATTATTATGGTGAACATGAATGGTTTGCTAGAATGGTAATCCAATTTATGACACCTACACTTGTAGCAATTGTGACTATAACCTGTGCCATCACAACTTGTGATAGAAAAAGTATAATGCCTATTTGACAGGAGCCAATTCTGATTGATGTCAATTGGATGATGAGTTACCATTGTAATTGTGATGGCCTGTCATTGCAATTTGGGCCCAAATATAGTAGTGAACAACTCAATCAATATAATCATTCAATCATACTTATAGATACCATTTGAAATTTCAATACTAACTATTATAAATAGCAACTAAAACTATGAAAACTCTTTCATACCTCAGTCAATGGCTCTAAACTAGCCATGACTGCAGTAGCTCCAAAATCGATGGATTGGTGAAGATGAGGAGTCTCTAACCTCAACAACTTCAAATCATATAATACAATTTACATGTTTTTAATATAATGTAACATAATATAATGAATTAAATTAACATGAAACAAATGTACCTCTATGAAGCTCATAGCATGCCTAGGCTTAGAGTCCCTTGTGAATGTCAATGGTCCAGTAGAGAACTAATGCACATGGATAAAAAGAATTTGTTAATCCTTCATATGATTACTTAATAAATATATGTAATAATTTAAATGATTAAATTGATACAGTTGATGGGACCTAAAATGGGGCCAGGGAATCTATACTAGAGCCATCAACACTCTTAGCCTAAATTTTAAACAATGTCAAGACATGCTAATTTATTAGTCATTCATCATACATATGAAATGTGATAAAATTAGTTTATTATAATTGTAATTTACCTATGTGTCAATGTCAAATATCTTACTCAGAAAGCCATTGGTGACTATCCCATCATCCATAATATCTCCAACATGACTGCCAAATGTTATAAGGATCCAGATGACGTTCTTACATGACCATGATGTAAAGAAGGCTCCTCCTCAACTAATAGAATGGTGCAATGAATGAGGGTCTGTTTCAAAGCATTGATAGTCTCTAGAGTATCGGTCTCTACATATTCCTTCACAACTAAAGGAATAATGACATGCTCATCCTATGTCTTGACAACAAGTGCCCTAACTACATTAGTGACATGATGTACCCTGATCTCTCATATGATGACCCCCCACCTCTACCCTAATAATCTAACATGTCAAAATAGTTTGGGATCTCCCTGAGGAAAAATTTACAATACTTTGGGATCTCCCCAAGGAAAAATTCACAATACAATATCTTTAATAAATATATTGGAACCTCTTGTTTATTGCAGGGAGGAGCATCAAAGACCATCCACCAGCTATCTTGAATTTTTTTTTTAATATTGTCATGGATGCACTAGTGGGTGGGGAACCCTTTAGTTATAGTTTTAACTATTTCTTTTTCTGTTGGCTTTTTAAACAATGCACATATGTTACCTTTCATTATGTCCTTTTTTTTCACATCTTCATAGGATAATTTGTTTGCATAATATCTTCTTTTTTTGCTTCTTTTTTTCTTTTTTCATATTTTTTCTTATTTTTTCTAAGGCTTGTGGAGCCCAGGCCATATATTGTGTGCGAAGTAGGCTTGTGGAGCCCAACACATATATCATGTGAGAACTATAGTGCATGCGCTCTATAGAAAATTTTAAAAAAATAAAGATGGGTGTCATCTTTTTGGCACCACAACTTGGTGCATGCACCCATATTTAAATTTAGGTTTTATTTTGTGGTTTTAAATGAATTATATTCAAAATTGGGTTTTTTTTATAGAAATTGTTGATTTATTTTATTTTAATTAAAAACTTAAAATGTGGTTTTGCAATTTAATAGGTATGGCTAACCCAAATGATATTGATAACATTGAGCCATGAAATAATGTTCCTTGAAAATACTCCATACAATCTAGTACCCCCTCAAAATTTTCTTCCAAATGATCCACTACCCCCTCAAAACCCTTCTTGAATTGAAGATTTGATACAAGAAAATCTTACCAAAATGAGGAGTTTGCAAACTACATATAAAACCATACCTGCATTGGCTCCCATGTTATCCATGTTAAACACCATAGTGGATATTATTTAGACACTTACCAATGAACAAAATGTTTCTCATCATTGGTGTGAGAAAATGCATGTCATGTTTGATGATAGGTTGGACTATGATGAGGTTGCAGCCCTAAACATAAGTAAAGATGATATAGTTAACCTTTTTGCAAACTAAAAAACTAGTACAAAAGTACATCACACAAAGCCCAAATTATCAATTAAATGGTGCATAAATGAGGCTATGCATATGAACTTTTGGGATCATTTGTGGATGGTTTTTGACAAACCTCTACACAATTTAAAGGTTCCATTCTATTTCATTATAAAATTCTATGTTGAATTTGTGTTCGGCCTCAAGGTGAACTACTGGAGCACGAGGCCCAACATGGGTGTAGGAGGAGTAGCTCCTCAAGATAGACCCTTTTCCCAGTGGAAGAAAGCTAGCACTTTTCTCCCCCTACAGATGTCTCCCCCCTCCTCTAGTTCCAAATCCTAATATCATTGCAAAGGCTAGCTCTCAGACTATTAGAGTCATCCATAGATTGAGTAGCCTCTTGATATCCCATGCTAGGTCAGCGTTGCCTCCCTGTGTTGATAATGTTGGTGTGAGTTCATCATGGATAAGCTCATCACATGATTGTGTGCCCCATACTTTCATAACATGAAAAAATATTTGTCTAAGTCTCATTGGTGATCTTTTTGAGTATCAATTTCTATTTGAGGAGAATAATACAACAGATGCACCTACAAAGACTACACACCCTAACATGGGAGAGGAGGGGCATGCAAAGACATGGAATCCTTCTATGTCAATACATGTATAATTTTTTTGGTTACGACATGTGTTATTTAAAGTTAATCTTTATAATATAATTATTTTAACATATACTAACTTATACATATATGTGATCTTCATTCATTTTTAGCTGATGACTGAGGATGAGCTCTAATGGGTTGATGATGTCATGTTCTTAGCTATTTCATATGGTCTTGAGACATCTATGGTACATTATATTATGTTCTTATTTTTTTCCTATTTGATATTGGAACATATATGGTTTCCAATATTCCTTTTCTCTTGTAGGTATCATCTATTAGTAGGGGTCAGAGTGTGGGGGGTGAGGCACAACCCATTGACAAGGGAAAAGTAATTAGATACTTTTAAAGTGATTAAATATTGACATATTCTTGTAAAAAATTTGTGCTAATGGAATTTAATTACATTCTTTATTGTATAAGGTGTGGCTACTGATGATGAGTCTAGGCAGATTTGGCATCACAGACCCACTATCATTTCCATTCTTAGTGAGATCCCCATCATATATATAAGTATCATTTATTTTTTATTTCCGTTATTTTGATAGAAAAATTAAAAAATGATTTTTGTGATATTAAAAACCAGGCTTTTGTATCTCATAAGAAACACCTAGTGCATAGGAGATTGGACGTCAAATTTTTATATCTTTGTTCATGCAACCATTATATCCATAGGAAGAGTCGACAAAGGTAAGTTTTAGTTTGAATTCTTGATTATATATTATAAATTTAGTATTCTATGAATTATAATGTTATAGTTTAAGTTGTAGATCCATATGACACCCATACTTGAACATATACAAGCCACAATCAACAATGTTCAAGCATTGCTGAGGACATATGAGAGGATTCCTAACCACTATAGGAGATCAAAAAGAGACGTATTTATGATGAAAGATTAAAACTATAAATCTTCATTAAAAAGGGATCAAAATGCATTTTTTTAATTCAATATTAGATACATAAAATCATATAAATTTAATAGTCTAACTTTGGGTTTTTCTTTTTTGTTTATGTAGGAGGCATCTGATCCACCTAGTTCAGTGAAGAGGTTGCATTTTGATGATCCACTATCAACATAGTATAGTATAGTTATTATAGGATGCATCATGAGACATTTAGAGATGGCATATGTCACATTGTATATAGAAACATTGATATTATACACATTTCAGTAGCATGATCAACCACATTTTGTATATATATATATATATATATAAAACATAATTTATCTATGGATACATGTATTTTGATATATATATATATATATATATATATATATATATATATATATATATATATATATATATATATATATATATATATTTCATTTATGTAGACAAGGATAGACACATTAATTTAGTATATTATTCCTCCAATTTATCGTGGATCATGGGTATTGTTCATGATTATGAAATATCATTCATTTTTATCATGTTTGTTATATTCAATTCAAATGTAATAATTTGTGAAGAACATTTTAACAACCTTTATTATCAAATTTTGATCATATATGTTTAATTTGAAATGATCTTTGCAATCTCTTAAGATGTCTACAATTAGCCATATCCATGGCCAATTTGGTCTTAGGAGCCCATCTTTGGTCTTACGAGATGTTTCAGTATGTACTGGTCACAAATGTTATAGGGGCTTTTTGGTCAAAATAGGGGTGTCACTAGGTTTGAAAGTTATGTAGTGATGCACCCACCCATCTAGAGCTAATTGTGATAGAAATTCTATGTAAATATCAGCAATTTCAAAGTTATGCAGTGATGCACCAATGAATTGAGGCACTTTGCAAGTTTTGGCATTGAGCGGGATCGATGTGCCAAATCCAAAAATATGGTGATCTCTCTAAAATGAGATAGGTTATTGTAGACTACAAAATCACCATCCTATATCATTCAACATTTCATCAATAGCCCCCATGAACTTTGAGTTACAACCCTTGAAATATTGATCTTCAAACACACTTAGAGCATCTTGGAGTCTCTTAGGTATAGGGTGGCTACAAATGTTGCAAGCTCTTTGTAGCTAGAAAAAGGGTGTCACTAGGGTTCACTCACCCATATGGAGCTAATGGAATTGATGATTTAATGCCAAGATCAATTGGTTTCAAATTTACGCTGCGATGCACCAATGAACTGAGGCACACTGTAAATTTTGGCATTGAGTGAGATTGTTGTTCCAAATCCAAATGGAATGTGACCTCTTCAAAATGAGATAGGTTATTTTAGAAATCAATATCATCATCCTATCTCATTTGGCATTTCATTGATATCCCCCACAAGCTCCAAGTTATGACCCTCAAAAGATCGATCTCCAAATGCACTTAGAGCATCTTGGAGACTCTTCGGTATGGAGTGGTGGTGAATATTGCAAGCTCTTTGTTGTTGTAAAAATGATGTCACTAGGGTTCAAACACCCATCTAGAGACAATGGAGTTGATGATTCAATACCAAGATCAATGGTTTCAAAGTTACGAAATGATGGACCAATGAACTAAGGCACACTGCAAGTTTTGGCATCAAGCGAGATCATTGTGCCAAATCCAAATAAAATGTGATCTCTCAAAAATGAGATAGATTATTGTAGAACTTGACATCACCATCCTATAGAATTTTACATTTCACTGATATCTCCCACGAGCTTTGAGTTATGGCCCTCTAAACATTGATCTCCAAATGCACTTAGAGCATCTTGGAGACTCTTTGGTATAGGGTGGTTGCAAAAATTGTAGGCTAACTATAGCTATGAAAGGGTTTCACTCTGGTTCACCCACCCATCTAGAGCTAATGTCATTGATGATTTGATGCCAAGATCAATAGTTTCAAACTTACACAATGATGCACCACTAAACTAGGGTACACTACAAGTTTTGGCATCAAGCAAGATCACTTTGCCAAATCCAAATGAAATTTGATCTCTCTAAAATGATATATGTTATTGTAGACAAAGACATCACCATAATATGTCATTCTACATTTCATTGATAGCCCCCACAAGCTCTAAATTATGACCCTCAAAAGATCGATCTCCAAATGCACTTAGAGCATCTAAGAGACTCTTTGGTATAGGGTGGCTGCAAACATTGTAGGCTCTGCATGGCCAAAATAAGGGTTTCACTAGGGTTCACCCACCCATCTAGAACTAATTGTGCTAATTATTTGATTCCAAGATCAGCGATTTCAAAGTTATGCAATGATGCACCAAAGAACTGAGGCACACTGCAAGTTTTGGCATTGAGTGAGATTATTGTGCCAAATCCAAATGGGATGTGATCTCTGTAAAATGAGATAGGTTATTGATCATATGGGTTGAATGGGATCATAAGATAACCTACAACCCCCTTCAACCCATTTCATCATGAAATGTGTCCCTAGGGGTCGTACAACCCCTAGGGACATATAGTAATCCATCTTATGGGTTGAGTGGGATCGTAGGTTAACCTACAACCCACTTTAACCCATTTCAGTGTAACATGTGTTCCTAGGAGTCCTAAGACATGTAGAGACATATGGTAATTGATCGTATGGGTTAAATGGGGTCATAGGATAACCTACGATCACCTTCAACCTATTTCATTGGGACATGTGTCCCTAGGGGTCTTAGGACCCCTAGGGACATATGGTAATTGATCATATGGTTTGAATGGGGTTATAGGTTAACCTATGGTCCCCTTCAACCTATTTCATTGTGACATGTGTCCCTAGGGGTCCATATGGTAATCAATGATATGGGTTGAATGGGCTCATAGGCTAACCTATGTACCTCTTCAACCCATTTCATCACGACATGTGTCCCTAGGGATCCTAGGATCCCTAGAGATAGATTGTAATTCATCTTAAGGGTCAAAGGGGGTTGTAGGCTAGTCTATGAGTCCCTTTAATGCATTTTATCACAACGTGTGTCTGTAGGGTTCCTAGGACCGCTAGGGACATATGGTTATTGATTATAAGGGTTGAATGGGGTTTTAAGCTAACCTACGACCCCCTTCAACCAATTTCATCATGACATGTGTCCTTAGGTGTCTTAGTACTCCTAGGGACATATCATAATCCATCTTAAGGGTCAAGGGGGGTCATAGGTTTCTTCAACACATTTCATTATCATAGGTGTCCCTAAGGGTCTTAGGACCCCTAGGAAAATATGGTAATCAATCATATGGGTTGAATGGGGTCGTAGGCTAACCTACAACCCCCTTCAACCCATTTCATCACCACATGTGTCCCTAGGCATCTTATGACCCCTAAGGACATATTGTAACCCATCTTAAAGGTCTAAGCCTATGACCCCCTTCAACCCATTTCATCATGACATGTGACCCTAGAGACATATGGTAATTGATCATATGGTTTGAATGGGATCATAGGCAAACCTACGACCCCCTTCGACCCATTTCATGTGACATGTGTCCCTAGGGGTCCTAGGGAGATATTGTAATCAATCTTAAGGGTCAAAAGGGGTCGCAGTCTAACCTATGACCCCCTTCAATGCATTTTATCATGACATGTGTCCATAAGGGTCCTAGGACCCATAGGGACATATGGTAATTGATCATATGGGTCAAATGGGGTCATAGGCTAACCTACAACCCCCTTTGACCCATTTCATCATGACATGCGTCCATGGGGGTCCTAAGACCCCTAGGGATATATCATAATCCATGTTAAGGGTTGAAAGGGGTTGTAGGATAACTTACAACACCCTTCTATCCATTTCATCATGAAATGTGTCCTTATGGTAATCAATCTTATGGGTCAAATGTGGTCCTAGGGTAACCTATATCTTGACCCATTTCATCACAAAATGTGTCCCTAGGGGGTCCTAGGACCCCTAGGGACATATCATAATCCATCTAAAGGGTCAAAGGGGGTCGTAGGCTAACCTATGACCCTTTTTGACACAATTCATCATGACATGTGTCCTAGGACCCCTGGGGACATATTGTAATCGATCATATTGTAATTTAATAAACTAAATAATATGGTAATCTTTAACATGATTTAGTCATTATTTTACATAAGTATAATATATATCAACTACATTTTTAAATTATCAAGAATATCAACATAATTTTTTTTAAAGAAAGACTCAAAATAGAAGTATAACTATCTCTAAGCTAGAGACCGGTATATTAGAATAAAACCTTTGGAAGAAAATTATAATATGTTTGCACTTAGTGAAGAAAAAATAATGGGAGATCAATGAATAATGATTAAAAATATCATTATTAATCAATAAATTGAAGGGACCTAAAATCTATCTGTATTCTCTATCATTTTTGTGTTGAGACCTTCTAGATCTTTTGGCTCTAATTTCTATAAATTTGCATCTTTTTCTCACTTCTCTATCTATTGATTTCTTTTCATTGTTTGGTGTTAGATAATTTAGCTAGAATGGAGTTAGCTTTAATTGTTTTTCAATGCCCTAGAAACTAGGACTATGGTATTCAAGGGAAATGTCAAACCAGAGAGGTGGAATAGGATTTTGAACCCAATGGATGATTTATCCAAGGTTGTAGTGAGTATAGTCTTAGGTGAGAAAATATTCAATTATGACTACACTAGGTGCTTGAATAGCTCCATTATTGGGGCATTTATAGCCTACTTAGCTAGGACAAACATAGGGCAGGTAGAGATCATCAATCTATGCCACAATCTCTTTGATCATACTTGGTTGATGGGGTTAGAGCATGAGGTTTTAAAAATCAATCAACATTAGAGGATCCCATTACCAAAGGTCTAAATGAGTCATTTTCTAGGAAGTTTGGCTTTAGCCAAGGTATGTAGGCATCCAATTCTGTCAATCAGAGATAATTCCATGTTTTACCAAGCTTGGGTGAATATGAAGGCCAACATTAGCTTTCTTCTACATTAGAGAGGAATTGAGGGGGATAGAATGTGGAATGGCTCTAGAGCTACTTAAATCTTTACTCAGATTACATAGAATTGGAGGTTGATTTGAACAATTTGGAAAATGTGGAATTCATTCTCCCCAATTTGATCAAATTGAGTAAGGAGAAGATGGCATATGTTTTTCCTCTTAGGTGCCCAGTGTCTAATACCAAGGAAGCCTCAAAAATCATCATAGTTTGAATTAAGAAGGAAGAGGTCTAGTTTTTGTGTTATGGTGTTTTGATATGTAATTTCTTTGTATCTTTGGCTTCTAGTTTTAAGTTTCATGGTGTAGAGGGCTCTTGTTAAAGCTTTTACTGATGTCTAGTTTTAAATTTTGAGGTCAATGTTTTGCTAAATGATCTATTATGCTCTGGGTTTATATGGATTTTTCTATCATCTATAACTCATAGTTCAGTTTTATAGCTCTGTTTTAGGATTTTAGATGCTCGAGCTCTTTCCTTGTAGAAGCTTTGTCTATAAATATTTACAATATTAATACAACTATATGTTATATTCTCAATGGTTTGTGACTTTTTTTTATAGGTGTAACTATTTTGGTTTATTTATAATTTTAAATGTACTCTAGTTAATTTGGGTCCCATTTTCTAGTTTGTTTGAGAGTAATCTATATTATTTTATGTTGGGTTCTTCATTAAGCACTAACTACTGAATTAATCTCTTAGTTAGGGGCTCAGTGGGAATCAGAAACAAGTTGAAGCATATCATGTTAAGTAGAGGATTAACTAACTCAAGTATAAAAAGAATTAATGCATTATTAATGTTCAAATTGAACTACAATTAATATGTGGCAAATTCAGGCTACGATCTTATACTCAGATTGGGTTATTGTTTAATTCAAGCATAGTCATAGCTTCAACAAGCCTTAGTTTTGAGAACAAGGTTACTAAACTAAAACTATCTTAAAGGGGAATTAGAATAATAACATAGCTGTTAGACTTCTATAGAGATTGTTAAGTTTAAGTTTAAAGCATAGGTGGTATAACAAGACTATACATATAAATTAATACTAAAAACTATAATCATATCCATGAAGTTAAGTAAAAAAAAAAAGGATATTAGGGTTATGAAATTTAGAATTATCAAATTTGATATTATTAACTAACAATTCTAAAGATATTTTTTAAGCTGCAATATTGATCAATAGGTAAGAAAGGTGTAAACTTTTTATCTAGAATTATAGAAGAATTGTCCTTTGTTAATTAAAGACGGGGAGGCATTTGTCCATTGAATTGCAAATTATGGATGTTATAGAAATCATTGCAATCTGCAAAATGTAGAGAAAGAAGCAAAGTATTTATAATGTATTTAATAACAAGAATTATAAATTGGTAATTGGGTTATGCCCCTTTTAATAATGTAATAATAAAAGACTATGGTCCTTGGCAAAACTGGAGGTTTTCTTCTTTGTTCTTTCCTACTAGTGCCTATTTGAATAGAGAAATTCCAATGTATCTCATTAAATTATTATAATCAAAAGACTTTAGTTGATTACTGATCAAAATAATAATAATATATAGATAATATTTATAATATTATAGATGATATAGAATACTATATAATAATAAATAGTAATATGATCCTAATATACAATCTAATCATATTCAATAACATATATAATAGTATAATAATAAAATTTATTATATAATATATAATAATAAAATAGACAATAATAATATTCAAATATCATTATAACTTAAATGTAAAAACATATTTAAATATGTCTCTAAGCCTTTTGGCTTAAAATGTACAATTGCCTCCCACTATCTCAAATTTAAAATTTTGTGTTTTGTCACCACATTTCAGGTACTCAATTTTGGATTAGGTACCCAATTAGGCTTCCTATTTACCAAACTTCTTTGGTCAACTCAAAAAACATATTTTCCTAACATTCAGACTTCAACTCACCATCTGCCAATATTTTTTTCATCCAAATTCAATGAAATGAAAAGGGATTTTTGAGAACACTCTCAAGATTCCATCGATATAAGTGTTATCAAGTTATGAGTTTAATAAGTATTTATTAGTTAATTTCTAATGAAGATGGTTGTAAACTGCTAATTGATTTGCTGATTGAAAAATAGTTATAACTTTCAAATGGTATTTTTTTTTTCAAATCCAAAAGTTGTGTCACATTCTACACTTTGCTGTCATGTCCCATTTTCAAATAATTAAAAATAATAATCTTGCTAAGGCAGGCAGGCCCAAAAAGGTGAAGTTTTGGCAAAAGGGGCTAATCTTTGGAAACCAATGGAATAATAAATGAAAATTTATTATTATATGTTCTATTAACCCCTCTTAGATGCGAGTTAGGGTTATGCCCTCTTTTAAGGGATTTGGAGGCATTTTGGGCTCATTCCATAACTTGATTTTTGCTCATTGCTTTGTTGTTCTTCATAGGCTGCCAAACCTGTGGAGAAGGAGACCCAAGGATGCGAGTTTGCAGATTTTTAGGAAGGCTAAGGATTGGAGTTTAAAGCCATTTCATGTGCAAGCTCATGCAGAGTTTTCCCTTGTGCTAAAGAGTGCAAATTTGTGGGTTTTCGAGTGTGTTTTTTGTAAGAGTTTGGTGTTTCCGGTTGAGTATTTCATATCAGTTTGGGTTTCTGCTATAATTTAGACATTTATATGTTAAAATAGAGCTGAATATATGTATTGGGTCATGGTTAAACTTTTGTGATAGATTATTAGTGTTTTTGTGGTGTTTTCGAGCTATTTTGTGTTATTTTTGAGAGCTCGATGAGCATTATTTTTGTCCTCCGTTTGGGAGCCATTGTGTAAATGTTATACAGATCTAGAAATGTCATTTTTTAGGCTATTATGATGCTAAAATTTCTATAAAAATTTCTACTTTCAGATTTATTAATAATATGTGAAGCTGTGAAGTTTTTGGCACTATTTCGGGCATACCCGATTTGGGGTTTATTGAGAAATTGGTGGATCTTTGAAATATTGGTTGTTTGATTTTAAAAATATGATTAGAGGCTTGAAATATCATATAAAATCAAAAAAAGGGACATTGCAGTGGTATCAGAGCTATGATATTGCTAGCCTAAGGGTTTGTAGAAGTTTGCATGCAACTAAGTGAAAGAGAAAAGAGATATTTGCAGCGAGAAAAGAATAAAGAAATTTTGATCAAACCTCCAGCTAAAAGTAAAAGTACAAAATCCAAGGAAGGAAAAAGTATGGCTGATCCATATGAGATGGCAAAGAAATTCTTCCAAGACATCCAAAATACTCAGAAGCAAATAGTGGATAGTTTGGCAGAAACTAGAGAGGCTTTACGAATATTGATAGAAAAATTGCAAGGAGTTGCATCTATTAATGAGAAAGGGAGCACTTCAGAGGAGCCAATAAATCTAAAACTCACACCCTCTAAATCAACAATAACTATTTTTCTGCTAGCGGATGAGCCACCAGTGCCAAATCCAACCCTTAATCCTATGGAAGAGGTTACAGGTAACTTGATGTCATTAAGAGCTACTTATAATGGCTTAGATGATGACTTTCGCAGTTCGGTTCCTTTTAAAGAATATGTGGATATGATGAACACTTTGATGCCCAAGAAAGAGTATAGGAGGGAGCATGACATAAGTGGAAGAGAGCTCAAAAATAAAATAAGCAAGTTTACAGCACATACTTTTGATGGAACAAATAAAATTTCAGCTAGAGCATGGCTACAAAAATTAAAGACCTTCTTCACACTTAACCCCATGAAGGAGAGTGATGCTGTTCAATTTGCAAGTCTACACTTGGAAGATATAGCCTATGATTGGTGGTATCATGGAATGACTACTCAAGGTCATGATCAAGTTACTACATTTGATGATTTCAGTCAAAGAGTGATAGATAGATTTGACCTCAAGGATGATGAAGAGTATTTTAAAGAATTGTCAAAGATGAAGCAAACCAAATCAGTTAATGAGTATATAGAAGAGTTTCAAAAAGTGGCTATTATGGTACCTGATATGAGTGAAAAGAGGATTGTTTATCTTTTTCTTGATGGTTTGGAATATTTTGTTAAGGGTTTGGTTAAGGCTTTCTCACCCTCAACCTTATAGGAAGCTATCAAAAGAAGCTTGCAACTTGAAACTTGTGTGCCTATGAGACCAGTCACTAATCAAAAACTCCCAAATCCTTGGCAACATAAGGGGAATTTTTAGAAAAAGACTTTTCCAACACTACCACCAAAAGATGTGATAAATGTGGCAAAAAAGAAGGTAGATGAAGAGACTAGGAGTGAATTACGAAGGAAAAAGCTTTGTTTCACTTGTAGAGAACCGTGGGTTCCAGGACACAGATGTTTGGGGAAAGGTCAAGTGCACTATATTGAAGTTACTTCAGAATCTAATTTAGATGAGCATGAGAAATTTCATGAGAGTAAGGAGGAGGAAGAAGAAGAGAAAGAAAAAGAAATCAGCAAGGATGACACTTTAGCAGCATTATCAGGAATCCCAAGATACCATGCCTTTCGAATTTGAGGGGTACTAGTAGGGAAAAGGTTGACAGTTCTTCTTGATAGTGGGGCAACTCACAATTTTATTGATGAGGGATTTTTCATGAAAAGAGGGCTTAAAGCAGAAGATTTTGAGGGATTCAATGTTACTGTAGCTGATGGATTCACAATGCCTTGCACACGGGTGGTGAAACAACTCAAAATGACCTTAGGAGATTATGAGTTATGTGATGACTTCTATGTTGTTGGCATTGGGGAGACAGATCTTGTATTGGGTGTTCAATAGTTGCACTCTATTGGAGGCTATTACATGAACCATCAAACTATGGAGTTTAAATTTTATTTCAATGGGAAAGAAGTCTTATTGAGAGGCTTATCGAATGGAGCACCTAAGGCGGTCTCTGCAAAGAGGATGGAGAGGACTTTTTGAAGAGGACTAGTAGCATGGGAAACATGAGTCATAATCCATCCAACAAGCTCTCCAAAGAATCAAGGTAATTTCCATTTTGAAATTCAAAATATTCTTGATAAGCATAGTATAGTTTTCAATGACTTGCCTCCAGGATTACCACCAGATAGAGGTTTTGACCATGTTATAGAGTTAGAACAGGGTGCCAAACCAGTTATAACAACCCCATATTGCCATCCAAGAGGTTATAAGGAAGAAATTAAAAAAACTATTAAGGAACTCCTGGACATGGGATTCATAAGGCCTAGCTCTAGTCAATTTGCATCATCTGTGGTACTTGTCAAGAAAAAGGATGGTACAATGAGAATGCATATAGACTACAGGGCTCTAAACAGGAAGATCATAAAAAATAGGTATCCCATACCATGCATAGATGAACTTATTGATGAGTTACATGGTGTTGTATACTTCTCAAAAATTGACTTAAGATCAGGGTACCATCAAATCCAAGTGAGGAGTGAAGATGTGGAAAAGACTGCTTTCAGATGTCACTATGGGCACTTTGAATTTCTTGTTATGCCATTTGGCCTCACTAATGCACTTGCAAAATTCCAATCTTGTATGAATAAGGTATTCAGCTAGCATCTTCAAAAATTTGTTTTGGTAATTTTTTGATGATATCTTGGTTTACCGTAAAACATGGGAAGAGCATCTAAAGCACATAGACACTATTTTGGAAATCTTGGAGCAGCAATCCTTCTATGCTAAGCTATCTAAATGTGAGTTTGGTTTGACAAAGATCCTATATTTGGGACATATTATAAGTTGTAAAGGAGTACAGGTTGATCAACAAAAAATTCAAGCAATTTTGGATTGGCCTCCACCCACTAATCTTACATAGTTGAGAGGGTTCTTTGGGTTGTGTAGCTACTATAGGAGATTTACCAAGGGATTTTCTCAGCTTTCTACCCCCTTGACTAATTTGACAAAGAAAGGAGCTTTTGTTTGGATAGAAGAAGCACAAAAAACATTTGATAAGCTTAAGGAGGTAATGAGTTCATGCCTTGTGCTTGTAATTCTAGATTTCTCTTTACCCTTTGTTGTTGAATGTGATGCTTCTGGAGAAGGTATAGAGGCTATCTTAACTCAAAGGGGACATCCAATAGCATTTGAGAGTAGAAAACTAAATCAATTAGAGAAAATTTACTCCATCTATGATAAGAAAATGTTGGCAATCATGCATGCACTTCATAAGTTTAGACAATATTTGGTATGTGGGAGATTCATTGTAAAGACAGACCATAATAGCCTTAGGTTCTTCTTCAACCAAAGGGATTTGAATAATTGTCAACAAAAATGGGTAAGAAAATTGCAAGCTTATGATTTTGATATTGAATACATGAAAGGAAAGAATAATGTGGTTGTTGATACTCTTTCAAGAAAGCCCACTCTGTGTTCCTTAACATCTATCTCTTCTGATTGGAAAGTCTCCATAATTTTAGAGTATGCTAAAGATTCCTTGGCCACCAAGATTTTGGATAAGTTAGTGGATGATAACAGGTACAAGGTTGTTGAAGAATTGATTTATTACAAGAACATGATCTTCTTAGTGCCAAGATAAAAAAACTAAGGAGAGGATATTGAGGGTCTTTCATGACACACCTTTTGCTGGTCATCAGGGATACTTCAAGACATACAAGAAAATTTGAGAGTGGTTTTCATGGAAGGGTATGAAGGAGGATGTCCTTAAACACATTAAGGAATTTATGGTATGCCAACAAAGCAAGAGTGAGCAAAATTTTTCTACAGGGTTGTTGCAGCCACTTCCTATTCTTGAACAAAAATGGGAAAGTATTTCCATGGACTGCATCACTGGGTTGCCCAAGGTTCAAGGTAAGGATTGCATATATGTGGTGGTAGACAGACTAACTAAGTATGCACATTTCTTTCCTATCACATCTAATTTCAAGGCATCACAAGTGGCCGAATTATTCTTCAAGGAAATTTTTAGATTACATGGCTTGCCTAGAAACATTGGCAGTGACTAGGACAGTAGATTCCTCAGCTCTTTTTGGAAGGAGCTCTTTCATTTGGTAGGAACTGAACTCACTCCTAGTACTAGCTATCACCCTCAAACAGATGGACAAACAGAGATAGTTAATAAATGGATAGAGGGATATTTGAGGAACTATGTTTCAAATCAACAACATGCTTGGGTAAAATGGTTGCACCTAGGGGAGTATTGTTACAATACATCTCATCACATGTCTATTGGTATGCCTCTTTTTCATGCTCTTTATGGTTATAATGCCCTTTCCTTTGTTGATCTAGTACTTTTAGATAGCAGAGTACCTGCAGCAAGTGATTTTGTCAAGTAAAACCAAGACATAATAAGGTCCCTCAAGGATAATCTACAACATGCACAGAACCAATAGAAGTTGTATGCTGATAGGAAAAGGACCAAAAGATCTTTTGAGGTGGGAGATTTGGTATTTTTCGGGTTGCAGCCATATAAGCAAAGCACCTTGAAGAGGAGTGGGGCAGAGAACTCAAGCCAAGGTTCTATGGGCCTTATAAGATCACCAAGAAGGTAGGAGAGGTAGCTTATGAATTGGAGCTCCCACCAAATAGAAAAATACATAATGTTTTCCATGTATCTTGCCTAAAGAAGGTTCTAGGCCAGAAAACCATAGTATCTACAAAACTACCACCTCTTGATGATGAAGGGAAATTAGTTTTAATACCAGAAGAGATTTTGGATACAAGAGAGAAAAGATTGAGAAATAGGAGGATCATAGAGCATTTAGTCAAATGGAAAGGATTACCACTGGAGAATGCAACTTGGGAAGGAGCACATATTCTAGAGCATTCCAACCTTCATTGCTTGAGGACAAGCAATATTTGGGAGGGGAGGACTTGTCATGTCCCCTTTTCAAATAATTAAAAATAATAATCTTGCTAAGGCAGGCGGGCCCAAAAAGAAGTTTCGGCAAAAGGGGCTAATCTTTGGAAACCAATGGACTAATAAATGAAAATTATTATTATTATATGTTTTATTAACCCCTCTTGGATGTGAGTTAGGGTTATGTCCTCTTTTAAGGGATTTGGAGGCATTTTGGGCTCATTTCAGAACTTGATTTTTGCTCATTGCTTTGTTGTTCTTCAGAGGCTGTCAAACCTGTGGAGAAGGAGACCCAAGGATGGGAGTTTGTAGGTTTCCAAGAAGGCTAAGGATGGGATTTTAAAGCCATTCCATGTGCAAACTCATGCAAAGTTTTCCCTTGTGCTGAAGAGTGCAAATTTGTGAGTTTTCGGGTGTGTTTTTTGTAAGAGTTTGGTGTTTCCGGTTGAGTATTTCATATTAGTTTGGGTTGCTGCTATAATTTACAAATTTAGATGTTAAAATAGAGTTGAATATATGTATTGGGTCGTGGTTAAACTTTTGTGATAGATTATTAGTATTTTTGTGGTGTTTCCGAGCTATTTTGTGTTATTTTCGAGAGCCCGATGAGCATTGTTTTTGTCCTCCATTTGGGAGTTGTTGTGTATATGTTATACAGATCTAGAAATTTCATTTTGTAGGCTGTTATGCTGCTAAAATTTCTATAAAAATGTCCACTTTCAAATTTATTAATAATATGTGAAGCTGTGAAGTTTTTGGCACTATTTCGTGCATACTCGATTTGGGGTTTATTGAGAAATTGGTGGATCTTTGAAATATTGGTTGTTTTATTTTAAAAATCTGATTAGAGGCTTAAAATATCATATAAAATTAGAAAAAGGGACATTGCATTTTCCTAGTATAAGAAAAATAAAATAATAATAATAATTTTGTAAAGTTTTCAATTAGTTAAGGTGGTCAGACATGGGAGTCTTTAATTATAAATAAATTATAGTAGAAAATTCATATTTAATTATTTATTTGGAATAAAAATACCCAAAAATATATATCACATCCAGGCATGAGTCTGATTTGTATATCTATAATTATATTAAAAAATATTATCATTTGATTTTGATTAAGGTGGTCAGACATAGACCTACTTTTCATTTTTTCCCTATGATTTTTGTAGTACTACATTAAAATCCAAGATTTTGATCAACCAAATAATATTTTCTCTAGATAAAGCCTAGTAGTTTAGAAACTAGATTCAATTTCCTATATATTCTTTTTTTACAACTTTTTGATATAAAGTCCATAACTACTTTAAAATTATGTGTCAAGTTGACATAACCCTGATTTGTTGATTTTTCACTGCCACTTAAAGCCATAGTTTGGTCAACCATGATCATGCACATACTCGCCTTTTAAAAGATATTGTACAATACACTCTCCTATCTTTAAATTAAAACTTTGATAGGATAATAAATGTAAACTAATCTTTAAAAAAATGATTTGACTTATATTCCCATTACTCTGAATGGCTCTATTTAAAGTTATTACCATTTACCAATCAATATCTTATTTTACATGACATTATTTTCATTTACTATCATCCAAATTTGAAGGATTTATTAGATTCAACAAGCTATGTCAATTATTGGCTATATTCTTTTCATTAATGAAGGCTTTCACAATTTGTGGAAAGGCCTTTCATCCTCAAGTTTTTCTTAAATGTTTTATATTTTTTAATTTCTTCATCATTTAATGGGAAAGAGACCTAAGGACACTTATATTGTAATTGAATGGGTCAAAATAGGTCATAGAGTACCCTATGACCCTTTTTCACCCATTCAATCAAATTATCTATGTCATCAGAGGTCTTAGGGTCCCCAAGCACACACAATTTGATTGAAGGGGCAAATGGGTCATAGTGTCCCTTATGACCCCTTTTGACCCATTTGATCAAATTATCTATGTTATTAGGGCTTGTAGGACCCCTTAGCACACATAGTTTGATTGAATAGGTCAAAAGAGGTCATAAGGGACCCTGTGACCCATTTAATCAAATTATCTATGTCGTTAGCACTCCTAGGACCCCTAAGCACACATAATGTGAGTGACTCGAGCATAGGGTATGCTATAACTTATTTTGACCCATTTGATCAAATTATATATGTCATTATGGGTCCTGATGTATATAATTTGATCGAATGGGTCAATAGGAGTTATAGGGTACCCTATGACCCCTTTTGACCTATTCAATAAAAGTGTTTATGTTATTAGGGGTCCTAGGACCTCTTAGAACATATAGTTCAATTGAATGGGTCAATACGAGTCATAGGGTACTCTATGATCCATGTTGACCCAATCGATCACATTCTCTATGTTGTTATAGGTGTGATCAAATGGGTCAAAAGGGGGCATTGGGTACCTTGTGACTCCTTTTGACCCATTTAATCTAATTGTCTATGTCATTAGGGATCCTAGACCCCCCTAAACACACATAATTATATCCACTGGATCAAAAGAGGTCATAGAATACCCTTGACCCCTTCTGATTTGGTAAAATTATCTATCATTTGGGGTCATAGGACCCATTAGCACACATAACTTGATTGAATGGGTCAAAAGGGGCTTATAGGGTACCTTAGCACACATAATTATCTATTGTTACAAATCTTTGAGCCATTCAGTCAAATTATTTATGTCCTTAGGGGTCCTAGGACCCCTTAGCACACATAATTTGATCAAATGGGTCATTGAACATTGTTACCAATCTTTAAGATAACTCTCTAATCATGACTTTGAAGAAGTGAGTACCCCTATCAAACATATGCATCTCTTTATGCTCAACTAAATTATTTTTTCCTTTGATCCATACAAACTACAAACAACTCATATTTATTTTCGAACACCAATTTAATTTTTCTTACCTTACAGTCAGCAAAAAAATTAGTCACAATAACCAACAAACCTGAATGATGGTAAGAGAGTTGATTTAGATGCAATATAATAATCAATGCTACTGTGTTTCCTGAAATATAACACATGCTAAAGTGACAATTTTATGTCATATTGATTGTTGTATTTCTGAATAGGGCATTATTCCAAACTAGTATTGAGTAGGGCATTTATATACTATATTAAGTATATAATAGTAACTATATTATAAGTTTAGATATATATATATATATATATATATATATATATATAATTCTAACTTTATATATTATATAATACTATATAATATAATAACTTTATATTTATAATATAATAACTTTATGTATCAAGTACTCGATATGTATAGGGTACTTAATTTATTTTATGGTGAACTTTTACCAAAATATTCATTGGGTCCCCAAACCTAAGAATAACAAGTTTTAGAATAATTTTTATGGGTCTTAAGAAAGTGACCAACAAAAGAAAAGGTTTAGGGACCATATCTTCAATAGGTGATTAAATTAGTTGATTAAGTTTCCTAGAATTGTTGTCACATAGGGATAAACAATAATTGAAAACCTACATGCAATAGGAAGCTGAAAAATGAAGAAATCAAAGCATATAATTGAGATTAATATAATCATCCTGGGAAGTGGATCATGCCTCCTCAATATAACTAGTGAGAGAATGAGCACCTTTCAACACTGCTTCAATCATAATAAGCATCATTTTATTCATCCAAAAATATTACAAGTTTTGGACATGTAGTTTTGCTATTAAAAAATTCCTAGATATTCCAGTTTACATACATAAAATGTGCTCTCATTGTTGTTACATTTGATCATATATATAGAGGTCATGTGCACATTAACAATAAAAATTAAATATAAAATAGTTAAACTATTTTGACCCATTGCCAATAAATTGAGGCTTGAACGAATTGTTGAATACATAGGTTAAAAACAATTTTGTTATAACTACATATAAAAATAAGAAATGGGCATATTATGGAAAATTTCTCACAATAATTTAGTAACATAGTAACATATTCTGACCACAAGGTTTTTACTATCACAAGTTTTTGGGCAAGTCATATGTACCACAAGCTCTCCTCACTTAAGAATGTGTAAAATTCACACATAGAAATCATCATAGAAAATGGTGAGGTGAGGATAGACAACAAAATATAAGATAGTGAGTCGGTAGAGTTTGGAAGCTAACATAATTTTTACATTGTTCATGTGGAAATAAGTTGCTAGCCACAAAGTAATATATAATAGTACCTAATAAAAAAGTGACAAGGATGTGTTCTCCATGACAAGAATATTTGCACCCTTAAAGCTAGAATATTTGTACAATATGAAATCATAGAGAAATGGTCTATACAAACGGATGTGAAGACATATTGAAACATATAATATATGTAAAATAGGACATATTGGCTTTCATCATTCCCCCCAAACTTGTTTAAATAGTAGTTGTGATAGAATCTTCATACCTGATTTGAGATGCCTTAGATTTATTTGTAATGATGAACCTATTATTTTCCATTTAGTCTTTTGTTTCTTATTTCTTATGATCCTCCTTGACATGTGAGAGACAACTTTCCTAGTGTTGATTGTACATTTTAGAAGAATTCCACAAGTGTCATCATTACTATATCATGTATTCTCCTTGTGGTGATTGGAAATTTATAAATTATTAGGATTCAATGATATGGCATTTATCTGACTTGACATATTTGCGTCTCACATGTGACAACTAGTTTAATTCATTTCAATAACACCTCTATGTGTTGGTGTCATCTTTTGTTAATTATGTGGAGGCAATTTTAAATAACTGTAATAAAAGATCCATCTTGAGCAACTCGCATCCTCATCCATTCTTTTTCTTCTCATCCTTATCATCTCTTAACATGGTTAGTGTTTATGTCTTTTGTCCATGACCAAAAGTTTCTTGGGTTACTGTGTATTAAGAGATGCTTGGGAGTTATCTTTCTATGTGCATGTGTATTTGAAGCTACCTATCTTTGTTTGGGGTAATCAATAAATAAAAATAGTCCTTAAGTTTAGTCTTACAACATTGATCCATTCTCAAAGACATGTGAGAATAGTTTAACTTGTGATTCTATTGAATGTGTTTGAGTAAGACTATGGTATTAGAGCAGATGAGATTAAAACACATTACAACATGACATTTTCAAGGTAGACTATGTGATCTTTTTTTTTGGAGATTAATACAACTAAAGAGAGGATATTCTACAATGAACATACCTACAAATAAATGCTTGACAACCTCAAAAAATCAAACCCAATTATACAACTTACAACATATAATCTCTAGGAGTCTGTAGATCCAACTCTGACAAACCAATCTAAAGCACTTCAATGAATAAAACTTTCAAAATCTCCAGTAATTGTACAAAAAAACTTCTATATTTGGGATAATATGATGTGTACATATGCACAAGGGTAAACACGAGCAAACAGACCCAAAAACTTTATAAAATTTGATTTATAAAAAGTGCAGTTGGAATTGGTTTTCCATTTCCATCTTTGTAGAAAGAAGAATCATATGTTCATTTTGGGCAAACATTAGAATTTGGAAAAAAAAAAAATTGTGAATTTGGATATTTTGACATTTGTATTTCCTAATTTCAACAGCCCAATGGGCTCTAAATGAATTGCCAGTATCATTTGGAGCTTAGATTGCAAATGCCATTAAAGACCAAATACACAATCACCTTGAAAGAACCAGAACACCACTTTGAAGAGCAACTCCATTTGATTAACATTGGTACAATTGCACAAAGTCTCATCTGTGGAACCTGCTGGATTACCTTACCTTTTTTATTGAAAGATGAACAAGGATACCACTATCTTTCTAGGCTAATGGTTGTGATAAAAAAGAGTTCTCCCTCTACTAAGGTCTTGAAGAACATCTAACAATAGATATAGACGTATTTGCTTTCATAGTAATGGGCACTTCTCTAATTGTCACCTACTCCCTACAGAACTGGGAAATGATATTTCTAAAATAGATTCCTAACACTATTTAGATTCTATAGTGTAAAATACTGCTAGAAAGTCCAAACATTCTAGTGGGAGTCTTGCTCTACATAAGCCTACCAACTTAATTATAGAACTAAAATTTTCAATGTATACAAAACATAAATATTAGTTACATAATTAAAGTATATATAAAACTCACATACAAGAAAGTACTCATTTATAAAATTAAAACATCTAGGTATATTTTAAATTTTAAACTTCTATATAAACTTCTATATAATTATCCTTCACTATGTAATTAGAGCTCATATTCGAACAAGGTCAAGTGAGCCAATTGATCTATTTATCTATGTTATAGACCTCTATAATTGAGGGTAATATTTATGAAGTGATACTAAATGATGTGTCATTTTTAATATAAGGGTTTCAAATGGTAATGTATAATTTAATAATTTAGTAAGTTATTATGTTTGAATAAAATTAAATGAAAGTAATTTTTTAATGATACTAGATGGTGTATGAAACTTAAGATTGGAAACAATATGGAACATCTAGTAGACTTAACCAATAAATCCAAACTTAATTTCTAAATGTCCATGAAGAGTCCTTCCTCTCCAAAAGAATGTCATCCAACATGTTTATAGAAACAAACCCACAACCTCATGGCCAATGGCTACCTCACAACTTATATTCACCCCATCCAATGTTAAATAGTTTTAAATAAGTTATATTTTCATTGTAAATTGGTGCATTTTAGTGGTACCGCACCTCAACCTCATGCACTGCACCTCAACCTCGTGCTCGAAAGAAAGCCAAATTTAAGATCCATACAAAAACAAAGACAACTTATCTACCAGTACAAACTATTTTCCCACAACCTAAGAGGTATCCTTCAACCTAGTTAAACGTCAGTAGCCCCTATCACATTTGAAAAATAGTCATTTGATCGTTCCTACATATTTTGGTATTTCCTCATCCATTCCTCCTGGACATTTATTTCATGAACGGATTTTTCTTATATTCAACCTCTTTTTTAGACCGTTACTTTCTTCGAATGATCTTTACAGCCCTTTGTCAGTGGGATTAAGACGTTGACATGGAAATGGAGTAGAGGCTTGATCTGGGAATGACTGTAGCTTCAGATATTTCTGGAGTCTTGGACAGAATAAACAAGCAGACCAATGATCATCGATGATATAAATCCGTTCAATCGTCTTGCTTATTTATTATGTACGGATGCCGTGTCCACAAGTTTCTCAAATTTGGCTTTTTCTTCCCTTCCTCTCTTGTGGAAACCACTTCCATTTCCCACCAGCTTACATAAAACCGATTGAAAAATCGTATGATCACAAGTTATTGGCAGCATCACAGATATGGAGTAGTTACCCGTCACAAAGTTTAAACAAAAAAACAAGAGGAAAAGTCAAGCATGTGTAAAATGAACGAGACACAAAAAATTGTGTATTGTGACCTTTTATACAATATACAGAGCACGAGCAAACAATGGCGCAGAAAATTAGAGTTATTCTCAAAATATGTGTACTAGTCTATTTTATTTGCCTACAAACACATGAATGCCTCGAAATAGAGAAGGATGCTCTGTTGAAATTAAGAGATAACGTGAAAGATCTGAATGGCCTCTTGGAGTCTTGGAACGGCTCTTCTAATTGCTACCAATGGACAGCCCTCCACTGCTACTCTCACTCAGGACAAGTGGATTCTCTTGATTTCAGAGGTTTCAACCTTTCTCTTCACTCCATGAGTGAGAACTTCAAGCTCTTCACATTGAGCCAACTGGAATACCTGGATTTGAGCATGAATTCCTTCCATGGAGTTGAGATGCCTACTGTAATACCTTAAAATTGGCTCATTGCCATCTCAACCAATTCTGGTCTATTTCTGATCAATCTTAAAGTCCTATTCTAATAGGCAATTCTCATTCTGCTATTCGCTACTTGACTTAATTGTCAGATGCAGAAAACCTAAATCTACATTCATCATGCTTATTATTTAATTCCTATAGTATTTACTCATATTAGTCACATTAAACCTATTGATTAATATTTAATTTAATTATTAAGTATTTATACTTTAATTAAATTAAATTATATCCTAAGGCTAATGTACTATGGAATTAAATTTATTTAATTTAATAAATACACCTATTTTAATTAATTAAATATAATTATTTAATTAAATGAGAAAGGTATTTCTAATTAATTAAAAAAAAATATTTAATTAAATGGAGTACTTACTTCTAAATAATTAAACAAAGTTATTTAATTAAATGGGAAGCCATTCCTAATTAATTAAATGAAGTTATTTAATTAAACAAAAGTGTCTCTAATTAATTAAAGATTATTTAATTAAATAGAAAAAGTAATTATGAGAGCATATGTCATTTTATTAAATTAAATATTTCAACAAAATCTCTCTTCAGTTCAAAAAGGAAAATTTCCAGTTCACTATTGATCAAAAATGAGTTAAATGAGTTAACTCCTTTTTCTACTCAAATTAAAATAGTTAACTCCTTATTTTACTCAAATTAAGTTTGTTAACTCCCTTTAATTTGAGAATCTCCCTTTATGACTGAACCTCATCTTCAATCCTGATCGTTGATCTGAATCGATCTCAACCATTGATGGATTTTAGGAAAGTCTATTTAAGAGACCCTCATCTACTCATTTTAGGAGGATGAATTTGGAGAATTTGCATCGAATCGCTGCTGAAATTCATGCTCATATTTACTTACATTTCTTGCATACATTCTCATTCTTAGTTTAATCTCATTTTAGTTTAATCATGCATATGCTTAATCTAGTTTGCTTTATTTGTTCTTAAATTACATTGCATCTTTCATTTTAGATTAATCTACATACTCGTTCTTAGCTTAATTTCATTGTCAAATCCTTCGTTCTTAGAGGGTCTGGTTGCCTGCACCTTGATTCTGAAGATATTAACAAGCAAAATCCCTTTAGATAGAAGGCAACAGGTCACTTTGCAGGGCAAATTTCGGATAAACAATCCAATGTTCATTCCGAGATGAATCTGCATGCAATGACTGTGTTGAAGTGTGTGTGTTAGCATAGGCTACATTTTTACATAGACATTTCTGGCGCCCACCGTGGGGCTCGAAAATCAATTTTTCTGGCCTCTTTCTGTATTTTTTTAATTCTTTTTTTTCTCTTTGTCTGTACTGTCCGGTACAGATTTGAAATCTTCGCGCGAAACTGTTCATTTTTGCGCAAGGATCTAGAATCTTCGCGTGAAGATTCTTTCCGCATCGCACTAGAAAGTTCTTTGGCACACGAAACTTTGCGCAAGACCTGTTTCTTTGTGCGAGCAGAATTTTATTTCGCACAGGCCGTAAAACTTCTTCGTGCGGACTACCAAGAATTTTGCGTGAAACTCTGCTGACAGAGGCATTCTTTTTGCATTAATTTGCGTATTTTTTGATTTTTCTGCTGACTGTTCGCAGTTTCTAGTGTTTCTGTGTTTTCTGATTTTTTTGAACAGCATAGCAGTGGTTTGTGGGACAATGGGAAAAACGTGCTAAAGTTGCCAGAAATAGGTAAAAATCTACTAAGCGCGTTGCAAGGATCACTAGGTAATCTTCCTCAGCTAATAACACTTCATTTGGATCTAAAACAAACATCTTTCGTGTTGAGCTTGTGTGTTTCCTTTTGTATTTTCATTTTACAACACATGCATAAATTGATACTAGGGTGTGATCTCTGTTAGTATTCATTTAGCAGGCTTAGTCTTTAGTGATAGATCTGATTAGCTATCTTAGGTTATTTGACTCGCTAATCCGTCGACCCCTCATTCCACTCTGTGGTTGCAAGATCGGCACCACGTTAAATAGGGGAGGGTTCTACAGGACATAAGCGTTAAAGGCTCCACAAGGCAACCCTTTTGTGCTTTCTAGAACTCACTAATTTTTGAGTTGTGGACTCGTTTTGGCTTGTGTGAGGGGTTAAATGCTCCACATCTTTGGACTCACCTCACATTAGTTAAAGCATTAAGTGTATCACCTTGTGCTTTTTGATTACTTTTAGATAGATTTGTTTTTAGGAATTAACATCTGTAGACACATAGTAATTAAGCCCCCATCAACACTATTCATGGATCTTGAGGGAGTGGGTTCCTAGTGAAACTCCTCTCTAAGACGGATTCCTTATGGGTGGGGAGGATACTTTGAGCATCTTGTAGATAGATGAATTTTCTACTTGTTGATTAAGGCATCCTTTCTCTGAAGAGGTTGATAGATCACAAGAAGATGATATCATAGATCTTTAAGAGATAATCTTAGTTTAGCATGCCGAATTAATCTATTTGTTTTGATTGGGCTAAAGGTGAAAAGGTGTCAAAACCTTGAATCTGGAAGCTAAGTCCCCTTGTGGTACACTATTGTGAGTCAGTCACCTTTAGAGAGGGTTAACCGTAGCAGACAATCCCTCTATAGGGAAAATTGCGTTGACCGAACCTCAAGCGGTAATAGCCATTTTCTCCATGGTAGTGACAACCACTATATAAATGTCCTTGTGGAAGAAATCTCCACAGGTGTGGTTCATTGTGGGTTGTCAGATCTCCCTAGCAGCTCTTGAAGATTAATTTCTCAGACTGTGTCAAAACCTCGGTGCACCGAGATTGGAGGTCACCCCTGTGAGTCATAAAAGTTGCAGAGTCAAACCATTACTAAATACCTTAGAGAAGCCAACTTTTATTTTCTAGGAATGTGTGCAATGATTGCAAAACTCTTTGAAAATGTACACAAATAGCTCTCTTAGGGATTAGCACAAACTAAGTCACTTGATTGTTCATGCGCAAGGTTGCTTTTTCTCTTGCTCATTATTTTCAGACGTGCTTGAAATCACTTGCTTGCTGTTCTACGTGCTTGTTTATCTGCCTGGTTATTGGAACGTCAAATTTTTTTTCAAAATTAGTCGTTGTTGTGAAATTGTTCTGTCCTTTCGCGCGAAATCATTTTGTTCTTGTGTGAAATCATTTGGCTCTCGCACGAAGCCATTTTGTCCTCGCGCGAAATTAAAATTTTGTTGCGCATCTTTGCGCGATCCAAAAAACATTCTCGCACAAAATTAAAAATTGTTACTGACCTAAGCGTGAGACAGAAACATCTTCGCGCGGCCCATAAAACCTTTTCATGCAGCCTGTAAAGGTTTTTCACGCGAGACTTTGTATCAACATTTACAATTTGGGTCTATTCTAGCTAATCTGCGGCCTGCACATTGTCCTTTTTTGCATCCATTTATCGCTCTTTGTTTGCAAACAGTCCTAAAACAGCGACACTTCGCTTAACTAAAAACTTATGTCTTATACCTTGACTAGTCTCGTCTCATACATAATCTTGGTCCTCATCTTAATGCTTGTCATACTTTGTGCCGCAGTGGTCATAATCTCTAGCTATTCTAGCCTTTAAATCAGACCATTTGTGCCTTACTAAACAACATTCTTGCTACTATCTTGTCCTTTTTGAGACTCAATCTTAGTATAGTCCTTGTCTAGGTTCTAGCTTCTTGTCCTTGCCTATGCCTGTCACAACCAGAAGCGGCAACGTGTTTTATCCTGATAACAATAGACGTGGTCGTGCTAGGGGTTGTAATCGTGCAGAGGTAGCTTACCTTTCGCTACGCAATCTATATCTAGTTTGGCTAGTGAGGCATCTTTACGATCTTCCTCACCTGCAAGGTCATCTCAAGTTCAACGAACATTTTCCAATTTGCAACAAATTAGGAATCATTTTTACCAAAAGGATACTGAGACAGGTAGGAGTCCTGCATCCTCAAACACAATGTATGATCCTTTCTCTACGGACCCTTTTGAAACACAACATACGGAAATTGAACAAGTTCCTATAATGACTAATTGTGAACCTGAATGGGGTAGTCATAGTTGATATCAAGAACAACCTAGGGATGACAAGGAGAAAGAGAAAGAAGATGACACTGATGAAGAACAAGAAGAGGTGGAAATCCTTCCTGAACACATAGCAAGATGTTAAAGAGACAAAAACTTTCAGAAGGTTATGGGAATCCTACTCAACGAAGAGAAAGAAAAGTACTTTCTCAAACTCGCCCAAGAGGGAGCTAAACTACCCACACATTTCAATGTGGAGACCATTATCACATGTGAAGAAAAAATTGAGACCACTAAACTCCAAAAACAACTGAAAATTATGCAAGACCAATTGGCTCAGATGATGCATGAGAAAGAGAAACCCAAAAAGACATACACATTGGACGCTCTTTGTTCATTTCCATTTGACAAAAGTATAAACATGCCACCTTTTCCAAGAGGCGTAGAACTACCCAAATATGACAAGTACTTTGGTAGTACTAATCCCCAAGATCACTTGTGGCAATTTGGTACTTTGTCTATGGAGTTTATACATAATCAAACGTACCTCATGCGTTTATTCCCTAGAAGCTTAGGTGGTCAAGCTTTGGAGTGGTTCTCACATTTACCTCCTGGTATCAAGACGTTTGATGAAATTGCTAATTCATTTGTTCAGAAATATTCTCATAACATTCAACATCCTGTAAATATCTGAGATCTATGCAACCTTAAACAGAAGGTTGGTGAGCCTTTTCTCACTTTCCTTCAACGGTGGAGACAACTTTATACTAAGTACTCCGGTAAAATCCCAAAAACGGAGAAGCTCGACATTTTCACTAATAACCTCTTACCTAATTTTGGGTATAGAGTCCAACTACAAGGTCCACGTACCTTCGAAGACATGATTACACAGGCTATCCGTATCGAAGAATTTATGGTTAAGAAAGGTGAGCTCACTCTTCAGAGAGACTCAAAACAAGGTTCCATTTCCAACAGTGATAAAACCAAACATGTCAACAAGAACCGAGAAATTGTACATGATGGGGTTGTTGATAATGTGACACCAAAACTTGCTAAAGCAGCATTTAATCTTACAGACTACTTCAAAGCGGCCAAAAGTGCTGAGAAGCCTCCTCCTGACAATAAGGCATCTGGGAACAAAACAAGAAACTCATGGGCAGCACGACCCAAGCGAGAGTATACGCCTTTAGGAGAACCTTTGGATGTGGTTTACAAAACATTGCTACAACATAAGCTTATCTCACCAATGGATAACCCTCGTCCCTATGATCCACAACCACGTCCACCATGGTGGAATGAGACCTCATTCTGTGAGTATCACCAAAACAAGGGACACAAAACCAGCAACTGTATAAACTTACGTCATAAAGTCCAAGACATGATTGATGCTGGTGAACTTGTGGTAGATGGAGATAACAAAAACTCGGACCACAAGGCGTTCAAAGAGCCTTTCCTAGCTTATGAAAAAGGAGATACTTCAAAACTAGAACCCTACAATAAGGTCAACTATATGTATTCCAATGATGACAATGTCATTCACATGGTTGAACCTATAGATTCTAAATACTGCAACGTTATTACCATAAAGGGAAAGAAAGATAATGATAAACCGAAGACACCATTTGTCTTGAGAGGCCCTACTTCCAATAACATGGATAATGTGTCTTCACAGCATTGTGCTAACGCTATTACTCGCTCTCATGCAAAATTGGTTCTCAAAGGCCCTACACCTCCTACTTCAAATCTTGAACAACACAAGGACGAAGCCCTTGCTGGTCCATCCAGTAAAGGTGCAAAACACATGACGAACTTGACTGCAACTAGTTATAGTGTTCTAGATTAATTGAAATGAACCAATGCTCACATTTCCATATTTGAGCTACTTAAAATCTCACCTGCTCATAGGAAAATTCTGGACAAAGCCCTCACTGAGGCAAATGTTCCTCAAGATCTTGATCTTGAGCGATTTCAATCCATGGTAGGTCACTTGACCTCACCTCATCTTATGACCTTCTCTGAGGAGGATGAAAACTCACTGAATCACCCACACAATCAGCCTCTACACATTGAGGCTATGATCCACCAGACACGTGTTCGTCGGGTACTCATTGACAATGACACTGGCCTAAACATTGTTTCTGTTGCTCTGCTTAGACAATTGGATTATTCTGAGGACTCTGTTGATCCTCGACGAAAGATCACTATTAAAGTGTACGATGAAGTAGAACGAAAGTCACTAGGTCTTGTGACTTTACCAATTCGCGTCAGTCTTGTTGAAAGGGATGTCACCTGTTAGGTGCTTGACGTTCCCTTAGCCTACAACATTCTGTTGGGACGACCATGGATACATGAGATGCGCACTGTGCCATCCACATACCACCAATGCATTAAATTTCCATTTCATGGCTCCAAAGTTACTATTCTTGCCACTACTAGCTACACTTGCAATATGCTCAAAGCTGCTGATTCTTTTGTCCCTGCTAACCGTGAGTCTACTGATTTTCACAACAATAAGCTGAAACAAATTGAGAACAAATTGAGAAGTCATTTCAATTGAAAGAAACTGGTATGGGAGAGTACCACATGGAACAAGTGTTGTCATTAACATCTATTCCAGAGTCCCCTCGACATTTTGGGAGACCTTTAGTAGCAAAGAAACCATTCGTGTTGACACCTCAGACCAAGTTTAATGGCTCTTTTGTTAAAGCTACAGTTCCCTTTGAAGATGAAAGTGAAAACAAAGCCATTGTTGCATGGTTTTACAAAGAAGAGTCTCTAGTAGACCTAACAGAACAAGCTCGAGATATCACTCCTAAAAAGTATGGACCTGGTCTTAAGCTTATGAAGCATTTTGGCTACAAGGGAACCGGCCATATTGGGTGCAATAATAATGGTTTAATAGATCCTATCAAAGCAACAGCTCAAAGCAATAGTGACACAACTAGCCTAGGGTTCAAGAAGGTCCCTTTCCATTTGGGATCCAATAAATTCATACCCGTACCTAAGAATTCATCTGAAAATGAGTCACAATCTGGGTTAGGTACTCGAGAGGAAGAATCTGATGATGAGGATTCTTACCCTCATCCTATTCCTTATGATCTTGCTAAATTCTTTGCTGAGCTAGATGACTTTGTGCCACGTGTTAGCACTGTGGATGATACTAGTGATTCTTCTGAGGACAATGCTGAGCAACTCAAATATCATCTAGAAAAGGGAGAATCTAGTCAGTCATGCCATATTGAGTATTTGTGTAAGAATCCAGAGGCTGAAGGAGAGTATGTCCCTATCACTGTTGGGGAGTTCTATAGTCTCTCACCATGTAGCACCGATTCTCATGAATATGAATTTGACAATCTTTCAGAAGCGACTACTGATAAAGACATTGACCAAGTGCATGTCTATGAAAATCAAATCAAAGTGATTAAAACGTCTAGGGATAGGTCATAGGGGTCTGATCCAACTAGTGTCCTAGAGTCATCAATTACTAATGTTCGTACTCTGAGACATTTGAATACACCTGTGGGTGACGTCGCCGTAGGTCTCGAATTGCTGGTCCACGCATTTAATAACTATACTGTGAACGCAATTGAACCAGCCACTACTCTCTCACTCGCACATCTCGAGCTTATAGACTGGACCCCCAATGCATCTAATGAAGTCCCCATGTTCCAGAATGACTATACTCTTTCCTGTTACCTAAACGCTATCAAACCTGTAATGTCTTCCACCAATGAGCAGAGCGTCAACATGATTGAGGCCGACATCAAATATCTCAATCACAAGATTAAAAAGAAAAAATGCAAGAGGTCTGATGGTGAAAACCACATTGTGGCAGTGTCGGATCCAAAAAAAAGTAAAAACAAAAGACGTATCCAAGGGTGAAAACCTCTCTGAGGCACCCATGGATGAGATATTTGATGTCCTTCCCAGTCACTTTCAGGAGAGATCATCAGTGTTAATAGAGCCAACACAGCCAATTAACCTGGGCACAGAAGAACATCCTCATGTGATACATCTGGCGCAATCATTGTCACTTGAAGAGAAGGAACAATTCATTGCCTTTTTCAAGGGAAAGAAAATAAATTTTGTCTGGACATATTCTGACATGCCAGGATTGGATCCTGATCTTATTATGCATCACTTGTCCATAACACCAGGCATAAAACCAGTTAAATAGAAGCTTCGGAAAATGCATCCTAATGTTGCATTACTAGTCAAAGCCAAATTGGAGAAACTTCTGAAGGTTGGTTTCATTCGTGCAATTGATTATGCTGAATAGATATCCAATATTGTCCCTGTGTCCAAGCACGATAAGTCTATCAGAGTTTGTACAGATTTTCGTGATCTTAACTTGGCATGTCCTAAAGATGACTTTTTGCTCCCTAATATTGATATGATTATGGACATGACGGCTGGCTATGAGATGCACTCACTTATGGATGGTTTTTCTGGATACAATCAGATAAAAATTGCACCAGAAGATCAACAGAAAATAGTTGTCACATGTGCATGGGGAACCTTTTGTTGGAATGTGATGCCATTTGGTTTAAAGAATGTTGGAGCTACATATCAGCAGGCTATTACTACAATTTTTCATGACATGATGCATAGAACTATGGAGGACTATGTTGATGATACTCTGGTCAAAAGCACTAAACGCTATACTCATTTGCACGATTTGGGACCAATCCTAGATTGTATGGAAAAGTTTAGTCTTCGGCTCAATCCTAAGAAGTGCGCATTTGGTGTCACATCAGGAAAACTATTAGGATATATTGTTTCTGCAAAGGGAATTGAAGTAGATCTAGAAAAAGTACAAGCAATAATGGACATGCCTCCACCTCAAAACATCAGTCAGATGAGAGGACTACAGGGAAGGCTTTAATCTATTCGTAGGTTTATTTCACAATTGGCAGATAAATCACAACCTTTCACAAAGACCTTACATAAGGGTGTGAAATTCAAATGGAGCGAGGATTGTGAGCAAAGCTTAACACAGATTAAACATATCTTGTCAATCCACCAATCCTGATGCCTCCTATGCATGGGAAGCCTTTGCTTTTATAAATTTTAGCCACTGAAACATCTTTGGGAATCCTGTTGGCTCAGGAAGACAATGACAAAAAAGAAAGAGCTATTTATTACTTGAGCCGAACATTGGTCTCTTATGAGAAAAATTACAGTATTACTGAGAAAGCTTGCTTGGCAGTGGTCTTTGCTTTCCAAAAGTTGAGACACTACATGCTTGCCCACACTACATGGCTTGTGGCTAAAATAGATCCATTAAAGTACTTGCTCAATAAGGTAGCTCTCATAGGAAGATTGGCTAAATGGGTCATGATACTAAGTGAGTTTGACATCCAATATGTTGAATGCAAAGCTATAAAGGGACAGGCAATTGCAGACCAGTTGGTTGAGGCACCCATACAGAGTCTTCTACCAATAAACATTGATTTTTTAGATGAGTCAATTCTAACACTCACTCACCATACATGGGTTATGTTCTTCGATGGATCCTTCACACAACAAGGATCAGGTGCTGGATTACTTTTCATCACACCATAGAAATACTCATTGCCCAAAGCATACAAGATTATGTTTCCTTGTACAAATAACATTGCTGAATATGAAGCTTTGATCAATGGTATGAAAATTGCAGTTGAATGGAGAGTAGATCAGTTGGATATTTTCGGTGACTCTTAGCTTGTCATCAACCAAGTAAATGATGTGTATCAAACAAAGGATGAAAAACTCATTCCTTACAAATGCATGGTTGATGACTTGACAAAATATTTTGCACACATCACCTTCCAACAAGTTCCATGCGGAGATAATAAAGTGGCTAACGCCATGGCCACTCTGGCCTCCCTTCTACAAATGCGAGAAAATGATCTACGACACGAGTTCTTGGTGGAAGCGTTACACTACCCAGCCTATGACACACCTGATTCCAAGATGATCTATTCTATTATAGGACAAGAATCATCCCGCTACCATCACATCTATTCCTACCTTCCTAATCAAACAATTCCAGAAGGTCTGACCTGGAATGAGAAACATTACCTAATCTGTAACACTTCACATTATGTCATTATTGATGACGATCTGTATAGGAGAGGTCTCGACGGAACACTCCTTAGGTGTTTAGAACTCGACGAGTCCAAACACGCACTAATTGACGTTCACAAAGGCATTTGTGGATCTCATTCCAATGGCCTAACACTAGCTCGCAAACTCCTTTGTGTTGGTTACTACTGGCCTAAAATGGAGCAAGAAGCTATTAAATATGCTAAGTCCTGCAAACAGTGTCAGCTACACGAGAATCTCATTCACACTCTAGCTACAGAGTTGATTCCCTCTACTACAACATGGCCATTTCAACAATGGGCCTTTGACTTGGTGGGACAAATTCACCCAACCTCTTCTAATGGACATAAGTTCATTATCACCGCTACAGATTATTTCACGAAATGGGTAGAGGCAGTCCCTCTCACAATTTCTAATGGCAAAACTGTAGTGCTTTTTATCACAAACTACATCATTTGTAGATATGGTATACCATCCTCAATCATTACTGATAATGGAGGATAGTTCAAAAATAAAGACCTTAAGGAACTATGCAAGAAATTCAAGATCGCACAACATTGGTCTTCCATTTATTACCCCCAGGGTAATGGCCAAGTTGAGGCATCCAATAAAGCGATCCTCAAAATTCTTCATCGCACAGTCAGTAAATTAGGGAGAGATTGGCATCTCCAGATCAATCCAGCCGTGTGGGCATATAGAACAAGCATTAGAACTCCAACGGGCATGACTCCTTTTGTGTTGGTATATGGGGCAGATGTTGTGCTTCCGATAGAGGTCGAGATTCCTACCTTGAGAATCTCTATGAAATGTCGTATCACTGATGATGACTATAGGATAGCCTGACTTCAAGAGCTTGTGTTGCTGGATGAACGACGACAAGTGGCCTGTGATCATCTACGAGCATATCAACAAAGAATGGCATGAAGCTATAATAGGAGAATTAGGCCACGTGACTTCTAGCTGGGTGATCTCATCCTGAGAGAGAATCCTAAGAATCAACAATAACGAATGCAAAAGGGAAAGTTTGAACCAAACTGGCTAGGTCCTTACATCATTACTGCAGTATATGGATCTAGTGCCTATCAACTTTCCACAACCAAAAGAGAAGTGCTTAAAGAGCCTATGAACACTCTCCACCTAAAGCGGTTTTACAGTTGATTCAATCTTAGCAAGCTCTCTGTACATATCTAAATGTCCTAAAAAAAATCCTAAAAATCAAAAAAAGTCCTGAAAAAATTGTTACCCTGGTGAAAACCTAGCAATAGGTGCCTTCATAACACCAAAAAAAGTAAAAATGAAAAAATGAAAAAAATACAAAAAAATTGAAAAATAAGAAAAGTGCCATTGGTGAGAACCTGGAAACAGGCATCATGGTAGCAAAAAAAGGAAAACTTGCCAAGAAGGTGAAAACTTGGTAAACAGGTGCCTCTTGTTCCCAATGCTCCATCTTGCAGCGCATCTTCTGGTTATTCTATACTGTCACTTTCATGCTTTTGTTTTTCCTGCTTTCAGCTCATGAATCCATGGATTGAGTCTTGTTTCAGCTCGGGGGCATTCCCCTCTAGTGTCACTCATCTCAAGATTCTCCTCATAGAACCTCCTTCGTGACAGTCACTAGTCGTTCTAACTGCATCTGCCTACTGTCGCTAGTGTCACTCTTTTCGAGATTCTCCTCATAGAATCTCTTTCGCAACGGTCACTAGTTGTTATAGCTATGTTTGCCTACCGTTGCTTGGGTCATGTCTCAAGATTCCTTTATGGAAGATCTCTTTTGCGTCAGTCACCAGTCGTCCTGGCTATGTCTGTCTACTATCGCTTAGTCCTTCATAGGTTCTTCATCATGAAGATTCCTATTTGACCTCAGTCACTAGTCATTCTGACTGTGTCTGCCTACTGTTGTCACCCTACTAAAGAGATTTCTTTCTTATATGTTCTGGACATTGACACTTGACATCAATCTCGAAAACATTGAACTCAAAAAAATAATGATATACTTGTTTGGATATGCTGAGCATTTTCTTTGTTTGCTTTCTTTTGCTTTATCATATCTCCTCGAGCAACTCGATGATGTCATCTTCCACTAGAGAAGTAATGACTGGGGGCATGATCTTTTTCTTTGCTTTCTGTTTGCAGTTTACTTCTATAAGTTGATCTATTCCTGTAAGAGGGGTGTCCACTATAAGAGCCTCCATCTTGTATTGGATGGCCATGTGTACCTCGACTCCTTTTATATAGATACGTCAATGACATTGGTTCTTCTTCTTGTTTGTTGGAGTGAACTCTTCATGCTACAGTAAATATTGATACTCGTCCTGCTAAGTGAAAGTACGGGTCACTGCGAGTATATCTAGCACACTTCTATCTCAGGTTACGAACACAAGGGTCATTGCAGACAGAATGAATACTAAATACTTAGCATAAGAGGGATCTTCTGTGTGTTTAGTGTGCCTGTTATGCAAGCAACATTTGGGTCATCCTATCGTTTATGCTCTGATGCTTATGTTAACTTGCTACATTAAAAGGGACAAATGTTCTGGTCATTCTGGCTTCTTGTGCCTCGAATGCTTACATTTAATCCCAACATCCCAATAACATATGTTATATTCATATTTTCATGATTGCAATGTCAGTGGAAATTGTATAACATATGAGCTTTATTTTATATCCAATGATGATAAATCATCGAGGCTTGGTAACTAGACCTAGGGTTGCATTTAACATAGTCTTGCATACTTCATTTGCATTAGCACGCGATTCGATGGTAATCCTGTTCATACTCCACATGCATCAGATTCCTCCACGGCTGCACAAGCGTTTGCTTCATCGATTCTTGCTCCTCAATGGAATACCTGTGACTATCAAAAAAAAACACACAACACTATGTCAGATGTCAGTTCATACATATGCTTTCTATCTAAATACAACATACATCTCATATACATCAAAACAAAACAAAAAATACAATGACATGTACATAGAAATACTCGGCTCAAAATCTTGTATATATATATATATATATATATATATATATATATATATCAAAGAATGGGTCAGTACAAAAATGGGCGCTACTCGAGCGCAATCGATCAAAAAATGATACATGTGGTGCTAGCACACCAATCGATACATAGCCAGGGCTCAAAATCAAAAATCAAGCACAGAGCGCCAAACTCTATCCCGAACTCTCGCCTCTAGGAGGAGCAGGAACAGTAGGTGGCAGAGGCGATGGTGGCATATCTGGCCTGACAGGAGGTCGTGCACCTCTGGACTCTCATGCATACTGCAAAAATTGCTGCACCTGCAATGTCTCATCTGGCACGGCGTTGGTATATGCAGCATAATAATATGCAGCCTGAGCAGACTGGAAGCGGATCTCATCCTGTGCCAGCTCCAGCCTACGCTCTGCAGTCTCTGCGCACTCTCTCTGACGGTCTGTCTCTCACTGTTGCTCTACCAGCTGTGCATCCTTGACTACCAATGCAATCTGCAACTCTCCCAACTGTCGGGAGGCCGCAAGAACCCGCTCTCGATATCGCCATACCGCATCCTATACCCCACTTGCTGGCTGATCCAGCATATCCTCATCAACCATCTCTGGTGGAGGTACCTGTGGCTATGGGGGCACCTGTTGCTGTGGGACCTCTTGCTAAGGGACCTGCTCCTCTATCCTCTGCCTCCTCCACCGACTATGTCCTGCCCCACTACCCCCAGCACCTGGGTTTGATCCCATCTGACGTGGAGGAATAGGTATCTGCTATACCCGGTGCTGGACTTGTGGTGGCACCTATGGCTTTGCTTGCTACTGTTGAGGCACCTGTCCCTACCCCTGTACCTGCCCTGCCATCCCTAGTGGATCTGTGAAGCATGGGAATGGATGGCTCATCAAAAATGCCTAATATGCAAGTGTCATCCCTGCATTTACTACCTCTGGTAGGTAGTCCCACTGAACAGCAGCCAAATTGCGGATTTCTATCATCGATCATCTTGGATCCATCCGTGGTGGCCATCCCCGAACAATATCCCTCTGCACCCTGGCATAGGCACAATACTCAACTGAAATGTCCTGTGGTCGGCCGTACTGCCGCCACACTCATGAGATCATGAATCTCTCTATAACCAATGTCGTCCTGCCAGCCAGCGGTCGAGAACTAAACATCCAGGGTAACTCTCTCGGGGCATCATCCTAGTCCTCTGTCTCTCTCCAGGGTCGCCATATAACAGACACCAGGTCATCAAGATGAGTTCGCCAGTGCTCAGTCTTACCCAGGTGGGCCTGGGTAATATGCCCTCGATATCTGCAGATGTAGGGCTCCATGGGCTCCCAAGAATCCTCAAAAATTGGCCTACATATAAGGAGATGCTCCCAGAACCAGATCTATAGAACATAAACACCCGCTACCATGGTCTTCTTCTCATGGAAGATGACCTCATGCATCTCATGAAAAAGATGGGCCAACATGCACTGACCCCACCCAAAGATCTCGAGTGCCTCAACCATCCTACAGAGCATGACACCCCATCCACACTCCAATCCATGCTATCCCTTGTCAGGACATAGGAAGAAGCTCAAGAAAATACCCAGCACAGATGCCAACCTCTGTGTGGGTCCATAAGTATGCATCAGCTCATCCCAGCTGATGGCTCTACCTCTCGGTAGCTCTCTCCCGAATACAATGGGAAGTGCCTTTGTCCCTAATCGAGGCACTGTATCATAGATGACTCGGGCACCGTGAAATGGGATCCTCAGTATCCTCCATATATCCTCTGGGGTAATCGTCATCTCACCCATTGGTAAATGGAATATGTTCGTCTCCAAATGGAAATGCGCTACCAATGCAGTGAGAAGGCCATGATTCACCATCATGGCTAGAATCTGGCATAGTGAAGACAAACCCAATCGGGCAATGTGTGCCCGATCTGCGTCATCCAAACTCCGCAATAACTCTCCATACGGCAGATAATGAGATCTGAATGACACATCTCCAAAAACCTCCTGCACGCACAACAAAAAAAAATGACAAACAAATGCTCAGTATCAAGTCGAAATGACGCATCAAAATGAAATAAAATGTAATTTCTAAATGCGAAAATCACAAAACTGGCACAAAATTTTGTGCGAGATTCGTGAAATCTCGCGCAAAGACATATAGTTTCGCGCGAAATAGTTCTTTATTCGCGCGAAGAATCTATCCTTCACGCAAAAAAAGATCTCCTCGCACGAAGATAGATCTTCTCGCACGAGAAAAGAGGTTCTCATGCAAAACACGAATTGCCTCACGCGAAGAATCTCCACTTTCGCGCGAAACCAAAATTACCCCGCGCTAAGATCCTTTGGCCTCGCGCGAAGAAACAGCGCATCCTGTTTCTTCGCGCAAAGAAAGAATATCTTCACGCGAGAAGAGATCGATCTCGCGCGAAGCAAGATTTCAAAAAACATGCATAAATGAACTCGAAATGCGTGAAAACAAAAGTACGAAGATGGGAAATCGATGACTCACCAGTGGTCCATAGTCTGTTGGCTAGCTGTGTCGTCTAGAGCGCTCAAATCAATGATATCTCATGTTCACTGCCATGTCTCTATCAGAGCTCAAAATCACTACAAGACAAAAGCAAAAATGAATTGAAAATGACCCTTCAAGCCCTTATATAGGTGTTGACCAAATTTTTCAAAGTGCTCGGATTTGCGCAAAAATCGCACCCCTGGCTAATTGGACCATTCTGGATCCATTTTCGAGATCAAATTCAAAATCTGACACACCTAAGAGCCTTAAAAATGCATTTTAAAATTTTGGGGACCAACGTGATCGAACGCTTGTGCAGCCCAAATCTTTCTGATACTTTATGATTCTTGGAATCCTTTCAACTTTACATTCTCCATATTTTCAAAACTCATTTTGAAAATTGTCAAACTTAAGTCAACTATGGCTGAATCTGGTCAACTTTTGGTCAAACTTGGTTTTTGCAACTTCGCAATCATTTCAAATCAACCCTGAATTTTTTTTAGATCATTCTGATCTCTTCTAGCTTCTACTGAATCTCAAATTTTTTCTATATCTCATGATGTACTGCTTCAATCATATTTCTGGTGTGTCATCTTTTGATTTCGCTCCCGAGGGGGTAAGATGATTACATCATTAAATACTTATTGCTTGGGGCATCTAGTTCCCATCTTATGTCCTAGTCACTTGGGGCATCTCATCACTTGCGGGTTTTTGTTCCCTTCCATCTGGCATCTCTGCCATCTATCTTATCTTTTCATCAACTGATCAACCTTATAACAACTCTTCTCAGAGTTTGATAGACAGGTATTGGGACAATCTAAACCCCTTCTCCTGAGGATCAAGCCTTGTTCTGAGGATGATTCTACGACTCATGATTGAACCTTGTTATCTTTCTTTTATCAATTTTGGGTATCTAGGTGTTCTATCTGGATCCTTGAAGGTTAAGCTTCGTTTTGGAGATAGTTTTCTAAATGCTTTCAATCTCAGGTATCTAGGTGTTCTATCTAGATCTTTGAAGATTACGCTCTATTCTGGAGATAATCTTCTAAATGCTATTATTCTCGGGTATCTAGGTGTTCTATCTGGATCCTTGAAGATTACGCTCTATTCTGGAGATAATCTTCTAAATGCTATCAATTTCAGGTATCTAGACATTTTGTCTGGATCCTTAAAGATTACGCTTCGTTCTGGAGGTAGCCTTTTAAATGCTATCACTATTAGGTATCTAAGTGTTCTACTCGGATCCCTTAGGATTAAGCTCTGTCCTAGAGATGGTCCTTAAAAAGCTTATCAATTGGTCTTCATATCATCACCTTCGAAACCAATCTCATCTTTGCATCATGCTTTCTGATTTTCTTTGAATTGAACGTGTTGCTTGCACATTCATTCAAAGAGGGGCAAAATGTAATACCCCAAAATTGGCTCATTGCCATCTCAACCAATTCTGGTCTATTTCTGATCAATCTTAAAGTCCTATTCTAATAGGCAATTCTCATTCTGCTATTCGCTACTTGACTTAATTGTCAGATGCAGAAAACCTAAATCTACATTCATCATGCTTATTATTTAATTCCTATAGTATTTACTCATATTAGTCACATTAAACCTATTGATTAATATTTAATTTAATTATTAAGTATTTATACTTTAATTAAATTAAATTATATCTTAAGGCTAATGTACTATGGAATTAAATTTATTTAATTTAATAAATACACCTATTTTAATTAATTAAATGTAATTATTTAATTAAATGAGAAAGATATATCTAATTAATTAAAAGAAATTATTTAATTAAATGGAGTACTTACTTCTAAATAATTAAACAAAGTTATTTAATTAAATGGGAAGCCATTCCTAATTAATTAAATGAAGTTATTTAATTAAACAAAAGTGTCTCTAATTAATTAAAGATTATTTAATTAAATAGAAAAAGTAATTATGAGAGCATATCTCATTTTATTAAATTAAATATCTCAACAAAATCTCTCTTCAGTTCAAAAAGGGAAATTTCCAGTTCACTATTGATCAAAAATGAATTAAATCAGTTAACTCCTTTTTCTACTCAAATTAAAACAGTTAACTCCTTATTTTACTCAAATTAAGTCTGTTAACTCCCTTTAATTTGGGAATCTCCCTTTATGACTGAACCTCATCTTCAATCTTGGTCGTTGATCTAAATCGATCTCAACCGTTGATGGATTCTAGGAAAGTCTATTTAAGAGACCCTCATCTCCTCATTTTAGGAAGATGAATTTGGAGAATTTGCATCAAATCGCCATTGAAATTCATGCTCATATTTACTTACATTTCTTGCATACATTCTCATTCTTAGTTTAATCTCATTTTAGTTTAATCATGCATATGCTTAATCTAGTTTGCTTTATTTGTTCTTAGATTACATTGCATCTTTCATTTTAGATTAATCTACATACTCGTTCTTAGCTTAATTTCATTGTCAAATCCTTCGTTCTTATAGGGTCTGGTTGCTTGCACCTTGATTCTGAGGATATTAATAGGCAAAATCCCTTTAGATAGAAGGCAACAGGTCGCTTTGCAGGACAAATTTTGGATGAACAATCCAATGTTCATTCCGAGATGAATCCGCATGCAATGACCGTGTTGAAGTGTGTGTGTGTTAGCATAGGCCGCATTTTCACATATACACCTACAAACATGTCCTTGTTGATAGACCTCACTTATCTCAACCTCTCGAACACAGGCTTCTCTGGATTCCTGCCTACACAAATGGGAAAGATTTCAAAGCTGCTTTACTTGGATTTTTCTGATCTAGAGAATCTGAAAATCCCCTGTTTGAAATGGCTTAGGAATTTTACTCAACTGGAGTATATTTCACTCCGTGGGGTCAATCTCAGCGGCCTTCCTATGACAGAATTGGGTGAGTCGATTGGCGATCTTAAGAGGATTCAACATTTGGAGATGAGTAATTGTAGTCTGGTAGGTCAAATTCCTCCTCTTCTCAGAAATCTGACTTCCCTTGCATATCTGCATATGGAGAACAATTCACTTTCTTCTGAAATACCCAATTGGTTATTCACCATAAACAGCTTGGTTTCACTCAATTTGAGGATGAATCTCCTGAATGGGACTCTGCCAGCCCGAATTGCAGCTTTAAGCCTCACTCACATGGACCTCTCAGTGAATCAGTTATCAGGTACAATCCCATCTTTCATTGGGAATCTAAGCTTCTTGACATATCTAGATTTGGGTGTCAATAAACTCTATGGAACAATTCCCTCATCCTTGAGCTATCTCTCTTCACTCAATTTCCTCCGCCTTTGTGATAATGGACTGCAAGGCACCATTCCCCAGTGGTTGTCCAAATTGTCATCCTTGACATATCTTGATCTTAGTGTAAATAAATTGAATGGTAGTGTTCCATACTCATTAGGTCAATTGTCCTCCCTTGAAACCCTTTCAATATGGGGCAATCAGTTGGAGGGAATAGTGACAGAATCTCTGCTTCAAAACCTAACCAAATTGCAGTACCTTTGGTTAACTGATAGTGGATCGACTCTCAACATAAGCAGAGATTGGATTCCTTCTTTTAATCCGTTAATGCTATTTCTTAGAGGGTGTAACATGGGTGGGAGCATTCCAAAATGGTTGTCCTACCAGACCAGACTTGAGCATTTAGATCTTTCCAGTAACAGTCTGGTGGGAAGCATACCCTCATTGTTATGGACTAAATTGCATAATCTAAAGACCCTGAACCTCTCAGGCAATCATCTCCATGGTCCTCTTCCCTCTTTTGCCCTTCACCATCAATTGACTGTTCTTGAATTGTCCAAGAACAATTTTGAAGGAAACATTGCAGATTATATTGGTACAAATCTTCCCCCTTCTCTGGAGTTTTTGTCGCTGTCTAACAACAAATTCAGAGGTGCCATTCCTTCATCAATCTCTTTGTTGCAGAGGTTAGAAAATCTGGATCTGTCAAATAATAAGCTCAGCCATGCTCTGCCCTCAACCCTGGGAAATTGCACCTCTCTGGAAGTGGTGACATTGTATAGCAATGAACTGGAGGGAGAAATACCAGATGAAGTGGTTGATCTACAACAGCTCAAGTCATTAGATCTGAGAGGTAATAGATTTTCAGGGGAATTTCCATCAGGGCTTCTCAACTGTAAGCTACTAGAGTTCCTGGACCTCAGCAAGAACAACTTCACTGGGGAATTGCCCAATTGGATTGCAAACTTAAAAAATCTGCGAGTTGTTGTTCTGAGATCGAATAATCTATTGGGTATGATTCCTTCAGATATATTTCATTTACCCATTCTTCAGATCATCGGCCTCGCCTCTAATGGCTTCTCAGGTGTCATCCCCCCTGAAATCACAGAATTACTCGCCATGGCTACTGCTCAAAACAATGGCGAAAGGTATGGAAGGTACTTTATTGCTTATGAAATGTATTATCAGAAAGGGGTTAACATTACCAACAAGGGAAACGAGCTGGACTACTCTTCGATTCCTGCGGCTTTTACTGTTATTGACCTCTCTGCAAACAATCTCAGAGGAGAAATTCCAGGGGAAATTGGGAAGCTGAAAGGACTGATTAGTCTACACTTGAGTCACAATCATTTAAGTGGGAGCGTTCCAGATAGCTTGGGAGACATCCACAGTTTAGAATCTTTGGATTTGTCGGGCAATCAGTTGAATGGGCCGATTCCTGTTTCGATCCAGGGTCTCGATTTTCTGGGATATTTGAATTTGTCAAATAATAATCTGTCACGAAGGATTCCTCAACAACGCCACTTTGACACATTTGGAGCATCGTCGTTTTTGGGTAACCAGAATTTGTGTGGATTTCCACTGAATAAGACTTGTTCTTCACCAACATCATTTCCTCCCGCTTCACAAGAAAAAGAAGATGAAGAGACTTCGTTGTGGAAAAGCAGAGAGTTGAAGATGGGAACAGGGGTCGGATTTGTGGTGGCGTTTTGTGGAGTTGGTTTGGCATTGTGGTGTCGAGTGGCTAAATACTGGGAATAGCATCAAAGATCTTTATAGAAATTAATGTACAATTGTTAATTCTTATTAAGTCGGAGGCTTCCCCAGAGAGTATTGGTAAAAATGCCTGCTGGAATTGTAGATATGTGTAGCATGTAATCCTCTTTGGCCAGTAAAAATGCAGATATGTAATCCACGTTGGTCCAAATGAAAGGCCAAATGAAGCATTTGTGCTTCCTAAGAAATCTGCAACAAACACATTGAAGATATTATGATAGGTACGACCATGACAGACCACAATTCCCAGCGTTAAGCTGTGATAAGTGTTTTCCTCTTGAGTATATGCCTACCTTATAAGAGAAGCAAGACATTCCTTAAGATGTTTCCATTTCCTTCAGCTCTTTGGTATATGTTTTACTTTCTTGCACTGCTAGATACCATGAAGATTTTAATGGGAAGGTATTGTAATCTATCGCTGCATACTCAGGCAATCTGTGTGATTGGCAAAGAATGAAACAGCATTATGAGGATCCAGAGTGAAAAGGTGCCAATTATGGCTTCTAAATATTTATTATCAGAAGCTTTTAAAAGCATTAGAAATCTATTAACTGTTAAGGAAAGTAGGATCTTTGACAGAGTAACAGAAGAGTAATGCAATGTTCTTTGACTGAGGTTCTGATAAATAATTTATATGTATCCAGCTGCTATGCACTGTGACTGTTTTGAACTATACCAAAAACTCAAAACTTATATCAAAATTGATATGATAATCTTCAGACAATATTGTGATATAATTCAAGGTATATAACGTGGTACAAATGCAGATTATATTTATTATGTATTTCGATGCTGTAAATACTAATTATGTCGTATATTGATGATGTTCTCTCACAGCGAATACACACAGTCGTGTCCCTACGTGGACTTGGAAAGTCACCCTTATTAACACCAATCAGCATGAGACACGTGCACACACACATATTAAAGAAATTTAAAATTTAAAATAATATAAATATTAGTTGGAATCATATATAAGTATCAAAATTCTTCTTTTATCTAGAAAAGAGAATTAAAAAAATTTAAAATAACCTTTCAAACAAACTAGATTAAATAATCTATTGAAACCTTGAATACTATTTTATGTTAAAAGATTCTTTTCAACTTTACGTGATTGTGTGCTCCTCTCTTTTCATCAAGCTTATTCTTGTGATTTGATAATATTTTCAAACTGAGCAATACCTTAGGCATATGTGTGAAAGAAAAAAAAGAACAATTTACAATTTAGAAAGAGAGCACTAGGAAGTTAGATGCTCAAGAATTTTTTTTTTTTAAAAGGAATTAAAATAACACACAAGAAATTAATTGGGTGTTATAGAAGCCCAAAAAAGAGGAACCCAATTCGATAGATGGTGAAAGGAAAAGTGTGTGAAATTAACAAGCCCAAGCTACACTTAACGATGGTTTTACTTAGAAACTAAATTACCCATTTGTCAAAGCTTCAAATAGTTTGGTAGATAGAACCACAGAAGGAAATGACTTATATTCAATTCCACAAACCAAATGAAGAACCAATTGCAAATGTCGATGATGGATTGCCACGAAAAAACCAAAGATTCAGCGTAATATTTACAAAAGGCGGGTAAATCACCATATCATCCAGCCCACATCCATAGGCCATTAACAACATGTTTTCCAACTCCAATCACATGCACATAGAGCGGTAGCCATTAGCCCATAAAACAACTTCATTGATAAAATGAAATTGAAAAGTAGAGATTAGATTACCATACCTCCACTACTTTATTGCTTTGAATTTTTCTTCCATCCCAGTTTCAATTTTTCTAGGGTTATTAAAAAAATCAATTATTCTATAATATCTATTTATTTACAAAAATTATTTACTGTTATAGAAAATATTTCAAGAAATATCTTTTATTAAAATTAGAATATAGAAACATATGAATTGAGTTATATTTTTTACAAATTAATATTTAAAATTAATGAGGATACATGGTTGAGTTTTAATTTTTTACAAATTCATAAAATCAATTATTGTGCAATTATGTGTTGGTACATTATCAGTTTACATGTGTCAGTGCATGAAGGTAGTCCGAGAATAGTTAGATTTTTCCATTGCCATGCAAAGAGGTAGATGCGGCTGATGCAATATTTGGCCCTATAGCCAATGCCATTTTTGTTCTTTAATGGCCTTCGAACATGTTTCGAGGCTACTCAAGCATTGTAAAACCATACTTGGTTTGGTTTGTATTTAATAGTTACCAACTAATGCTAATGGTTACTTTTTAGGGTTGCTAAACTATCTTTAAATACCAGTTAAGGGAGTGTATTCAACACATGTGAATAGTATTTCTAGTTAGTGTTCTTATCATTCTTTGAAAATCCATTTTAAAATAAAATGTATATAGTGTTATCCCACAAAACATAATAGATATATTTTTGTGGTTAATTCCTAAATGGGTGCTTACTTGTTAAACCCACTATTGGCACAGTCATTATTTTAAATCTATCTTATATTATACTCTTAGTAATAAAAATTACAGAGGAGAGTGGTTAAGATGTTTATCAAGCATTAATCAAGTCTCATTGTTAATTGTTTTTAGTATTTGATTAGATTACTTTTTACTAATTATATTTTCATTATTCAAGGGTTAGCTAGTACATTAAAACAAATCTTGTGGTTTACTAATCCTTCTTTATTTGTATTCTAAAATGCATTTGATATTATAATTTGATTTACATGCATTCAAATACATTTCTTCAGTTTCTTACTAAAATCTATGACACTTTTCAATTTAAGTTTCCAATTAAATCGTTAAAACAAGTTTAATAACCAAACAATGTCATCTAGGCCTTCTAAGCATCCCTCCCTCCTAGATAAGCTCAAAGAATTGAGAAAGCAGTAGTCTTGTGCTAGGTTGATGAGTTGGGTGTTCTTGTTGGTGTATGGTTGTTAGTCTCAATGTTCATGTAGGTTGTTGGTGTTTTTTTTTTTTGTGGATCCTTTTTGGTTGCTAGTTAGTAGTTTTATTTTATGGTTCTATTTTATGGGGTCTCAATTCTTGTGAACCCCTATCTTTCTATCTGTTGGACTTGATGTTTTCTTTTTTCTAAGGGTTCGAGCCAAACCCCACTTTATCTAATCAGAAAAAATATTCGCATTTGCTAAACATTTTCAATTATTCTTATTTTCAAATGTATCTAATTTTATAATTGTCAAAATGATATGCTTTGATGCCTTCTATATAATTGAGAGAACTATATATATTCATTCAACTAGATCTAGAGAAACTACATATGAAGTTATGGAAGACATAATACTAATAGGACATGGACTTGTGTATACTAATGAAATTATTTTCTTTTTCCTAACAAAAATAGTTTAGTTTATCTCAATGCACTTGTAACATAGAGAAAAAGACATTCTAACACATTCTTTAATAGATTGTAGTCAAATGGAGATAGTTCTTGACTCCTACATTTGATATTTTATTGAACAAGTTGAAACAAGAAAAATTAATATAATTACTTTCCCGATCACTACAAGGTTTTATTTCCACCATGTGATCCCTTAAAGTCTTGGCTAGGACCGCACTTAGTATAGTTATTAGTACAAGATATCATCATACCACTAGAAAAACAAATTTATAATATTCATGTAAAACACATTTTCATTTATTTCATTCATCATAAATAACTCATTAAAAACAATTGTTCATTCTAGATTACTATTGATATTAGAATTAAACTAAATAGAATTTTCAATTTCATCTTAGTATATAAGATTTTATAAGAATAACTAGAGAAATTTGCCAGTGCAATGTAACTATAATGAAAATCTAATTAGAAACCAAGCATTCATATCTCAATGCCAAACTATGTGTGAGGCCGCACACCACTTCATGAGAATTTTCAATGTGATTAAAATATATATACTTTCAAAAGAAATTAAGCCACAAAATACTTTCATGTTCCCACCCACTCTGCATAGGTCCGTAAAATTGTATGAGCCCTCATAGTGCTCTATAATAGGCAAGTTGATATGTCCAAGATCATCCATCTTGATAGAATAGATAATCCATTGAGATATGATTATTTAGTATGGTAATGGAAAACAATCCATTGAGATATGATCATTTAGTATGGTAATAATGGTAGATATTTCTTAGAAGCATTAAAGTTTAAAATTGAGTGAAGAGTTCATTTAAATCATACTATAAATCCTAATAAAATTATGCATTACACAAATCTACAAAATTTAGTATTCATTCTACCAAGATCATCTTCTACCAAAGTAAAAATAAATTTAGATAGGAGGAAAAAATTGGTATTCCATATAGTTGACATATATAGATTTTAAACAAGACCCAATTTTTTATTATTATTAATCATTTCATTGTCAAATACTCAAAAGAAAAAGAGATGTAAAGCGTTGTAGTTCTTGCCATATGTGTCATGATTGTTGTATTGTAAAGTGTGGTAATAAAAATTAAGATGGAGGAATAAACTTTTTAATTTGAGGGAATGCAAAATGCATTAGAACAACATTCTTAATATCCTTTGATCCCTTTTGAGGTTGAACTATCTTTAAACCATATTTAAATTAATTGTAATTATGCATGGAACTAAAGAACTAAAGACAATGGAGAAATAGAGACAATTACATTTTGTATTAATGTTTGTAGTTGAACCCTAGTAGATAACTTATAGCTCTTACCAAGTGCAAAATTGTAATTCCTTTGCTTCTTTGTGTCATTAGAATTTTAATATCAATGCCTTTACAAAAAAGTTACAACAATCTCTAAATTGGTTAAGAGGAGTAGATAATAAATGATATTGTATAATTATACATATGAAGGAAAAACCCATTATAAGAAAATAATACCATGTAAGGAGTAGTGGGCTCTAGTAAGACCAACTCTAAAATAAGAAATTCCTCTTTTACTTTCCCCATGAACAGAGTGCTCAACATAATAAAAGGTTTAGTTTTCATATTTTAATGATTTTGGTGTTAGGAATGCTTTGTAGATTAACTAAACAACAAAAAAAATTTTTTAATATTATAAAATAAGAAAAATGGGTCATACTTTTGGTCTACTTTGAAATTCATCACAACCAATAGTGGTTTCTAAAAATAAGCTACTATACTCTATACATATATGAAGAGAAGAAATTTAGAGCATTATAAATGTCTAATGACACGATTTAATTTTAAAAATAGGTAAATCCAAACTCTATTGTAGAAAACTCAAAAGTGTATAAGAATTTTAAAACAAAATGGAATTCTTTGACTTGAAGAGTTTTGAGACTAGAAAGCATCTTCATAAGCCCTTAAGAAATGTTGTTCAATTTCACTAAAAAAATCAAGCATACATTACAAGGCAACACACTTTTTGCATCATTGGTTTTTCCATGAGTAGTCTTGAGATAATAAATAAAAATGCTACAATATTAGTTTCAATGCAATCACAATGTTTGTAAAGTTATCATAAATGTTTTGTAATGTGTTGCACGAACAAATGGATCATTGAGATCTTGTGCAAGGTTAAACAATACCAACCAAAACCCTAACAAAAGCATAAGCATATTATAACCAAATTCTACATATGGAAAAGATATCCACAATTTAAATTGATTATTCTTTTGTATCTCAAAGTCTCCAGTACAATATATTTTATTTTATTTTCAGCATCTTTACAATTAAGAAATTAGAAACCAATTGTTTATCTTAAAAGAAAGAATTATATGATTAAAAAACTAGAGAAATTGAAAATTTTTACACAAAAATAAATTTTTACAAATATTTAACATTAAATAAGTCTTTTTTTTAAAAAATTATGTAATTAATTATCATCTTTATACACTATTTTTATTTATAAAAAATATTTAACCAACAACTTGACACCTAAAAATGATATTAGATATTTTAAATTTTAAATACATAAACATAATTGTACATACAATAACTACCATTTTATAATTATTTAGTTTTTATTTTTAAAAATTCTTTGTTTCATTATTTAGTTTTTATTACTTTTAATTCTTTTAAAAGATAATGTTGTAAGGACAAAATGAATCAAAATTTTATGAGTTAGTATTCTATTATTATTAATTTGACTAATGACAAAGTAAAATGTGGTGTGACATATTACTCTTTCGGAAAGCTTCCATGTAATGCACCTCAAAAAATCCACCTGATTTAACACCACCAGGAGTATGAAATTGGGGCTATGTTTTACGACAATAGCTATGAAACCAGTTATTTAATAAATCTTACCTAGGAGACACTTAGTTTTTTATTTCAAAAAGTTGTCTACTTCTATGATCATTTACTAAATAATTGGCTACAAAGCCACTACCCTAGTTTACAATGTGGAGATTGCGCTCAACAAGTGCTAGCCTAGACTCCCATTGCTCTAGCAAGCCCCCACTATGATTATACAAAGGTCTAATCTAGTGAAAATGGTGTAGTCAATGTCGGCCACGATCTTCGTGCAAGGGAGAAAAGCAGTGGCATGCTACATATCAAGCATTTCACCCCCTAACTTTTTGGCCTATATATCTACTAACACCAGTTTGTTCATGAGCTCCTATGTTAGAATGGTTTCTTTTGTTGGGTGAAATGGGGCCAACACCCTCTATCGACTTGAAGAATCTCCTGGCTATGTCTATGCCCAAATCGCTATAGTAACAGATATGATGCTAGCTATTCTTGTTGGGTGTATATGTGAAGCCCAATAGTCTTTCATTTATTATTGTTTCCCTCCAATTTCTTGTCTCTTCATTTCTTTTGAGACTCTATATATATGTATTGGAGGTTCATTATTTCAAATTATATTTGAAGAGCTAAAGCACAATTGTGATGTAAAGCTCAAACTTTAATATTAATAAGAGATCTTCCCTGCAGTGTGGATGTAGCCACAATTTTTGATTGACCATGATAAAATTGTGTGTTTGTATTTTTTTGCTTTCTTGTTGTTATGTTCTTTCTTAGTTTGCACTTTCAACAAACTTCACAATTGGTATTAGAGCTTGACATAGTTGCTAGAATCAATTTTGGTGTTTGAAAATCTTGAGTCATGGAAGATTTGCGAGTGCGAAAATTGTCAGGATAGAATTTCAATTTGTGAAAAGTTCAGATGCATTCATTGCTAGTCAAGCAAGACTTGGCAGTAGCAATTTATGGAAATGAAAAGAAACCGGCTACAATGAAGGATGAAGATTGGGATAAAATTGATGAGAAGGCAAAGGTGGCAATATTTCTTTCTTTATTATAGAATGTTTTATTCAATGTACATAATGAATCTATGACCAAGGAAGTTTGGGATAAAATTCAAAGTATGTACAAAACAACCTCAATTGCAGATAAAATATTCATTATGAAGAAGCTCTACAAGCTGAAAATTATGGATGGGACTGTGATGCCAAATCATATAAAAGATTTGAACACTTTATTATGTCAAGCAACCTCAGTTGGCATGACAAAAGATGATGAATCTAAAATAATCATCTTGTTGTGTCCCTTACCTAATAGTTGGGATCCTGTTGTTACACCAATTAGTACTTCTAACTCCTCAAAGAACAAGATGGTCTATGATAAAATAACTTCCACTCTACTTAGTGAGGATATGTAGATAAGCAACAAGGAATCCTCATCCAGTGAAGCCTTGACGACAATAAACATCTAAAATAGAGGAAGAAGCCAAAATAGGGTAGAAACAATCATCATAGAAGATCAAAATCATCTAGACACTTGAAGTCAAAGGAAAGGAAAGGAGGAGACTATTGGTTTTGTGGAAAAAGTGGTCATGTGAAAAAGGATTATGGAGGTTATAAAAGAGCACAAGAATGAGTGCAGGAAAGTCAAGTGAACACCATCTATGACAAAGATGATAGTGTACTAATTTTATCTACAACTGAGACTACTTTGGCCTCATGGGTTTTGGATTTTGATGCATCATTTCACACCTCTTCATTTACATAATACTTCTGAAATCATCAAGAAGGTAAGTTCAATGAAGTATACTTGGGTGATAATAAAACATGTGAAATAGTAGGCAAAGGAGATATTTTATTATCTTTGAAAGGAGGTGTTAAATGGCTTTAAAAGATGTGAGTCATGTTCCAAAATTAAAGAGAAATTTAATTTCCTTAAGTTAGCTATATACACAAGGTTTTGGTTTTCTTTAACTAATACATGGAATGTCACAAAAGGATCCATGTTAGTTACAAAGGGAGACAAGATTGGGAGTTTATATATTATAGAAAATATCAGTGAAGTGGGGGCTACACAATTTAAGATAGCAATTTAGAATTGTGGCATCAAAGGCTCAATCACATGAGTAAAAAGGGCCTTGTTGTTATGCATTAAAGGGAGCAATTACCAGGGCTAAAAACAGTTGACTTACAATTTTTGAACATTATCTCTATGGAAAATAGAAGTGGGTCAGCTTCTTAAGGACCGAACATGAAAAGAAAGGCACTCCTTTGGCACTTGTTTATTCTAATGTGTTTGGACCCATCAAGGAAAGCTATATTGGAGGAGAAAATTTATTCCTCACTTTCCTTGATGATTGTATTTGAGAAAGGTATGGATTTACATATTGCATAAGAAATTTGATGTTTTTAGCAAGTTTAAAGTTTTTAAAGCTTTAGTTCAGAATAAGATTGGACACAAAATAAAGTGTTTGCAAATGGATAATGACATAGAATTTTGCTCATAGGAGTTTGATTCATTTTGTGTGGATAATGACATCCTTTCAATTGAGATTATTTCATTCACCTCGCAAGAAAATGGAGCAGTGGATAGGATGAATATAAAATCCTTAAGAAAGCTCACTATATGCTTTCTAATGTTAGTTTAGGCAAGGAGTTTTGGGTAGAGGCATGTAATACGTTAGTCTACTTAATCAACCAAAGTCCCTCTTCTCAATTGGATTTTGGCATACCAGAGGAAGAGTGGCTGGAAAAGAAAATCTCATATTCTCACATCTGGGTGTTTGGATGCAAAGCTAATGTACATGTTCCAAAGGAGAAAATAAGGAAGCTTGATCCAAAATCACATACTAGTATATTTATGGGCTATGGTGAAGACTAGTTCAGTTTTAGAATTTGGGATCTAGTTGGGAAGAAAATTATTAGAAGTAGAGATGTTGTCTTCAATGAGAAGGTATTTCCAACATTACATAAGGAAGAAAATATAGTATGTGAATATGCCCCTTTCTCTATTTTTTATAATAACACTACTGCTAATAGAAATCAAAACAATGTTTCTTCAAGTATTCTATCTCCCAATTTGGTTCTAGCTCTTGCCCCTCTCCACTTCATCCACTAGCATGTGGAGTCATTTTGATACTACTAGTGATCAGATTATTGATGAATCAAGAAGTCAAAATGATGAAACTCTAGTTTCCAATTTTAATTAAAACATAGATGATAATCCTCTATTTGGATACATAGAAATTGAAAAATATGTTGAGAAAGGCACATCCCCTACCGATGCACTTGGTCACAGGAATATTATTTCCAAGGATCCCTACACAAGCACTATGAGAACATCTTGTCAATACTCCAAAGACCATGATAGACTCAACCCACTTAGCATCAAGAGACTGTAGAGGACCGTGGGCATGGTTCCATCTTTCACCATGGTGCACACAATGTTGAACTATCTCCACCTTCACATTCTGTTAGACCATCCCATGAGGAGTTTACAATTGAGGACACCACTCAACACATTAAATCTAGTCATCAAACTAGTCATGTAGGACAACAACATATCATTGAATTTGGTCATCAACATGTTCAAAGAATTGAGTTGAGCCTTCCTACAGATGGAGACACATGGCTTAGCCATTGTAAAAAGACCTACCATATTGATAGGGAGGAAATTAATGACACCTGGATGATTTATATGAATAACCTGAATCTACCCAACCATAGGTTCATTGTCACCACTATTAGCATGGTCCCTATATAGGTATAATAGATTTTCGTAATAAACAATAAGTTGGAAAACATTGGCATAATCACAAGGATGTTTTGCAACCTCTACCATAGGATCACTAGAGCATGTCACATTTGGTGACTAATGGAATTCATTTAAATTGCCCAAAAACATATTCCATGCATTATATAACCACTTATACATCTGATTTACCTCTGATAGGTTATGTTGAAGGAAGGGCTCAATCTACATATGAGAAAAGTCAATCACACAATAGTCATTCAAGTATGGGAATGATGCAAACCAATATTAATCACTCTGATTCTAAGAAGAGTCATTTCACATCTTCTAAAGGCAGTGACTTTGAACTCCAAATACAAAACTCCCTAGATAAAGAAAAGGGACATTCTGATCATAATGAGAATGCTTGGGATAGAGGAAATCCACTAGAAAGCAAAGGCTTCCTATCAAATTCTCTGATTAGAACTATTATATTCTGAAGAAGCAGAGCCATAATGTTTTCTTTCAGATCAAGTTGAACTAGCAAGCTTCAAAGAAGCTTGCAAAGTATCAGATTCTCACAAATGTGAGGCAACGATGCAGGAAGAGATGGAATCTCTATTACAAAATAAAACTTGGGATTTGGCTCCTTTGTCACCAAATTGGAAATCATTAAAAAATTGACGGATTTATTAGTTAAAAGATGAAGGCAAAAATCAAAAGCATTACAAAGCTAGGCTAGTTGTTAAAGGTTTTGATCAGCAAAAGGGCATAGATTTCAATGAAATCTTCTCACACATGATCAAGATGACAACAATCTAGGTTATTCTTGGTTTAGTTGTTTCTTATGATCTTGAACTTGAACAGATGGATGTCAAAATGAAATTTCTCCATGGTGATCCAAATGAAGAAATCTACATGATGCAGCTTGAGGGATTCATTAAACGTAGTAAAGAAAAATTATATTGCAAATTGAGGAAGAGCTTGTATGGTCTCAAGCAAGCTCTGAGATAGTGGTACCTCAAGTTCAATCAATTCATGACTGAAAATAACTTCATTCAATGTGCATCTGATCCATGTACCTACTACAAGAAGTTACTTGATGGTTCATTTGTTCTTTTGTTGCTCTATGTTGATGACATGCTTGTTACCCATTCATTTGTGAAGTTGATTTTAGAATTGAAAGAATAGTTATCACAAAGGTTTGTCATGAAGGAGTTAGGGGGAAAAAAATGGATACTTGGCATGGATATTATTTGTGATGGATGCAAGAGGGAAATAAAGCTTTCTCGAGAACACTTTGTTCTCAAAGTATTAGAAATATTTGGCATGGAAGATGCCAAATCGGTCAACACTCCTCTTGCTAATCATTTTAGATTATCTTTAGCCATGTGTCCCAATACATAAGAAGAACAAAACTACATGGAGAACATCCCATATTCTTTAGTAGTGGGTATTCTTATGTATGCAATGATTTGCACTTGTCTGGATATTGCCCAAGCTATGGGGGTCATCAATAGATATATGGTTAAACTGGGTAAACAACATTAGGATGCGGTTAAGTGGATCTTAAGATATCTTAAGGGCACTCCTAATTTTTTATTATGTTTTGGTGGCAAAGATACTTTACTGAGAGGTCATACTGATTCAACTATGGCTAAAAATTTAGATAATAGAATATCTACTACTGATTATGTATTTACCTTTGTTGGAGCATTGATCACTTGGGCATCAAAGTTGCAACAAGTGGTCTCACTTTCTACTACTGAGGCTAAATACATTGCTCTCATTGAAGGAGCAAAAGATTTAATTTGGTTTCAACGTCTGTTTAGTGATTTTGATTATCCTCAACAAGGATCAACCTTGTATTGTGATAGTAAAAGTGTCATTGACTTAGCCAAAAATGTAGTTTTTCATAGTAGGACTAAGGATATTGAAGTACATTATCATTTAATTCGAAGTAAACTTGAGGAGGGAAAAATTTAGGTCTTGAAGATTAACACCAAGGAGAATCTGGATGATGCACTCACAAAGGTTGTTCCATGAGAGAAGTTCGAGTTCTATAGAGCTTCTCTCAACATTATAAATAAATAACAGTAAGGGATTCAGAGGAGACCCATACATTATAGCATTTGGACTTCAAGTGGAGGTTTGTTGGGTGTATATGTGAAACCCAACATTCTTTCATTTATTATTTACATTTATTATTGTTTCCCTCCAATTGCTTGTCTCTTCATTTCTCTTGAGACTCTATATATATGTATTGGTGGTTCATTATTTCATATTCTATTCAAAGAGCTGAAGCTATAGTTGTGATGTAAAGTTCAAACTTTTTAGAACATTAATAAGAGATCTTCCCTGTAGTGTGGACATAATCATAATTTGTGGTGAACCACGATCAAATCATCTATTTGTGTTTTTCCTCTTTCTTGTTGTTATATTCTTTCTCAATTTGCACTTTTAGCGAACTTCACAATTCTCCTCACTGCACCTCAAAAGTAAAATATTTCGTAAAAAAATTTCACTTCTACAAAACACACTAATTTTTTTATATTTGGCATTGTTATCTTCTTTTAATCATTGAAATCAATATGAATACATGCCAATTATTTTATAAAAATTTGTTGTGTTTTCATGGTACAATTTTTCTAGAGGATAGCCGATAGATAAATACTTAAGTTAATATTTTAAAGAGGCATAATTTTTTATTATTTATAAAATTAAGTGAAGTTCATATCTAATATTCTTGCAAGATAACTAAAATTGTATTCAATTGATCTATACATCTAAACAAGTATTTTACAAAATTTACAAATGGCTATTATTTTTGGGGTGCCTTCCTCTTATATAGGCGATTGAAGCAATTGAATTATCTCTTTTTCTTAACATTTTTTAATTTAAATTATATTTTTACATAAACAAAGTGTTTAGTTTCCAAAATTCATATTGTTTTGTTTTTATAATCCATTCTAATATTTCTCAACATAATCGAATACTTATTTTTTTAAATCATAAGATGATGAGAAAATATCATATTTAACAACAACAACAATAATAATAATAGAGTGTATGGATTTATAAAAAATATAAATTAAAAATTTGTGTATTTAATTCCACATTCGTAGTGTAATTCATTACAATAATATATATATATATATATATATATATATATATATATATATATATATATATATATATATATATATATATATATATATATATATATATATATATATATATATATTTCAATAAATTTGGAAAAGCATAACTCATGAATTGAGTTGATTTGAATGGTAGTGAGAAATATTAGTGTGGAACCCCTCATCATTTATAGTGAAGTAAATAAATGTTCTAATACAACTTAAAAAATAGTAGATATGAGAGTATTAATATGTTTTGAACAAAATAGTGGAAAGGAGAGGTAAAAAATATCAATAGCTTCAAAAGGACGATATTCAGGGTGGCTTTTGAAATGTCCTTAATTAAGTATAATTTATACAAAAATGGATGTAAGGAAAAGTTTATTTTTTAAAAAAATACCAATCTAAACTTAAATAGTTGTCAAAAAGGTTTAAAAGAATTCAAATAATTAGTTTCCGCCATTAGCTAATTGGATGATATTTTTGTTGGAATTACAATAGGAAAGGTAAACTTCTTAGTGGGGGGTGAATGAATAGTTTAAACTTGGACCCATAAAAATTTCACCACACATCCATCACATGAATTCAATGAATAAATTGAAATAACATGTAAAACATATACATCTAGATCATATAACCATGTAAGCATTCACACACATAACACCAAATATGATTACCCAAAGACCCTCCAAGTGAGAAGGTAAAACTGGGATGAGGATGACACCCACAAATCTTCATTACTATAGTAATAAATTGTATCCAATGACGGTTACAATTTTTTGACCATGAAACATGATCTACCCTATGAAAGGTCTTCCCTGTTAAAGGCTTATAAAGACTATTAGGTCTCACCTTGTTAGAGGATTTCAAAACCCTCTTAGAAGTGTGCCTTGTTAGAGGACTTCAACTTACAACTAAGTAAGCACCCTATTAAAAAGGATTTCATACAGCCTATTAGGACTACTCTATTAATAGATTTGATTGAAATCACCTACTACAATCTCTCAGCATAGATCCTACGGTTGACACTTGCTTACTTGATGATAGATCACCTCTAAACAATGTCTTCTTTATCCTTCACGATCATATGTCTCAATTTTGTATCCTTTTCTCTATCATTGTTTCTTCTCTAACTAATTCTGTAATTCACTCTTTCTTCATAACTTCTATGTCACCATGAATGCTCTACATGTGAACTATATTCTTTGCCCATTCAATTCTCATCCATACTATAAATAGTTTAGGACTTTGTCCTCCTTCAGAAGACTTTGGTGGCTTAGGGTCAGGTATGAATCTATAGCTGAGATTCATCCATTTTACCACTTAATCCTTCCCATTTTTTGATTGGCTACATGTAATTTCATCAGGAATCCAAATAGAGATTCATCTTTATCTCAAAAATATCACAATTTAATCTTAAGTTGGCTCAAAAATAGTTTACATAGTTGTTTGTGCCATTACAAACAAATATGTTAAAATTGTGTCACTCTTCATATGAAGTCTCTGATGCTCAACATGCATTGTTCTCTATACTATAACTCGACACCTACATTACTCAACATCCACTATTTACTCAGCTCCTAAATCACTTGGCATGTTCTATCTACTTGGAACTTGAGTGACTCAGCACATGACAGACTTTGCACTCATTGCAACTTGGCATGGTCTAATATTTACATGTTGTGCTTGACATGTATTACTAGTTCGACATGAACTAAGTAAATGGATTAAGTGTGTTGATACTCACTTGCCAAAACCAATCCAAGATCAACAATCTCCCCCTTTGACATGAATGCCAAAAACACTTGAATATACATTATCATCCTTAATCTCTTGAGCATATGTAGCATATCCATAACTCAGCTTATATTAAAACTTCAAATTTTCAAAATTTTGCAATAACTTAGATACCTCAAAATTTGATAACTCCCCTTGAGCTAATATGTTTTTTTTGTATCCAATTTTTTTTACTCCTTTATGAGTAAATGTGTCTCTGTTGATATACTTTGACTTGAATGCACTATTTTTTGCTTTATTTCTCCCCCTTTCTTTTATTCTCCCCCCTTTTGACACTTATTTCAAATGGGCTATACACTTAGTGTATGTCTATCAAGAAAAGATTTATGGACATCCATTATGATCTTGAGGGTTGCATCCCAATTGTCACATGCAACATCCAATGACTTGATTTTGATTGCAAGCTCAAAAACAAGGTGGACTAGACCATCTAGAGTAGAAAGACTGGGGTATTTCTTCAATAGAGTTTTAGCATAGCCTAGCTCCTTGTGTAATATCTCCACGTGTGGGGTGAGGGTAGCTTCTATACTTGTTAGTTTGGCTCTAATGTTAGCCTTGTCTACTATTAAGATAGCTAGCTGACTTTGTGTTTGAAGCAATGTCCTAAAATGCTTCTCACTCTGAGCTAGATTTGATGGTAATCTTGCACCTATTGTAGATATTTTTCTTTCCAGACTCAGAATGTGACTTCTGGTCTCTCGGGTGAAGAGTGTAGGATTGCATAGTTTTTTTTTACAATATATTCTCAAGTACCTTCTTCACATCCTCAACCTTAGTTGCCAATGCGACTTGAGTAAGTGTTATATCACCAGATATTTTCTCATTTACTTTATTTTGAAACTTCTTTTCTAACCATTCTAATAGTTTTGCATTTGTATCAAGGTCTTCATTACTGACCTTCTCCACTATGTTTGTCAGTTGTTCTATTAGTGGCTTGGTCTCTTCAGGATTGGTAGACTAAATGTATCTAGAAAGATGTCCTTAATATCTTGAAGTGCTTGCTTCTACCTATGTTCTCTCATATGCATTTCTTGATGCATTTTCCTTTCTAAGGCTTGTTGTAGTATGGTTATTTGTTCCAATATCATAGTATCATAATCATACATTGGTATAACAATTTCTTCATCAAGGCTTATATCTCCATAATGTATTGCATTTTCAACTTTTGATGAGCTTGGGCTTGGCACTAAGATCTGCAACAGAGTAGCACTTGCACTTAGCTTCAGAAGAGTTTGTGTGGAAGGAGTGCCAGATGTTAGTAAGGCTACCATTGCTTCGATGGCCACTTGTTCCCTCACCTATGGTTCTATCTCTTTAGTCTTGCCTGGGTCTATCACTATGAGTTGGCTTGCACCTTGTTTTTGTGTTGTAGATACAAATGAATCTATTTGTCCTATTTTATTTTGTTGTCTTGTAGTGGTGTCTTTTTCTTTTGTTGTTTTCTTCTCAAATGTATCAATCATTGTAGATGTATCTACTATCATTTGGATCAAAGATTGTATATTAGTAACTAAAGGGATAATGGAAGGTAGTTCTTGTGGATTCACCTTTTCCATTGTGATATAATTTACCGCCTTTTGTAGTTCTTCTACACTAACCAAAACTGGATTGCCACATAGTTTGGCCTAAAATTTTAGATTGATCAAATATATTCTTTAATTCTTCTACAATAAGAGGATTGATGTTACAAGTTGATGGATCAGAGACATATTTGATAGTTATAGTTTCAGTTATCTTGGTTGTGTCATGGGGAGGACTAATACTCGGCAATTGTGTGTCATGCACACTTTGTTCTTCTTGTTGCTCAAGCTCAGTTGTTGTCTTGCCACCTTCTTGCACTTCTATCTCTCCTTCAACTATTTTATCTTCTTCTTTATCATCATCTTTAACCTCTGAAGGGTTAGCTTTTCCTTTCTTCACTATGGTCAACCCATAAATGAGTTTCCATACTTGTGTTGATTTCTTAACAACATCTTCAATATTATTTTGGAGAATGCTAAAGGCTCTATATTTAGGTGTGAACCTAACTACATATTTCTTTACTACCTTAGCAATTTGTCCCTTAGGTAACTTAGGCATTACATGGGCTAGTGTTGTCTCCCTGATTTTTCTTTCCAAATTTAGACAATAATGTCATTTTGGCTCAACAATGTCATATAGACTTTTAGGTACTAAATTGGAAAATTCTAGTGGTGTTATCTTGAAATTTGAAATCATGGGATATAACGCCTCTTCCACTTGGTTTTTCTCCACTTTATCCAATTTGTCAAAATCAACATGACTAAAACCTGAAAGATCTACATTGTTCTTAACATTTCCACATAGATTCTTGAGATCTGAGAAAGGCTTGTGACTCACCACCTTGAATTGGTTGTTTTCATCTAATTATTTCTTCTCTTCATTAGAATCTAGTTGAGCCATATACTTCCTTCTCTATCTTTTTCGCTCCCGACCTCCTTGCTCTATTTTCTTTGTCTTTTCTTTGGCCTTTTGTGTTGTAGCACATGCTAGCTCTAGTTTTAGGTGCAATGTGCTTTGGCTAACTTGGTTTAATAAGTTTCTTTATCCTTTCTATAGGTTGTGCCTTGGCCTTCCTTTTCTTTTGCTTGACAGAAGTAGTTGCTTCCTCGACTTCTTCTCCCTTGGCACCTTCAGTCTCATCCTCTTCTTTATCTTCTCCCATACCCTATGTTAATGCTAGAGGTTCTTGAGCTTGAGTTTCTTCTTCCTCATCCTCTTTTACTTTGTCCTCTTTCTCGTTGGCACCTTCTCCAAATTTTTCTTTCAATTTCCTTATTATCTTTTCCTTTTTCTTCATGGAAAAAGCAACCTTCAAATCCATGGTAATCTTAGATTTTACCATCTCATAGTTTCCAAAAGCTTTTGTAGTTTTTTCTACCTCTTCTACTAGTAAAGATGTTATGGTTGCTGAGGCTTGAGGTACATTTACCTCATATGCTAAGGGTCTCAACCATCTTACCCTAGGTGTAGCAGCTTGCACAAATATGTAATCAACATCAATAAGAAAATATACACCATTATAATGCTTCTCAACTAAAGAAAGTGGTATCCTTAGTCTCTACTTCATTGACTTCTTGAAGTCTTCAAAGTAGCTAGTCATTATGGATTCAAAATTTTCTCCTAGCTGCTCAATGTATTCACCAATCTGTACTACAACTAATCTATTAGTCTTCTATCTTATTGTTCCAAATGAGGGGTAAGTATTTTGTACATAAAAAAAATATGCAGATTAATATTGAACCAAAATTGTATTTTGCACTCTTGGTTTTCCTAATTTCTCCAAGGTTCTCCATTAGTTGTTGCAATTGAAGTTCTGCTAGATCATATGTATGATCTTTCTTAACAATCTTATAGCCAACATCCACAACTATGTAGGGTACACTATTCAATCTATTGGATTGATAGAATTTGTGTGAGATTACCCTTATAGAAAAGTTGATAAGAGGATCTATGATTGTATCTATAGTCATACCTCTTTTATTCTAGACTACTCCAATATTCTTTTAAATCATTTCTTTACAATCACTTTTGAGTGTCTTAGGCCAATCTAGTGTTGGATAGCCAGTAACCCTATGAATTGTTCTCTTATTAATCTTGATTGGTCCACTCTCTAGCCACAAGGAACCATCATGAATTTTTCTTAGTACAACTCTTATCCACTCTATTTTGAATACATTAGGAAGATCTAGGGCTTATGTTAAACCCTTTTTCTCAACAATTTTGAATTCCTCTTTCAAAACACCATTTTCACGTAACATGTTGTATGTACCTCTTATTTCCATGTCACCAATGCTTCCTATCATAAAATTGTAACATTTTCTCACATCTTGTACAGTTATCACATTTCACGAGATTATAGACAATGTGCTAGAAGGGTCTTGTTTATAAGTAATGTCTGAAATGGCTTTAAATATGGGTTGTTTAACTTCATTACTCACTAATTGAATATTTAAAACTTACTTCCCTTCAAAAAATTTTGAACTCAATGCCATTGTGTCAAACTAGTGTTTATGAAAATTTAAACTGTGTAGCTCAGCTCTTGATAAATACCTTGTGAGATCAAACAAAATGGTGATGAATCACTACACAAATTTTTTGCAATCACTTCTAAAGAATTTCCAGATTGCCTCCAACTCTTGTTACTTTTTCACAATTTTCAAATGATGAAAAATGAGCTAAAAATGATCATATACCCTTTGAAAATCTTGCATTTAATGTTGAGTTCTTACACAACTATAAGCTTGGTAATAACCAATTTTGGGCTCACTTAACATCCATTGATATTTCCATCACTCAGCAGTTACTATGATCTTGGCATCAACTACCTAGTTTGATAGCTCAACATCTTCTAGCATTCCACTTGGCACATATAGGAAACTTTTCATACTCAGCAACATCTTGCATCTTTATTCATGCTAATGTAGTCTCTTTAGTACTATCTGCTTTTGGAACTAATGTATGATAGAGCCTTTAAATATTAGTCCCACATACCTCTTTTTTGAGGTGTGATCACCTGACCCATTGGGTGAAGTGATCCCATCTCCATTTGATGTGTTGCACACATCTTTCTTTTTCCATGTCTTGTTCATCTCATCTCTGATGTGTTCAATATCTACCTTGCCTTTACCTTTATCAAATTCACAACTTGGTGCCTTTGACCTAGTTGGACAATATTTACTAATGTGACTAGTCTTCAAACAACTAAAATATGTAGTTTGACTTAACCATCTTTGGTAGTTACCTCTGAAGTGTTTCCTAATACAATTCTCAGGAACATGTCCATATTCTTGACAATAGTGACAGCTATATCTTGTATTATAATCCCAATTATAAGAGTTGCCATCATTTCTTACCTTTGTTTGCCTATTTGATGACCACACGGATTTGGATCTGCATTCAAAAGCTTTGTGTCCATACTTCTAACAATTGTAGCAATATCCTTCAAATCTTTGTGTATCCATAGTCGTGGTTCTGCATTCATGTACCTGATGACCTTTCTTATTTCACTTATGAAAATAAGTCATGCTTTTAGGCTTGACATTCTAATTTTTAGACTTCCTCCTACATGCATTAGCAATATGTCCTTTCTTACCACAATTATGACAAGTATGTTTGGATTTCTTAACTTTGTTGTTCCTTTCTTCTACATCTTTCAATAATTCTCCTTCTTCAGTACTTGTGTAGCCCAATCCTAATCTATCATTGTTGGATCTAGGGGATCTAAATAATTGCTCAAAATATTTGATGGCTTCATTTGGTTTGTTGAAAGTTTCAAAAAAATCTTTTTCTCTCTTTGGATCACTCCATAATTGTTCATTCTGCAACTTCAATGTGGTTATCTCAATGTCCTTGACATTCAATTCATAGTTGGCATTCATCATTTGACTTAGAGTATCCAATTGCATGTTGGAAATCTTGGTTAGCTTTGTTGACTTCTCTTCCAATCTATTGGCCAGAATTGTTTTGTCTTCTTCAATCATGGCTTTATCTTCCATAGCTTTCTTCTTTTGTTTAGTTACCTCACATAGTAGTTAAGCTTGTGATTCTTGCTCTAACTTTAGATTTCTAATTTCCTTAGCTTGGACTCTATTCTTTTCCATTATATTTGTAATTGCTACATCAAACTCATTGGAATCTCCATCTATAAATAACTTAGTAGTGTCTATCTCTTTGTATTGAGTGTCATTCTCTACAATAGCAATTTCCTTCCTTCTCTTCAAGGATTTCTTTAGTTCCTCTCTTGCCTCATTCAGTTGATGTAGTATGAGATGTATTTCAATCTCCTAGTTCTCAATAGTCTTTTCCAACTTGTAGACTTCCATTTCAGGATCTTTCCTCAAAGCTACAAAGCTTCTCATTTAGAGAACAAAGCTCTGATACCAATTATTGAAATTACAATAGGAAAGGTAGACTTCTGAGAGGAGGGGGGTGAATTAGTAGTTTGAACTTGGATCCATAAAAATTTCACCACACATCCATCACATGCATTCAATGAATAAACTAAAATAACATGGAAAATAAATATATCTAAAGCATATAACCTTGTAAGCATTCCCACACCTAACACCAGATATGATTACCCAAAAACCCTCCAAGTGAGAGGGTAAAACTAGAGTGGGGATGACATCTACAAATCTTTACTACTACAATAATAAAGTGTATCTAATGAAGGTTACGATATTTTGACCATGAAACATGATCTACCCTGTGAAAGGTCTACCTTGTTAAAGGCTTACAAAGACTATTAGGTCTCACCTTGTTAAAGGATTTCAACACCCTGTTAGAAGTATGTCTTGTTAGATGACTTTAACTTACAACTAAGTAAGCACCCTATTAAGGGATTTCATACAGCATGTTAGTACTAATCTGTTAAGAGATTTGATTGAGATCACCTATTAAAATGTCTCAATATAGATCTTGTAGTTGGCACTTGCTTGGCTAATGACAAATCACCTTTAAATAATGTCTTCTTTATCCTTCATGATTAGATGTCTCAATGTTGTATCCTTTTTTCTTCTCTAACTAATTCTACAAATCACTCTTTCTTCATAACTTCTAAGTCACCATCAATGCTCTACATGTGAACTATCTTCTTTTCTCATTCAATTCTCATCCATATCATAAAGAGTTTAGGCATTTTTCCTTGTTAAGAAGACTTTGGTGGCTTAAGGTTAGGTATGAATCTATGTTTGAGATTTATCCATTTTTTTACTTAATTCTTCCCATTTTCTAATTGGCTTCATGTAATTGCATAGGGAATCCAAATAAAGATTTGTCCTTATCTCAAAAATATCACAATTTAATCTTAAGTCTGCTCAAAAATAGTTTACATAGTTGTTTGTGCCATTACAAACAAATATGTCAAAATTGTGTCACTTAGCATATGAAGTCTCTGATGCTTGACATGCACTATTCTTTATACTATAACTTGGCACCTACATTACTTGGCACCCACTATTTACTCACCTCCTAAATCACTCAACATAGTCTATCTACTTGAAACTTGAGTGACTCGGCACATGAGTGACTCGACACTCATTCCAACTCAGCATGGTCTAATATTTATATTTTGTACTTGGCATGTATTACTAGTTTGGCATGAACTAAGTAAATGGTTTAAGTGTGTTGAGACTCACTTCTCAAAAACAATCTGAGATCAAAAAAATTTTGAGAGAAAGAATTGACAATTTTTAACTTAGATAATTACAAATATGTGTGTGGGTGAACCCACAATAGTGGGTTACACTTTTTTGGAGGAAGAAATTCCTCCAAAAAAGTGCACATGGGAAAAATTGTTCGAAGAGTTTTGATAGAAACAAAAATTAAAAATTTCTATCGAACCTTAGTTTCGATCAAAACTAACTTAATTTGTTAGTTTCAATTGAAAGTAAGGAAAAGGTTTCGATCAAAAATAAAAAACCTGCAGGTGGTTAAGGAACTGTGTGTAGGTTTCTTAGTTTTGATTGAAACTAAAATAAAGTTTCGATCGAAACCCTAAGCTGTGCAAGATAAAAGGGGGTGTAGGCTATTGTCTACTCATTATTTTAATCGAAACAAAGAGAGTGACTGGCATCTGCCCCATCAACTATCTGGAAAAGGTATGAAATACTTATTTTTTCCCTTCTTATGTTGTTTCAATTAAAATTTATGTGTTTTTAGTATTTAAATATATTTTTCTTTGTATATTTTATTATTTTTGATGTATGCACTTTATATATATATATGTGTGTGTGTGTGTGTGTGTGTGTGTACACATGTATCATGTGTATATAAATGTGCATATATATATATATATATATGTGTGTGTGTGTGTGTGTGTGTGTGTGTGTGTGTGTGTGTGTGTGTATGTATGTATGTATGTATGTATGTATTCTAATGCTATCACTCACCATAATTTCAACCATAACACTAAATCATTTTCCTATTCGTAACATTAATTTTAACCATATCCTAAAACCTAAACCTAACCTAGGTAACTATAACTATATCTCTAACCTAAAGATGACCCTATATATAACTATATCTTCAACCAAAAATCTAATGTTAACATTAAGTATGAAACAAATCCTAACCTCAACTCTAGACCCTCACTATAATATTTATCCTAACCCTTAGGCTAACCTTAACCATAAATAAGCCCATATACATTGTGAATTTTAGATGTGTTAGATTGAGAGTTTTGAGCTTATTACCATGATGTTTGATCTTTTCTCAACTTATCAAATATTTATAGATAGCTATAGACATTTTCATGATAAACATTGCATGTACTACGAACCTTGGCTTCATTAATAAATATGATTACATTAAGATGTCCTCTTGATTCAGTCATCACCACTATATTTTTAATATATTTGATATGAAATAAAATTCTATGAAATAATAGATAATATATTAATATTACTTTCTTTTATTTCTTTAATATGTATCTTGTTCATTTTGTATGTCTTATTAGATGAGCCAATGATGTGCTTGCCTCTTTGGATACTTATTGATTAAGGAGTTCAAATTTATGAAATGATATCATTAAATTAATGTTTGAGAGTATATATACCACTTTACACCAATTTCATTACTCTTTTCATGTATTATCTTATCAGTCTTCCTCACACTAGATTGGATGATCTATGATCTTTTACATCATGAAAGATTTTGGGTTCAAGCATAAAGTTTCTTTGTGGTAGGGTGTAAATGTAGTCTGGCAATATTCTCATTCTTATTGTGTTGAGTGAACCAAGTGTATAGAGGTCCTATCTAGATGGTCTTCTTTGATAAATTTTGATTTCAATGTATTCAACCCATTGATCTATTATAAATATGTATATATGCATACTTATGTTAGCCTAGTTGAAGGCTCTTGTAGTATTCTTTATGTAGAATGTGATTCGATTTATCTCTTGTTTGGTCTATTTTTCACTTGTAAAAATTGATTTATTCAATAAGATAGTCAAAATCTTCTAACAAATTTTTAACTATTGTATTCAATAGCTTGGTTGATTTATTTATTTATTATTGATGTATCATATCTTATTTGAATATGTAGTATATTATTGATTTTACTTAATTGTGCTTATTTATTGTTGACTTGCAACTTTGTATGCAACTTGTGTTTGTGTTGGAATTTTAAATCTTGTGTCATGTTAGATCTTATAGTGGGACAAGTAAATGATTGGGTCTTGCCTCCAAGTACCATCCTTGCTCAAGTCTTTTATGTCACTCTACTTATATGTGAGATAGGTGGATGACTACTTGTCACTTTTCTTATAGTTCTTGCTTAGACCTTTGATCTCACAATGAGTCCAATGATGCATGGAGTAAGTAGATGATCTAGGATCCCCTCTTCTTTCTATTATTGTTCTTTCCAAGGCCCACTATATCACTCTAGATTCCATGATGTATAGAGAAAGTAGATGACCAAACTCTCCTCCTTCAATTACTATTCTTGCTTAGGCCTCTAATGTCATTGTGGATCTCTTAATGCATAAAGCAAGTAGATGATACAAGCACCTCCTCCAATTATAGTTATTTCTTAGGCCCATAATTTCACTCTAGACTCCATGGTGTATGAAGTAAGTGAGTGATATGATAATCTCCTCTCATTATTATTCTCACTTGATCTTGATGTTATTTTTTGTCTTGTTGATAAATCTCAGGCAAGTTGGGCAACATGACTCCCTCCTCCTTCAACTAGTATTCTTGTTGTAGTTTTAACCTTTTGTCTCTTCATATTTTTCTAAATCCTTAGATCTATTTAGATTTTAAAGATATTTTTTAATCCGTATTATCTAAATATATAATATTATCTTTTAATAAAGTTTATTTAAGTACACTCTAACTATTTTACCTAATCTAAACTCTAAAACTAGCCATAACCATGACCTTTAAAAAAATCTCTAACACTAATTCTAACTTCAACTATAAGCTTGACTCCAATTTTAATAATAATTGAAATACTAACCCTAATTTTTTAAAACCTCAATCTAATTATTTCTCTAACCTAAGATGATGCTAAAATTAACTATATATCACTAATCCAAACCCTTACCATGTGGTGTAAAACCTCAACCATAAAGCCTATCATTGACCCTAGCCATAACCCAAACATAAAACCTAGGTATGTCATTTTAACCCAAACCCTATTCATAACCAACCATGATGTAAACCCTAACCTTAACCTCAAATAATATTTTCAAACTATATCTAAACCTCAACCCAACCAAACTCTAATTCTCTCCCTAACTAAGAGATAATATAAACACTAATCATAACCCTATCCCTAATCAAAGCCATAACTCTAACACTACATGGTGCATTATATGAATCCTAACACTAGCCTTTATTACAGCCTTAACCATAAAACTTGACCTTAACTACAATCTTAATCATAACCAAAGTTATTCTAACAATAATCCTAAGAAAATTATTTCTCTAACCTAAGAATAATTCTAAACCTAACTATATCACTAATACAATTTAACCTAACCCAAACCTTAATCATGATGTTAAACCTGACCTTGACCCTAAAGCTTAATATTTGTAGTAACACTTATGCTAGCCATCCCCAAACCCCAAACCTAACTATATTTTTATTCCAACTTTTAATTCTAATTTTCTAACCATGATTTAAACAACCACACCATAACCTCAATGCAAAACCCTAAACCTAAACTTTATCCTAGTATGCATATACATACATACATACATACATATGTATGTATGTATGTATGTGTGTGTGTGTGTGTGTATATGTATGTATGTATTTATGTATGTATGTATGTAGATCTATATGCATATACACATGATATGTGTATTTCACATATCATGCACGTGTGTGTATATATATATGCATATGCGCACACACACACACACACACACACACACACACACACACACACACACATGATCTATATGTGCAAATATACATATCATTTGTATATGCATATATCTATATATACATATATATGCATATTTACTTCATGGACCTAAATTACACTTGACAAGTTTATGTGCACACGTATGTCTAAAACCTTTGAACATTCAATCTAACTTAGATAGAAATATAACTTGCACACATAGTTCTTAAAAGGTCCTTGAGTTACAAACATTATATATAACAACATGTGTGTTTTAAAATTTAGTTTTTTAAAGGTACATGTTCATTTATGTTTTGGGACTTCTATATATAAGTACACATGTACACATGTTTAATTTTATTAAAATAATTTAGGTACAAGTTTTTTAATTTTGTCAAATTGTACATACATAAGTTAATATAAATTTCAAGTTTATTAAATGTCATACATTTAAATTTAAATTTTTAGGTTTAGACATTATACATGCACCTACATACATTGACACATGGTTGATCAACAACCTTCTATCCTCCTTGAGCAGCCTATCCCAAGCCCTGAGCAATAGCCTATACTTGGGCCCGGGCAGCTTATCCTGAGCCTTGAGTAGTAGCCTATCCCCCTTGAGTAGCATCATGTCCCTCGTGATCAGCTACCTATCCCACCTTAGGAGCTCTATGATCACACTAACCAGGAGATTCGTAGACTTCAGGAATCCTTGACTAGTGGCACATGCTCTAGTATCTATAGTGGTACATGCTAGAGTATCTTACATAGCTTGACATTTATTTGAGATGAGATTCATAGCACTACCCCATATTCTGCACAGACTATACAAACTATCCATGACAGTAAGAGATGACAGCTCTCCTCTGGTCTTTCACTCTAGAAGGTGTAGGGCTTGGTGCCCAAAGATGTCCTGAAGAGGGAATGTTTCCCTCATTATCTTTCACAAAAGTATGTAAAGGGGCATTCTCCCCTTAAGTGTATAGATCCATAGATGGCTGCATTGATATACCAATGCTTCCTTGTTGCCCATGGTCATTATCCAAATAACAACCAAATTCCACTCTATATTTCTCGGCAGCTTTATGTAGAGGTTTTCTTACACAGGGCAATGAACTACATAGATTTATTAGGACATTTAGGACAAGGGCATGGTAGACTAGCTGATAGGTAGTCATGTCGTCCCCCACTAGCACATAGATTGATTGTTAGAGAGAGGGTACCTACTATTTCCCCTATGTTAGGTCCATCGACTAATGAGGCCATGCATAGCACTTAGTTACGTGGGGTCATTCAGGGAGTTGGAGAGATTGCAGTAGTTGTCAGATCTATTTTGAGTGATGAGGTTGGTTAGTATTTGATGTCTCATCAGTGTTCGAAATCATCATCCTATGCTTCATCTTTAGGAGACTTGTATAGTGCAGCAGGCATCCTTTCAGTGGCTAACTTAGAGGGTCTCACTGAAGTGTTGGCACAAGATACTATGATTGGTCTGGCTTAGGATCTATTAGATACATATAGATTTATATCAGAGCATCTTGGCATACCCATATCAAATGTTTGAGATCGTGTCCATGGTAGTACTAGGACACATCCTCAACCATATTCGTCTCATCGATTAGGTAGTGGTCATGGTGGTAGTGCTCATGATGATCCACCTACTAACCACTCTTTTTCTTTAGAGAGACATATACATAAAATAGACCCTTCAGCCAATGTTACAGGGTAGGCTCAGAGTTCAGATGTGGGCCTTCATGATGTTGATTTTAGCTTTTCAACCACAGGATGGATGGACTTGTTGACACGTGATGATTCTACTTCTATGCCATCTCATCTACATAGTCTACTTCGCTTGTCATTATTAGGACGTGTGCCAGTCACTAGTCATGGGGCTCACGTAGATGTAGAGATGGACCTTGATGCAATGCAACAAAATTTGGATGCATTAGTGGACACGATTGATGCTAGGCAGTCTGAGTATTATCAAATGCCACCATCTACATAGGTAAAAAAAATTTTGTTCATGTTAAAATTTTAATCATTTGAAACTAATTTAATTTGCACATGTGCATGCGTGCACATGTATGTATATCATGCACGTAGATTTGTAATCATAAAGAAATTTTAATTTGATGTGTTGCACGTGCACACGTACAATGTAGGGGGACATGTCTCTTTTTACTCCAGCTTTGATGCTAGATCGTGTACCTTGTCGAGACTCATTGGATGATGTCAGTAGTGGATATGTAATGTTTATTTATGTTTTGATTATGTGTACATGTATTTCAATATCACTTTCTCTTGATTAAATGTATGTATATATTGATATCACTTTCTCTTGAATTTATATGTAGGGGTTAGCACATCCTAGTGAGCACATTGATAGTCAATCTTCAGACCGTGTTGTGAGGAGGCATGGTGATGATAGTCTTGCACCTGATGATCTATAGTTTTTTTTATCTAGATGATTTGTTCTAGACTTTCATCTAGAGAGACATTCATATATTAGATAGACATTTTATACACACACATGATGCATGTTATATTTATATTTGATTTGATATAGATGTACCTAGATCTACATGTCTACATGTGTGCACACTATTTCTATTTGATATTATCTTATGATAGATCTCTAGATAGATACACATTTTTGTTATTTGTTCTTGAGATAATTGATACATTTTACATTATGTTGTGGAATCTAATACATTATAGATCTAGATCTAGTATATTATAAATTGCTTCTATCTAAGATATGTAAGTAATTTATTTAGATATGTACACATGTAATATATTGATTAAATATACATATATATACATATATACATATACATATATACATACATATATATATACATATATACATATATATATACACATATATATACACATATACATATATACATATATATATGTATGTATATATATATATGTATGTATGTGTGTGTATATATATATATATATATTAAATGTTCAAGTATCAGGTAATTAGTTATACATAATTCCTAGCTTGAGTAAATCTATAGAACTCATCCCTTTTATTTGTACACATATCCTAGAATTCTATCCCCTTAAGCCCAATGTTCTAATTCAAGTCCAACTTAAAACATGTACATGTTCAAAATTTAGTTAAATAAATCACAATTTGAACTTGAAAGCTCACATGTCAAGTAATTAGTTAAATTGAAAGCTCACATGTCCTAAAATTGAAAGCATGTGTCCTAATTAGTTAAATTGAAAGTGTACATGTGTTCTAAAATTGGCAAGTTAACTAAAATAGAAAGTTCAATATAATAGAAAGTTAAATGAATTCAAGACATCGAGTTAAAAATGAAAGAGTAAAAGTTCAATTTAGAAAATTAGTTATTCCACCAAATTTCAAATTGATCAAATGATTGTTCAACCAAATTTCAAATTGTTCTTGAGTTACATTTCAAATTTTAATCATAGTGAAATTTTAATTTGTACACATATCCTAGAATTTTATCCCCTTAAGCCCAATGTTCTAATTCAAGTCCAACTTAAAACATGTACATGTTCAAAATTTAGTTAAACAAATCACAAATTGAACTTGAAAGCTCACATGTCAGGTAATTAGTTAACTCGAAAGCTCACATGTCCTAAACTTGAAAGCACGCGTCCTAATTAGTTAAATTGAAAGCATACATGTGTCCTAAAATTGACAACTTAAGTGAAATAGAAAGTTCAATATAATTAATTTTACAAACTCCTAATTTCATCCCCTTAAGACAAGTGGTGTTCGAATTTATTTTCCTCAAGGTGCACATGTTAGGTAATTAGTGTACACACATACATATAAGTTCATAATTTCTATAATTAGTTACTTTATGACAATTTGAATTCAAGACATTGAGTTAAAAATGAAAGAGTAAAAGTTCAATTTAGAAAATTAGTTATTCCACCAAATTTCAAATTGATCAAATGATTGTTCAACCAAATTTCAAATAGTTTGAACCAAATTTCAAATTGATCAAATGATTGTTCAACCAAATTTCAAATTGTTTGAACCAAATTTCAAATTTTTCTTGAATTACATTTCAAATTAGGAGTTGTTTCTATCTCATATCAAGTGGATCAGCTCGTTCTTGGATAACATTTAATATTTTCTCATGATCATCAATATGGAGCCTCCACTTACGTATTCCAGGTCCTTTGACTAGATGAAGAGTTAGACCAATGGCAATAACATGGTTACTATATTGATATACCTTATTGTTAGGTTGATAATCAGTGAAATGAATCCCATTTTTAAGTACTTTTCTTTGATTCATATATGTTCCCTTTACAACAATAGAACTTGCACATGTACACATTTAAAAAATACATCAATCTTGAATTTAAGTCAAATAATTTGAATTCATAAAAAACATAGATACTTGACATACATGTACATAATTCAAGTATATACTAACCTATGAGAAAAATAATTTCATCACTTATTTTAGTCTTTGTTAGCTTCTCTCTTTCCATGGTGCAATGTAATAAATAATAGCTAACACCTTCTACATTTTCCAATTCTGCCATGACTACAAAAACATTTCCTACACAAACTTATATATGTCAAAATTCTGGATACATGTCATGTACATAAGTACATATATATAATAAAAATTAACCAAAATTATGAAAAATTTATACATGTACATGATCCAGGTATATATATAGTTCATACATACCAACTCTGATCAATCCTGAATTATGGTTATAATCACTAGAAATCAATGGAATATCATCATAGTTTTTGTCCTCAAATTCATTCGTATTAATAACATCTAGTGGCACCAAAGTCCATTCACCCACATATCCACGTTCTTGATTAATGCAACCATCACAGTCTTCATCAATACAATCAGGATAAAAACATGAGTATTCTCTTGTGTACAATGACCACACATTACTATTTGTACTCATAACTGAATGCAAAGATTGTGTCTTCTCTACCCTCTTGCATGCATGCATTGATCTTCTATCAACACCTGAACATACACAAGGTCCATAATTTAGTTAGAGATCATCTAAGGTAACATATTAAATATAAATTTAAGATTCAATTTGAAAATATGAACAAATTAATTTATATATACCTGATACCTCCCAAAACACTCTAAATGGTATGAGTCGATCCGCTTGTGATGATGTGTTATCTATATTTGTTGGCACCGAAAAATGTGTTTTGCACCACTCAACCACATCATGACCATTATTAATGTGATATTCTTTATAGTCCATTTGATACTTTCTTAAAGCATGTTTGATACAAGCTCTTGCACCATCATGCTCACCCTTTCCATGTCCACTCTCAAAAAAACTCCAAATGTGTGGTATATTAAAGTATCAATGATATCTACATAATGCATAAAATGGTCTAGCTGATTTAAATTGTGTTGGACATCCATCCGACCATACAAAGTGTTTTTCTATTTTAATGTTTTTATTTTTCAAATATTCAAAAAATGTCTTAAAACAATGTTCCACAAAATGTGTGTCATGTTCTTTGTCATCATTAATGTAAAAGTGATACTCTTTTTTAATGACTCGTGCTTGATCTGTACTTTCCACACCATCCAGATCAATTTGTGCATGTCAATAAGACACTTGAACCATAATAGTAACCTACTCTTTATAGTAGTATTATGCTTGAAGTTGTTTTTGAGATACGAAAGAGTAATTCTTTGCAAAGTCAACAACAAATAGAATTGTTCCAAGTGGGAAATTTTCTCTTAGTGTTTGAAATTGTTCTGCTTGCCACTTAACAAAAAATGCATGGCATATATATGGTTGAATCAATTTATGAAAATTTGACATAAATTCTCCAACTGATATCTCATCCTCTACATATTCTAACCTTGTTGATTCTTTTCCAAGTGTTGTTTTTGATTTTATGTACTTATATCTCTTACATTTTACCATCCTTGTTATATTAGTGTCTTCTTCTCTCAAAGGAAATTTAGTCAAGTTACCACATGTTTTACAAGTTTCTCTTATGCAATCTATTTCACCCATTACACAATCATTTGGTTTTTCACATAAGAATGATGTTATGAATTGACTCGATCGTTTAGGAAAAGTATTTTGAGAAGTTCCACCGCTTTCTTCTATCATCTTTCAAAACCCTTCATAGTATAGATCAAATTCAACATGATATCAACAAGAACATGTTTTAAAAGATTTATTTATCTTCACAAAATAGGGCTTCAATATTTCAAACATTGTTTGTCCAATCTTTATGTTAGGATTTAAATTACAAAATGAGAGATACAATTCATGATGAGTGACATCCAACCAATGTTTTGCGTGTTGAATATATTTCTTAGGCCCAATCCTCTGCTTGATGATATCTCTTCTATTTGGTGAAGGACAAATATTATCAATCCAAAATTGAATAACTAAATTCTTAACTATTTCCCCAATCCTGTTAGATCAAGGAGCTCTACACATTAGTGCCCAATTTCCTTCTAATGTACTATCATTCAAATTGTTTCTCCTTTTCAGATAATATAGTACTGTCTTTTGACTATACCTGAAATGAGATGACAATGAAGAGATCTGTCTATTTTGGGATGTTTTCTTATTTAAAATAGATGTCAGTATCACTCTTCGTGCAATGGATTTATCTGTAGATCTAGTTTTTTTCCCAATGGAATGTAACCCTTCCTTAACACTTTCAACAATATATTTTTCTAGTTTAGAAGTCCTCCTCTTTTTTATACTTGTATTTATACCCAATAGTCTCAATGGCTCTTTTAATTCATCTTTAAGAACTGAAATTGATAATAGTTGAGTTTTCTCCACTGTTGATAGATTCTCAAATTGTGCAATTATGTCTTTAGACTTTTTATTCAATTTCCTCTTTGTAGTATGTGTAGGTTGATTAGCATATTCTCTCAATTTTTCCACATCCATTTCAATTAAATGATCTATGTTTCTATAATTAATTTTTCTCTTCAATCTTTGAGCTAGATTAACATTCTCATTTTTTGTTTGATCTTGGGCTGTACAAGAAAAAATGAAACAAAGTATTAAGACACAATCTCTTTAGGGGACATATATGTATACATATATACATGTTTAACTTGAGTGAAATATTATGTACTTGATTAAATTATCTAACCTTCAGATGGCCCTTCTTCAATATCCATTGCTTCATCTTCAATTTCCTCATGTCCAACATTTTCATCATCTACTAGAGTTGCACATGCATGATATAACAAATAAAATCAAATAAGTTTATAAGGGGAAATATCGCTCACTAAATTTAAAAATTAAAGATATAAAGTTTGATAGAGACCTAGAAATCTAGAGAGATCTATATTGTATACTTGCAAGAGATGCACATGTACCTATTTGAACTTGGGATGAACCTTCTCCAATGTCAGTAGGTTGTACTAGTTGACTATGTCCTAAATAAATTCATTTACTTAAATTTAATCATAATCTAATAAACCTTAATGGACTATAAATTATTAACATAATTGAATAAACAAGGTAATTCCTATGCTAAATAAATTCATAATTTAAATTTATTCATAATGTAATATTTACCCTAAGGACTAAATATGGACATAATTGAATAAACCCTAATGGGCTAAATATGAACATAATTTCAAATAAACTCTTAATATTAAGTTAATAGTATGCTAATTTAAGATAAATATCATATTCCTAATTGGATTTAAACCCTAATCCCAACTAAATAAACTAATTAAATACATTGGAAAAAAGATTGTGCATGTGTACCTGATCTAAGATAGTATCTTGCTAGCATTTTTTGACAATTTTCATCTTCTTGTTCCTTAGTTCTTCTTCATGCATATTTACTTGCTCTTTTATCTTTATTGCCCATGTCATAAATTCTTCCTCCAAAATTCAAAAATAGGTTGAAGTTTGTCAAATATTTCTTTCTTCCCAATTCAAAAGCCAATAACTGGATTTCACATAAATGTAAATTAAAAACAATGAAACTCATATTTATATAAAAAAAAGTTTCTTAAAAAAAAACCTCCTTATTAGCCGACTAGGGAAAAACCCCTAGGGGCCGACTAGAGAAACACCCCTAGGGGCCAACTAGGCAAGATCCCACACTATGTTTCCATAGTAAATATTTGAGTTAAAGAAAACATAGAAATTAAAAATAATAAGATGTGAAAGTATGAGCTAATTGTGATCTAAAATGAAACCTTTATAATGTTTCCAAGATTATAATAGATAAACATATCCTAAGAAACATGTGATAGTGAATTCAATTTATTTTTACTGTCACAGAATTCAAACAAGGGGTTTTTTAATTTAATTTTTCAATCATATATGTTATGATTCATATTCAATCATCTACAATGAAATGATAACTTATATTATTAAACATAAGATAATGTGAGCAAGATGAAAAATGTCTCAGATGGTAAAAGATTTCCAAAATTTGAGGAAAAAATTAAGAGACATCAATGAAAATAACATATACAAATTAAGTTTTGAAACAACAAATACATTAGAAAATATATTGAGAGGAGGACCCCTAATCTTCTCCCCACTATTCAAATTTCCATAAATTAAATATATATTAATCAAGACTTTCAAATATGCACAAAAAAATCCCAAATAATTGATTCTAAAGAAGAAACCCTTCATCGTTTTAAAATTATGCATGTTTTTTTATAAGAAATAGGCCATAGCCAAAAGCTTTTCTTAGTTATTTAAAATTTGTTACAAATTGACTCAGAGGAGCATTGTAAGGAGAGAGTAAAGTGGAACCAACCTTCAATCTTGCCCCATAATACATAATACTTGTATATATACAAAATCCACAAGTCAAATCACCATAAGAAATAGTTATACCATTATGGTCATGTTACTAGTTTTGTATATGCCTTAATAGATATAACACTATCCCAGGGATTAAAAAACTTATGTAAATCAAATACTTGATCATGATTGCTTTTCCTTAATTTTTTAAAGAAAAACAAAGAGGATACATTCTAAAACTCTTACACATGGTTTTGTAGGAAATATGTAAGTTATGAGAAGATTCCATACATAAGACATGTCTAGCTCATTGCAATACTAATTAAATCTACAATATTGAAAAGAGATACAAGGAAAAGAGCTCATTTAATAATAAGAGAGTTTACATTTTGAGGAAGATGATCCATAGATGAAAATAAAAAGGATTATACAAATGTCACACACATATAAGAAGATAAAAACACAAGTCAGCAATATTCAACTTTTGAGATTCTAACCCATCATATCAACAATGAAGATGAATTCATGCAAATCAAGGTTGAGGTGGGTATTAGCTTACCATTCCCACACCCCCACCTAGTTTTCCAATATAAAATTATTAATCAAATTTGTTTCATGAGGTCATCTTACATGCATAAAATAGAAGAAAATGTCTAAATTTCTCCTAATTGTAGGGGTGCAACTAATGTATGAGCCAAGCCTTTAGCATCAAGAATTGGGAAGGTGGGAACTGGCCTTCCACTCACCACCGAGTAATCATAGAAATGTGATTTAGGAATTGTAAGGTCTCCCATCATTTTGCTTAAAACTTTATCCAAATTGCCTAAATAGGAATTTTTGAAAATCATTTTGCAAAGGATCCTAATAGCTAACTTATCTAGGTTCACCTGCATTATTGATGAACATTATAGGGATGTTTATGTTAAACCATAATCTATCATTATTAGCAATAAACTCTTTTTCTAAGATTTTAAAGACAACTCTAATTGTATGGAAATACAAAGTGACCATAATTTTCCCCAGTCTATAACCATCTATTATTTCATTAAATGTTATTTGATAAGGTTGGCCTCATAACTTGATGGGTGAAGCCATAGGTAGAAATTTGGGGAGCCACCTAGATGTCACCTAAGAGGAGGAGAAGAGGGGATCTAAATAGGATAAATAATCTAATCATGAAAGGGAAGTGGAAGTGACTTGACCATAATAGAGAATGTCAAGGTGTTGATTGGTCACAAACTAAGAATCTTGAAGACCATTGGAAGTTGAAGGATATGAATAGACAGACACCAAGGTTGGACAAAAAGAAAAGGGAATTTTTTTTGAAGATAGGGGGCACTTGGGAAGAGATTGTCCCTAGTCACTTTGGGGTAAATAACTTGAACAAAACAAGAGCCTAGAGACTCTAGGGTTGAAAGGAGCCTAAAAGATTAGCCAATGAAAGAAAGGCCCACTACTTAGTAGGTCCCCTACAAGGATAAACTACAACTCTATCTTCATGAGTGACATAATGCAAGGAAGGAGAATCCTTAGAGGAGATATCCTAGCCCCCAACAATTAACCACATAACAAAATATACACTTGTTTGTTTAACATGCTCTTGTTCATTGTGTTGTTCAAACCTTATATAATTTGGTTACATCAAGATGTGTGTGAGAATGTTGTGTATGAGCCCTCTCATTGACATAATTATCATTATTTCTATTACTATTTTAATTTTTCCTCTTCCCAAGAGATGAAGTGTTTTGTTGATTTTTTGTTATCCTTTTTCCAAAGTCCCTTTCAGCTTTTTTTGTCCTCTTGTTAAACATCATAGCAATACCATCATCTTCATTCTTGAATCTCCAATCCTTTCTAATGAGTGGGATCTGATCATATATCTATTATTTTCTAAGAAGCTAGCAATATCACTAGCTATGATACCACTGTATGCACCCTAAAATGGTCGCCTAGACTATGGGCCCCCATTATTCAATTTATCAATTTATCAAATTTTTTGAATCAATGGTTTGCAATATTTTATTAAATCAATTTTCTTGATCAAATTCAATTATGTATTTTTCTAAGGTTGATCATTTTATCCTAAGTTTTATTTAATTAAAAGAAAATCTCTCTTTTAATTAAATAAAATAAGTCCCCATTTAATTAAAAGAAAACCTTTCTTTTAATTAAATTCTTCCACATTTAATTAATTAAGAGAAAAACCCCTCTTTTAATTTAATTAAGTATTTCCTATTTAATTAAAAGAATTTGCTCCCTTTTAATTAAATAAAATTCTCACTTAAATATCTCTTTTTGATGAAAAAGGAAATTAAATAAATAAAAAATAAACCCACTTGAAAAAGAAAAAAGAAAATAAAATAAAAACTAAATAAATCTTTATTTAATTTCTCTACACTTAAATGCACACATCTCTAAGTGGGACTTATCTTTATCCTCTTTCCACTTTCTTCTCAACCACTCCTCTTTTCTCATTGGTGAAATTTTGTCTCACATGGGTCAAATTCTATTATCCCATATTGGCTGTGAGAAGCCTTTTACCTCCATATTTTTTTTTATAAGGGAGAGCCCTCTCCTCATTTTGGACATCCACAATTCATCCACAATTCATTCACAATTCATCTGCAATTGTGCTATTGTTATGCTATAGGTTTTGGAGAGAGATTTTTGAAGAAGGAGTTTGAGCATCAAAGCTTTTGTGGAGAACTTCTATCTTCTTGTCTTATTCTCTCTTGCGTCCATGGCTTCTATTACAAGGTTTCATTCTTGCATTTGCATATTATTTTAGAGTCATCTTTATTTTCATAGATTAGTATTGCATTGTTATTAGATTTATTTCTTTGCATTATTTGGCATTGTCATCATATAAATTAGTTTTAATTTTCATTTGCATGCATTTTTATTATTATTGAATCTCTTGTTTCATGGTGTACTTGGATGGGCACAAACTAGGTCAAGCTGAGAGCCTCCATTACAAACCCTTGCACTCCATGAATAGAGAGCTATGAGTCGCCATTTGAGACCTCATTTTTGAGTAATCTTGGATACAATGACTCATAGAAGTGTGATTACATTTTAGGCATACATTTTTGGCACCCACCATGGGACAACCCACCTTTGCTTGCTAGTTTTTATACAGGTCTATTTGTAGATTCAAAGAAACCCTAGATTTGAAAGATTTGATCATATCTTTCAAATGACTAGTTATTTTGATGTGAATTTGTTTTTGCAAGGTGGTGATATATCTGAAAATCTTTGGTCCAACTTTTAGATTTTTTTGAAACATTTTCAATTTTTTATGATTTTTCTTTGATTTTTCATAAAAAAATCATTTTCGAGAGTAAATCAGCACATTTTTTGGAAAAATTTACAGTTTCAAAAAGTTCTCTAAATTTTAAATAGAGTTGGTTCTTTTTATTTTGATTTTAGATGCAATATTAGGGGTCAATAATTCAATTTATAAAAACTAGTCTGTTTTGACAAAATGGCTCCCTAGGGCACAAATTAAAAGATCTCTACAAAATTCTTGCATTTTTTGAAATCTCTCTGATTTTTTATAGGGGTTACTTTTCTATATTTTGAGTTTTGGATCCGAATTCATATCATGTAGATCCAATTGTTGGAATATAGGAAGAATGCTTCTGAGGGGGGGGCGGGGTGAATCAGAAGTATTGTATTTTGACCATTAAATTTTTTTAACTAAAAGTAGATTGCATGCATATAAACATATCAAAAAATTATGAGAAACACATAAGCATCACCACATAACACTTGAGATTTTGGTAACCCAGAAACCCTCTAGAAATAAGAAGGTAAAACTAGGGTGGGGATGATACCCACAAAATCACTGCAGTAATAATGTTTGACCACTTCTAATGATCTGCCTTATTAAAGGCTTTACACTGTATCAATAGTGACCTGGTTAAAGGATTTACAAACACTTTACATGAAGTGTCACCCTGTTAAAGGATTTAATCACCTATTTAAAGGATCTACAAAATAGCTATTAAGCTAACCTATCACCATAGGGTTTTCATTCTAATACAATTTCTAGAGAGTATTAGGTACAATAAACCTGATAGCTTACAATCCTTTGATTGCTGAATACAGGCACTTGATCTGCTTTCTCTGATCTTGATCCTTTGAGATCTGATACTCTTTACTTTGAAATAGTTTTCCTTCCACACCCTTGTACGTCCACTTCTTTTTCTAATGAGATTTCGTCTTCCTTATAAAGACATTCAAAGACTTAGGGTTAGGTATGGATCTATGATCCATATTGAATATTTGCTTCCCGCTCATTCCTTGCACTTTTCTTATTGGTTGCATGCCTTCTCCATTTTTCTTATTGGCTGCATTTAGATTGCATAGGAAATACAAAATATTTGATCTTATCATTTAATCCTTCGAGATTCGTCATATGTCAGCCATGAAAATGGTTTACATATGAATCAATGAAGTTACAAACTTATATGTACATTCTGTGTTACTCGGCACTTGTTGATTCCAGATGCTCAGCACTAATATCAAACTGGCTTACTCGGCTCCTATTGCATTTTTTTATTGCTTGACATCATCTATGACTCAGCACTTAAATATCACTCGGCACTTGTATCATGCTTGGCACCTAAAGTCATTCGGCACTTGAACTTCACTCGGCACCTGAAGATCACTCGACACCTAAAGCCTTTCCTGACTCAGCTCATGTTGTGGCTCAGCATACATGGTGTACTCAGCTCCAATATAGAAATTGGTTAAGTGTATTGGCACTCAAGTGTCAAAAACCATTATGAGGTTAACGATCTCCCCCTTTGACATGAGTGACAAAAACACTTAACTGACTGTATGGGTACATTAACTAATCTACTTGGTATATATAGAGGTTTAAAAAAACCTTTAATCAAAATTTGTGTAACTTACAATATATATACCTCAAAATTATTGTAACTCCCCTTGAGTTGGTTGTTTGTACCATTATCTGTATATCATGCTCCCCTTGGTTTCCTTGGTTTTGTTTCCCCCATTCTCTCATCTTCCTCATGCATCTTATAATATCTCCCCCTTAGTTAATAAGATATATATCTCCCCCTTTTTGACACTTATGCCAAAGGATTTTAAGGGTTAAGACCATATTTCACCAAAAATGTGCTGTTTACCTCCATAATCATCCTGAGAGCTGCATCCCAATTGTTCAAAGAAATTTCTAGTGACTTGTACTGGATGCCAGTCTTTGCAGCAAGATGAATAAGTCCATCTAAAGTAGAAAGATTAGGATCTTTCTTGAGAATAGTTTTTGCATAGAATTGTTCCTTATGGAGTATTTCCAAATGTGGGGTAATGGAGGACTAGAGTTGTATTAGTTTTGCCTTGATATTGGCCTCATTTACTATTAATACAGCTATTTCTTTCTGAGTGTGAAGCGATTGAGCAAAATGCTTCTCACTTTGAGCTGGATCTTTTGGTAGCTGCATGCTTGAAATATTTAAATTTCTCTCCAAGCTCAGTATCTTTTGGCTTGTCTCCTGTGTGAAGTATGAAAAATCACACAACTTTTTGTACAATGAGAATATATTCTCAAGTACCTTTTTCACTTTGTCTATTAGCTTTGCCAATTCAACCTGGGAAAGTGCAATTTGACATGATATTTTCTCATTTACTTTTCCCTGGAATTTCCTTTCAGACCATTCTATAAGTTTTGCATTTATCTCTTGGGCTTCATTTGTCACCTGGTCAACAATATCTGATAATTGCTCCATGATATGCTTTGACTCATCTAGTGACTACAAACTGAAGGCATTTATAAAGATGTCCTTAATCTCATGTAGTGTTTTCTTTTGTTTATACTCCTTCCTGAGTATCTTTTGTCTCTTTCTCCTATTCAACGCTTCTTGCACCTCATTTATTTGATCAATGGTTATTGTTTTTGAGTCATAGCCTGGTATATCTATCTCCTCATCTAATTCAAGGTCTCCATAGTGAAGTACCCTTGCAAGTTTTGTAGTACTAGATCCTGGTGTAGATATTTGCAATGGCTATTGTGAAGGAGTTCTCGAGGTAGGAAAATTTATCAATGTTTGTATTGCCTCTTGCTCTTTAGGGGTTTCCTTTATTTTCTCCTCCTGTTGTCTACTACCTTGATCAATTATGGTAATCTTAGGAAGTTCACCTTGTGTTTGTGTTGTAGGATCAGATGTAATAGTCTGTCCTATTTGTTTTGTTTCTTTTTCTACAGCTGCACTCGATTTCTATATTGTGGTGTCAACTATGCATGATGAAATAACTGTGGGCATTTGAGGTTGACCACTAGTAGCTGTAGAGATGATGGAAGGTGGTTCTTGTGGATTCACCTTATCTCTAACTATGCTTTCTACTAGTTTTTGTAATTCATCCATACTGACCAATACTGGATCTATACACAATCTTGCTTGCTGCGTAGATTGGTCAAGGATTCTTTTGAGGTCTTCTGCAGTTAATGGATTGATGTTTTGATCAGAAGTGTTAGGAACATCTTTTATAGTTATAGTTTCTATAGGTGTGATGGGTACATGAGGAGGGCTAGAGGGTGGCAATTGTGTTTCTTGCACACTCTGGTCTGGTTGCTACTCTTGCTTAGCTGTTACCGTTACATTTTGTTTTTGTGCCTCTTCCTCCTCTCCATCTTTCTTTTCTTCTTCCTTCTTTTCTTCTTCTTCTTTCTTTTCTTCTACTTTCTTTTCTTCTTCTCCCTTCTCTACTACTATCTTCTCTTCTCTCCTTTTTCTTCTCTTTTTTTGGTGGAGCAGTAGCTTCTTCCTTGTATTCTTCTTCGAAAAAATCTTCAATCTTTTGGTACAAGTTTTTCCATGATTTTATTGTTCAATTCTTTGAACAATTTCTTCCATCTTGTTTTGGAGAATGAAGAATGCCCTGTACTTAGGTGTAAACCTAGTATTATGCCTTTTGACTACTTTCTTTAGTTTTTCCTTAGTCAAATCAGGTAATACGCTTGCTAGGGTTGATTCCCTCATCTCTTTCTCCATTTTCAAACAAAAATGCCATTTGTCTTCTACAATTTTAGATAGTTCATTTGGCAATTGTCCATCTAGTTCAAGAGGAGTGTACTTGAACTGTGCCATCATTCCATAATTCCTCTATCCTATTTTGTTCTTCTTTAGTAAACTTATTGAAATCAACTTTATTTAAGTTGCTTAAATCACCATTTCCAATATTTTTACATAAAGTATCAACTAAAAAATGGCTTACCTTTTCAGATTGATCTTCTTCATCAGTATCAAGTTGAGCCACATATCTTCTTCTTTTCCTCGGCTCTTCCTGTGTTTCCTTGATTGGTTTCTTCTTTGTAGCTTCCTCTTTAGCCTTTTTAGTGGAGGCCCTTGTTGTAGCTCGGGTTGTTGGCTTTTGAGGTGATGGCATGGGAGATTTCTTTGATTTTTGCTGAGCTAGAGGTTGTTCTGTTGCCTTTCTTTTCTTTGACTTAGCTTCAGTTGGTGCTTCCTTGGCTTCTTCTTCCTCTGCACCTTCCTCCTTGTCTTCACCTAGGCCTTGAGTTAATTCCATTGGGCCTTGTTCTTGTTCTTGTTCATCTTCATCAATGTCATTGTCATCTTCTTCTTCTTCTACTTCAGCCTCAATTACTTCACCAAATTTCTTCTTAATCTTCTTCAACAATTTGTCTTTGTTCTTTAATGTGGAGGTAGTCTTTAACTCCATATTTATCTTTGATCTTACCACATCATAAGTGCCAAAGTGTGGAGAACTTTTATCTATCTCTTCTGCCAATAATGCAGTTATTGTTGCAGAAGCTTCATCTATATTGATTTCATATCCAAATGGTCTTAGCCATCTCACTCTTGGAATTACTGCTTGAATATAGGTAAAATCAATGTCAACTAAGAAGCACAAATCATTAGTATGTTTTTCACTAAGGAAACTAGTATTCTTGATCTTTGCTTCATGGATTTCTTGAAATCCTCAAAATAACTTGTCATCAGGGTATCAAAATTTTCTCCCATCTGTTCTATATATTCATTGATTTGGGCAATGATAGTTCTATCATTCCTCCATGTAACTTTTCCAAAAGAAGGAAATTCATTCTAAACATAAAAGAATATACAAACTAGAATTGTTTCAAATTTACATTGAGCACCCTTTGTCCTTCTTATGGCAGCTAGGTTTTCAGTAATCCGCTGTAGTTGTAGTTCAGTAAGATCATAAGTATGATCCTTTTTCACCAATTTGTAACCTACATCTACTGCAATGCATGGCACACTGTTGAGTCTACTGGATTGATAGATCTCATGGGAAATGACTCTAATAGAAAACTCAACTAGAGGATCTTGAATGGTGTGAATTGTCATTCCTCTCTTATTCCACTGAGCACCAGTGTTCTTTTCAATAACCTCCTTCGATTCACTTCTCAAGGTTTTGAACCAATCTATGGTAGGGTACCCAGTTACCCTATGTATGATTCCTTTGGTCAATTTGATGGGAATATCTTCCAACCACAGACTTCCATCATGAATTTTGCTTAACACAAGTTTAACCCTTTCTGTCTTGAATACGGTGGGAAAGCTCAAAACTTGGGTCAAACCCTTTCTTTCAACAATTTTGAATTCATCTTTTAAGACTCCATCTACACACAATTTCTCATAGGCTTGCCTTATCTCCATATCTCCTAGGGCTCCTATCTTACAATTGTAGAATCTTCTCACGTATTGAACCATTACAACTTTTGGGGGTATTTGGGAGAGAGCTCTGGCTGGATCATTTTTGTATGCAACTTCAGGAATGGGACGAAAATCAGGTTGCTTGACCTCATTAGACACTAACTAAACTTCAAATGACTCTTTGTCCTCAGTTTTCTTGGAACTTGATGCCATTTATGCAAACTAGGGTTTCCCTTTTTATGAAATATGAAACTGTGTAGCTTGGCACAAATGAAAATACCTCAAGATCAATGAAAATGCATTGAGAGATGTTGCAATCTGCCTGAAATGCTAGATTCTCTACTATGAGGTCGCTATGCTCTCTTTCTCTTCTTTCCTTCTTGATCACGATGAGGAAAATTGATTGGAATCACGATAATATACCCTATTTTCATCACATTAAATGCTCAACTGCCAACTCGACTTTCGAAGGATTTTAGCATTACTCGGCTTGCACTACATTTCCACTTTACTTGGCTTGCATTGGAGTTAACCAACTTGGCATCAGTTATCAACTCAGTCGCTGTTAGGAACTCGGCATGTGTTCAGCATCCAAAGACAGCTTGGCAACATCATTTAGATTTTGTCTTGACATCTTGTCTCATGCAGATTTATACTTTGCATTACTTCTTTGTCTTGGGACTAATGTGTGATATAACTTTGTATATCAGTCCCATATACTTCTCATGCTTAGTTTGATGAAGTGTGATCACTTGACCCATTGGGTAAAGTGATCCCTCCACTTGATGTGTTGCACTCATCTTTCTTTTTCCAAGTTGTATTCATTTGCCCCCTTATCTTTTTAACATCAATCTTTTCTTTGCCCTTATTTTCTTCAGTCTTGGGTGCCTTTGACCTTGTAGGATAGTTTCTGCTAGTATGACCAATTTTCAGACAACTGAAACATGTGGTTTGATTCAATCATCTTTTATAGTTCCCTTTGAAATGTGTTCTTATGCAGTTCTATGGTATATGTCCATATTCCTAACAATAATGACAGTTATAACTGGTGTTGTAATCCCAATGATAGTGAATTTCATTTCCTTCTGATTTTGCTAGTTGATTTGATGTCCACATAGGCTTTGATCTGCATTCAAATGCTCTATGTCCATACTTCTTGTAATTATGGCAATGTCCATCAAATCTTTGAGTCCTTGTGACATTGGATCTACAATCTTGTGTCATATGTCCTTGCATGTTGCACTTGTGATAGTAACTCTTGCTCTTGGGTGTATTTGGCTGATTGAATCTCCTACTCCTACAAACATTAGCAGTATGCCCCTTCTTATTATGGTAATGACAAGTGAGTTTTTAATTCTTACCTATGTCATCTTTTTTCTCAACACTCTTTGATGATTCAACAACTTCAGTGCTATTGTATCCAAGTCCTGATGTATCATGGGCAGATCTTGGGAATTTCAACAATTGTTCAAAATACTTGATGGCTTCACTTGACTTGTTGAGATTCTCTGCTACCTCTTTTTCTCTATTTAATTCATTCTTCAGTTGTTCATTCTACATCTTCAAAGTAGAGATCTCAATATCTTTCATATTGAGTTCATGATGAAGGTTCATCATTTGGGCAAGTGTATCCATCTGCATGTTTGAGATCCTTGTTAATTCAGTACATTTTTCTTCAAGTCTATTTGAAAGATTTCTTTTGTCATTTTCCATCATGATTCTATCCTCAACTACTCTTTTCTTTTGTTCAGTGATTTCACATAACATTATGGCCTATGATTCATGTTCCATCATGAGAGATCTTATCTCTTCTGCTTGAACTTTGTTTTTCTCCATCAGTTCTGCTATTGTTGCATCAAACTCTTTAGTGTCTCCATTGGCACACAGTTTTTTGGTATCAATCTCCTTGTAGTTTGTATCATTTTTAGCTATGGCTATATCCTTTCTTCTCTTCAAGGATTTTCTCAATTCCTCCCTTGCTTCCTTTACTTTGTGTAGTGGTAGTTGCACATCAATCACTTGATTGTCAATAATCTTCCCAAGTTTGAAAACTTCTATCTTTAGATCTTTTTCTCCAAGTTGTTAGACTTCTTCTTGTGAGAACCTTACTCTGATACCAATTGTTGGAATATAGGAAGAATCCTTCTAAGGGGGGGGGGGGGGGGGGGGGGGGGGGGGGGGGTTAATCAGAAGTACTGTATTTTGACCGTTAAAACTTTTTAACTGAAAGTAGATTGCATGCATATAAACATATCAAACAATTATGAGAAACACATAAGCATCACCACATAACACTTGAGATTTTGGTAACCTAGAAACCCTCCAAAAATAAGAAGGTAAAAATACGGTGGGAATGATACCCACAAAATCACTGCAGTAATAATGTTTAACCACTTCTGATGATTTTCCCTATTAAAGGCCTACCCTATTAAAGGCTTTACACTATATGAATAGTGACTTGGTTAAAGGATTTACAAACACTTTACATGAAGTGTCACCCTGTTAAAGGATTTAATCACCTATTTAAAGGATCTACAAAATAGTTGTTAAGCTAACCTATCACCATAGGGTTTTCATTCTAATACAATTGCTAGAGAGTATTAGGTACAATAAACTTGATAGCTTACAATCCTTTGATTGCTGAATACAGGCACTTGATCTGCTTTCTCTGATCTTGATCCTCTGAGATCTGATACTCTTTACTTTGAAATAGTTTTCCTTCCACACCCTTGTACATCCACTTCTTTTTCTAATCAAATTTTGTCTTCCTTATAAAGACATTTGAAGACTTAGGGTTAGGTATGGATCTACGATCCATATTGAATCTTTTCTTCTCACTTATTCCTTGCACTTTTCTTATTAGTTGCATGCCTTCTCCATTTTTCTTATTGGCTGCATTTAGATTGCATAGGAAATACAAAATATTTGATCTTATCATTTAATCCTTCAAGATTCATCATATGTCAGCCATGAAAATAGTTTACATATGAATCAATGAAGTTACAAACTCATATGTACATTCTGTGTTACTTGGCACTTGCTGATTCTAGATGCTCGACACTAATATCAAACTGGCTTACTCGGCTCCTGTTGCATTTTTGTATTGCTCGACATCATCTATGACTCAACACTTAAATATCACTTGGCACTTTTATCATTCTCATCACCTAAAGTCATTCGACACTTGAACTTCACTCGACACTTAATCTTCACTTGGCACCTGAAGGCTACTCAGCACCTGAAGATCACTCAGCACCTGAAGTCTTTCTTGACTCAGCTCATGTTGTGGCTTGGAATACATGGTGTACTCGACTCCAATATAGAAAGTGGTTAAGTGTATTGGCACTCAAGTGTCAAAAACCATTATGAGGTTAACACCAATCTTTATGACTAGGTCAAAAATCAATTGAATAAAAAGGCATTTAATGAATAGTTTGCATTTCATTTTTACAATGAATCAATGCATGATGTGGGCTTTCATTTGGGTTACTTACTGATTATTATCAGTCTTAAAATTCATATTTTTAGAGCTAACCCTAGTTTTTCATGAGTTGGACATATATTACATATCTTGTGTTTGCTTGTGGCTTTGTTTGTTGCTAGCGAGCATTCAAGTGTAAACAAAAGGTACAACAAAGACAAGATGTGTTGCAAGGATTACTAGGTATTTTATTTGAACTCTAAAATATTTAGATTTGGAACTAAAATGAACATCTCATGTGTTTGGCTTGAGTGTTTTTACATGCTTTCATAGATTCACACTTCAATTGGGGCTTTAAAATTGAATCTTGATTTGCTTTCACGCATTTGTGTTTCACATAGTAATTAGGCCCTATGAACACTATTTGAGAGATCTTGAAGATTGAGCTTCATTCGCTTTCTTTACATGTGAAGCTCCTCTTGACGACAGATCTTCTTATAGGTAGGGAAGGATATTTGTTATTATCTTACTATTCGGATTCGATTTGTCCTCAACATCTATTAGTCTTCTCTCTTTTGAGATTGGTGGTGTTTGTTGTTGGATTTTCCAAAAAGTTGGTGAGGTAATTTCAAATTAGTGTGTCAAAAAATCTTGTTTACTATGTTTGGGTAAGGTGAAGAGGCTAGAGGAGTATGCTCTATTCCCTTTTGGGCACATCAAAAACTTGGAACCCTTGAATCAAAACCAAGTTCCCATGTGGTACAACTTTGTGAGTATACCTTGATTAGAGAGGGTTAAACTAGAGTGGACATTCCCTTTATTAGGTCAACCACGTTGACGGTACCTCAAGTAGTAATAGCCATTTTTGATGTGGTAGTAGAAATCGCTATATAAATGTCCTTGTGGGGGAAATCCTCATAGGTGTAGTCTTTTGTTGGGCTGTTAGATCTTGTCATTATCTCCAATTGATTAAATTCTTAGAATATGTCAAAATTCTAGTGCACTGGGACTGGATTTTTCCCACTCTAGATTGCAAAAGCTACAAAGTTGAACATGACTAAGAACCCTAGTGTTACCAAATTTTCTTTTCTAGGACTATGTACGTGATTGGAAAACATTTTGACAACATACACAGTAGTGATTTTAGAGATTAGATTGATATTACGACACTATTATGATTCATGTGCAAGGTTTCTTTGTCCCTTGCTCATTGTTTGAAGACATTTGCTTGAAATCCCTGATTGCTATCTTGCATGCTTGGTTCATGATTAAGAATCTATTGATACATCTAGTTGGACATTTAAAATAAACAAAATTTGAGTTCTTAAGTTGAGACTTTACGATCAAATAACTTTGTTATCCCATTATTTCTAGTCTCCCTAGATTGATCCTATTTGGATTAGGCTACTTACCCCATTGTTAGAAGCGTTCTTGCACCTTGAGTTATTGTGCTTTGACCTCTTGAATTAGTAATCATTAATTTCACAAGAGACCTTGTTTGGAGTTGGTGTGTTAGAGACCGTCCTTGTTGAGAAAGATATACCTTTGGATCCTTTGATATTATGCTTGGAGAGTCTTAGTAATTTCTTGTCCATTCACTTTCAGAAAAAATCAATTTTCATTATTTATAATTTGGGTAAATCATCCTCCTAGTCCATATGTGCTAGTCAAAGAACCACTATAATGTATCAATGGTGTAAGGTACCTAAATCACCCTCACATGGAAAAAAAATTCCCTCCTCACATATGGATGATGCCACTTATAAGATCACTTCTCTCTCCACCTGTACACTGACTAGACTTCCCCATTTGATATGGCTCTTTTCTCCATGTATAGAACTAGGTCCTCACTCCACACTCATATAAAACAATTAAATATTTTGCACAATATGATAATTTTTCCTTTTCCACCTGTATAACTAAGTCACCATTTATGATAAATTATTCCTTCTCCATGTGATAACATGTGTTTTTTGTCCACATCCATACCTATACAATATTTAAGTATCACCCCTCCATTGCTAATAAATATTAGAAATAAGAAATAATTATTTATATTTCAAAGCAATATTGTATTCATCACTTCATCTCATGTATTATGCCAAATGGATGGCCCTTATGTGCATGTCATCAATCATGGATAGAAGTTGATTCACAGGTGAAATTTGGAGATGAACAGAATACAACAATGATTAAATGTTTTATTATTACTATTTTCTATCCCTCTATAAAATTTCTTCCCAATAGTTGGGATATCAATAATAGTAGATATAACCTCTTCATCCACAATAACTTTTCTATCAGAAATATCATTGTACACATCCCATTCCTTATGAATATTTTTAGTAATAGTAAGGTTATCTTTGTACAAATGCTCCATGGAAGAGGCGAGGTTGCATGTATGCAAAATTTCCTGCATCTTGGGTCTAGCCTTCTAGTTGTCATATAAGGCCAATTCCATTATTTTCCTCAAACCTCCTATAGTTGCAATCAAAATTTTCTCATCTTCAAGCTCAAATATAGTACTCACAATGAAACAATAATCAATAAGGTAACCCAAATACCTAAAAATTGCACCTATTAAGCTTGGAGAGGAGGAGTTCACCTAAAATTTGTGTGAGATAAAGTTGAAATTATTACAGCATCTATCAAAAGGACACTTGACTTTCCTTATTTTCATAGCTTTATCAAGTTAGAAGGATATAGTAATAATTATTAATAACTCCAACTTTTCCATGTTTTTTTGTCATCAAGAAGATCTCTCTCCAAATACCATGTCTTGATGTCATTAGGAAGATCTCTCTCCAAATACCATGTCTTGGATGTGTTAGATTTAACTACCACATTGACTAAAGAGTTGTCCATGATGTTAGAATCTGTATAATCATGTGAAATATAGCTTTTTGAAAAGTGTGTAAAATAACCTTTGCATTATAGATAATATTTTAGATGGTCTAATGTGGGAGATTAAGACCCTTTAAACATATAAAAATGTTGTTAGAATCCCTTTCTAACCAGACTTTAGTAAATCCTAAGTTATTAGCAACAATAAGAACCTAAAGGGCCACCATAGCCTCTGCAAGGTGTTTAAGATAAGTTTCCATGAGGAGCATCACCACAATAAAAGAGTGTCTCAAATGGTTTCTTAACACTCCCCCAGAACCAACCAACCTAGGGTTACCTTTGGTCACCACATCAAAATTTTATTTATCCAATCCTTTGGAGGGAACTTCCATTTGCAACAAGCTCTACTAGAAACAATTTGTTGCCTTTAAAGCATGGATTTTTGAAAAAGAGAATTGAGGGACAATAGATTGTAAAATTCACCAAAATCAGCCTCACAATGTTATTGAAGACCACACTTGGGAAAAAAATTTAATCTAATGGAGAAACAACCCAAGTGCCGAATGGACACAATAGGAAAGAGAAAACTTTATTAACTATGAAAATATTCCAATACACTTAGTGCAGAGTACACAAATTCCAAAACATGCTCTATGGGCTTACAATAGTATAAATCTAGAGATAATTTCTTCTTCTAGTACCTTCTCTCAAACTCCACTCTGAACTGCCTTTTACAATGCCAAAAATGTTCTTAAATAGACCCCAAAGGGTTAAGGATTAGGAATACATTCTAGAAAGTACTAGTTGGCATCCACCGCCAAAATAGAAGACTCCAGAAGTGACATTAGAAGTCGGTGCAAAATTAGAAGAATCCAAAAATGGTAGCCGAACTTACTTTTGAACCATAGCTCCGATTGACAAACCATTTACATTTTTGGAAAGCTCTTAGAGTGCTCTACAGCCCTATGGAAAAGCTTCTCTCATCCCCCATTTTTTGGCCCCATAGGAAGTCATTTAGCACTTCAAACCTAAGTTTGAAGCATTCTTAAGAGGTCTCTAGAAACTGAGAAACTGAAATAACTTTCTAATCGTCAGATCTTTTGACTTGATTCTTTTTTGGAATGTTCTAAATTACAATTAAAATTATCCCTCTAATTTACACCTTCTAATTCACCATAATTATGGCTCAATTACATAGTCCTATTTTTTTGGCATTTACATGTATCCCAAGGTGCTTAAAAACTCTAACCTAGGACACTAATAGTGGAACTATGAGAGTTGGAACCTTTATTTGACCCAAATGGGTATCTGGAAATGAAAACACATGAAATAGAAACTAAGTCTAGGTATGTTTTTTTGGGTGACACAGGATTGCCCTTATACCTTTGGATGCTCCTACATCATAATCTCTGACAAATCTATTGTTATGCTCTTTCCAAATATCCCAGAGAACATGAGGAAGGATTAAAGATCATGATTTGTGGGCCTCCATCACTTGGTTAGGAGTGGACCATGTGATTAGCAATTTTGAATAGTGCTAGGAAAAATCTAGTTTACATTAGCACTACTAAGAATGAGGAGCCATATCTCCAAAGCAAAGGGGCACTAGATAAAGAAGTGGTTAATTGTTTCCTCGTCATTCTTATAAAGGCAACATCTATTTGGAAATAAAAACCCTATCTTGAATAAATTATTTATCATAAGAATTTTGTTATGCAATAAAAAACTTCTATTATAAGAATTTTGTGCATGTGTAGTGCTACTTCTTGTTCAAATTTTTTATTTCCATTCTTTTAGTATTAAAATGTTTTGCATTTGTTGTTGATTTAGTTGTGGCTACAATGCTCAAAAGCCAATGGGCTTTAGATTTATGTCAAAGTGCAGGGATTTGTTGAATATGTTCTAGTATTTGTTGGTTTTTGTTGTTTGTTATCTACTATTGTCATTGCCATTGTCAAAAAAGGTAGGGAAAGAGTTGGCTAAGGGCTTGGAGGCATCATTGTTTTAGCTAATGAGTTAAAAGAAATTGGTCAAAAAAATTAGTGAATAAGTCTTTCCCACATTAGTCAAAATTGCATGGATTTTTAATCTTTAATTGACTTGTAGGAATTTATAGAATTTATTTTGAAATTTTATGAGTTTTTGTTACATTTAAGAAAGTGTCAAGATTTTTCTATATGTGATTTGATTTGATTTGGTTTGCTTTGGTTTGAAGCTTACTTTGGTTTTCCTTCTAGATGTTCATGACGAGTACTTTGGTCACCATTGCCTCCCAGAAAATACTTTTCTTCCACACATTGCTTTTGATAGACTTTCTCTGTATATTCAAGAACTAAGGTTCATATAGCTTTACCCAGTCAAATTCTCTGTAAGGGTGTAACGTTAATTATTATTTTTATGAATTATGCATCGTTGTGGATTTCAAAGGCATAGATTCATTCCAGAGATCTCAGGTGGCATTTGCACCATCTACTACAATGACCATACGATATTTGTGAAGAAATGTTGTTTTTCTTATTTCCTAAGAAAAAGTTTTAGTTCTGAATTTTGTTGCACTTCAAATTTCCTTGGGCCACTAGCAAGTTTTCATTCTAATATTAGGGTATGGTTGATGTTGTTAACTGGATAATTGTACTACAAAGTGGTGCAACAAATAGGATGGTGTTATCCTCCTTATACGAACATGGAAAATATGATAGATTATTGTAAGAAATTAGGATATCATATTTACGATATAAATTGTAAATATGTAAAAAAATTGATCCAAAAATATTGTGTTTTCAATAGGGGAGATAACTCAACAACAAGGCTAACTTTGGGTAAATACAACTCCTAATCCCTATGCCATCCCTATGTTGAAATTTGTCAATTTTTTTGGTGAACCTTCGTAGGTGAGTGAAGTGCTTAAAGTTATCCTTTCGGTGCAATGTGGTCTAAAAGTGTCATTTTAAAAAGTTCACCCATAACTCATTATGTTCACCCCCCAATAGTCACTCACCAAAAAAATAGTTTTTTCGCACAAATGGACCAATCAACAACCAAGAAAACTAAAAAATGATCAACTATTAGTAAATGTGTGATTGGCTATTAGTACAAGTGCTATCCATTTTTGGGGCTTTATATAAGTCATAATTGGAGGGATTTGTAATAGTAGACGTAGTAGTCATTGGAATGTGGGTGACTACTTGGTCATCTCCCTTTTTTATAGATTTCTTTTTCTTTGTCTTTTGGTTCTATTAGGATCTGCATTATTTATTATTATTTGATTAGGCAAACATTTATGAACAATCGAAGTCCACAATAATCCCTACCAATTAATAGATTGTTGAAAACTAGTTTGTTTGATGGCCACGTGTTGTAAAAAAAATTTTACCAAAGGGAAGGGTTGTGATCATGGTGTGGAGGTATGAAAAATTGGAAGTTCATGGCTCGTATCCTTCTTTATTAAATTAACAAGCACAATCTTCAATTGATCTATACATCTCAAAAGTATAGCTTACAATTTTAAAAATATTTTGTAAAAGTTTTGAAATAGATATTATTTTTGAATTTTGATCTTATATAGGTGACATAAGCAATTGAATTAGCTCATGTTCTTAACATTTTGTCAAATTAAATTAAATTTCATAAACAAAGTTATTAGTTTCAAAAATTCATATCGTTGAACATTTTGTAATCGATTCTTCTATTTCTCTACATAAAATGTTATATTCAATTCAATTACTAATTTAAATGAGGTTGCATAGCAACATAGTCCCTAAATATTACAAACTATTAAAGTAATTAATATTTAGATATATAGAAAATTGTTAATGAAATTTATACCAAATAACTTGATATTAATAATTATTTTATTTTATTTAAAGAATATAAAAATTAAGTTTAATTTTTTTTAAAGTGTATATATGATTATTAAAAAAATATTTATTGAATTTTATTAAAAGGGAAAAAATTAATATATTAAATAAAATATGTAATATAAATATATCTAATTGTATACATGATAATTATGTCATGCCCAAACTACGAGGGCAAAAACACACAATTTTTTTTTTTTTTTTTTAGATAATTAAAATGCACTAAGATGATAAAGTTATGATTACATCTTAAGTATAGGTTCTCTACATTGTTAAATTAATACTCTCGTTATAAAGTTGATATCGATCATAATTTACGTTCTTACATTAACTTATAACAATATGATATCATTATTTAAAAGACAATGTCAAAGTGTTCGAGTTTAGATTAATTAAAAGTAACTAATCAAAATCAACTATAAATCTCTTAGACAATTATTGATTTTCAAACTAACTGATAATGAAAGGTCACTTTAAAGAAAAACACAATTAACTAAAATTAAAACTGAATATAAATATCTAAAAAATTATTAACTTTAAACCATTTTGACTAACTTAACATAAAAATTAATTATGGATGACTCCAAGTTAGTTGGGTCAAAAAATCTAAGCAAAAAGAATCTACTTTTAAACTTGTTTTAATTAGCCTATAACCTTTTGAATTAAAACTAATTAATACTCAAAAAATTAAAATAACTTGAATACTAAAACTAAATACATTTAATTATTTTAAGAACTTCCCTAAAATAACGATGACATTAATAATATAACGAAAGTTGAATAAATCAAAGTCTAAACTAGATTACATCAATAATACCTTACTAACTTAAACTAATCTACTATATATATATATATATATATATATATATATATATATATATATATATATATATATATATATATATATATATATATATATATATATATATATATATATATATTTAAAACAATAACTTTTAAAAAAATAACAATTAAACAAACATAATTAATAACAACTTTTTAAACAAAAACTTTAAAATAACTAAACAACTAACCTAAAGATGTAACTAACATTATAACTTAAATCTAAAACTATCTAAATTCAATAAAATCTAACTACCCACTAACCTAAACTCTTACTAACTAATGTAAACTAAACTAACTTAAAACTTAAATGAGTTAACTAACCACTAATATAAACTAACTTTAAAATAACTTAATTAACTACTAAACAACAAACTAATACAATAATAAATAAATAAAACAAAAACTAACTATCATAAATATAAAATTTTAACTAACCTAAACTACAAACTAAACTAAAAATTAATACTAATCTAACTACAAAATTACCCACCAAAACCCCCATACTTTTCTTCTCCCCCCCCAAAGGTCACATCAACCACTTACCCTACCAGCATGCGCTTTCCCAAGCGCTACTTTTCACGCTGCCCGAGTCTACTGACCCTGCGTCAATGAAATTCCCCCCTCCATCCCACTTGCCTTGGGTGGAAACCAAGGTAGCCGCCCAAGGAAGAAGCATTTTGCTTATAAACTTCAACAAATATATAAAATACTTAAAGAACAAATGCCAAGGTCAACGATATTTATGGAGGGACAGGGGGGGTGACGTCATCTTTTATGATGACTAAAAGACTTTGCAAGATTTAAACATATTTAAAACCTCCCTCTATACTGACGTCCAAGGAAGTAGATAAGGCATTAATGTTAAAAAAATTTATGGATAGCAAATTAGATATTTAGGATATTTAGAGATCATTATTTAGTTATTTTAGTTATTCATATTTAATTTATTGATGATTAATTTCGAATTTAAATTCAAAAATAAGGAATCACAGAGAATATTCTCTGTTGCACAAATAGACTTATTTCTTCTTCCATGCAAAATCCAGAGAGTATTTTGCTCTTGGGGAAAAAAAAAAATTTGAAGCTTTATTTTTCTAAGTATGGATTTTAAATCAATGTATATTTTTTTAAGGATTTAAAACATAGATTTATTGATATCTCAAACAACTTAAATTGAATCATCAACCAAAATCATTTGTTCTTCTATAAAACTTGGATTGAAATAATTTGACCTATGTCAATAATTTTCTTTTAAATGAAAATCCATAAAGCCTAATTACATCCTTAACATACCAAGAATATGAATTATCCATTTTATTCGATAATGCAATACTTGTTTGATTCTAATAATCATGAAACTAAATTTACATGCATGATCGTAATTTTCATTTTCAACATACAAGAAAACCTTGAAATATTTGCCAAATTTTATCAACATCAATTCCATCCTAATTTGATGTGCATCCATCTAAATTAAAACTTACAATTAAATCACATGACAAGCAATTATACTTAAACACCAATTTTATTGGGAAACCTAATTCAAAGGCTTAGCCGGGAAAGAATTAGGAAGAAAACTCGGCTTCGTTGCCAATCCAACAAAGTTTGAAATACCAATTTACATAGGATATCAATCCCAAATTTCAACAATATAATTGAATTTTCTTCATGACCCTCATCAAGGGATTTATAATATTTTCTACAACACATCTCTAGAACCATGGAGGAAACAAATATCTGATTGGGTGACAACCAAGCATAACCAAAAGACAATCAAACAAGCATGATCATACATGGTTTACACAATAGGATTCACAATGAATCAAAACTAGGGAAAGGTGGATTCTTCCAACTAGGAGAAGTCAAGCACAACACCAAATAGATGCTCAATCGAGGCTATATACCAAGGACTTTCGTTCTTCCATTTCAACATACCATAATCATACAAGGTTTGTGCTGATAGGTAGGGGCCCATAACACCCTACCCTTTCTCCCTCTTCTCATCCTGAGAAGAGACTCTACACTGGTTGGAGTCCGACTAAACAGACCTTTCCCAAAATTGGTCACTTCTTCCCTCTCCAAGGGTGAGTAATACCAAAACACCCATGCAAGAAAAATCTCAAATTTGCAAACATAACATGAAAGGAAATCATCCAAAATAACATGGTTTTCAAAGCTTCCCAACATACCCACAAACATACAAACATTGAAACAACAACAAGGTAGCATAAGCATGAAACAAGAATGAAATCTGAACAAGGGAGATGAGAATTCCAACCTTTACAAAGAGGTAATGGCAATGAACAAATTTGAGTAGAGCTTCCCTTTCCTTGCTTCAATCTTCAAGAACTCCTCTCTAAATGTAGAGATTGGGTAAAAACCCCAACTATACCAAGAAAGGCCTCTAAATAAGCCTCCAACTCAACCACCCAAAAGGATCAATAACGTCACTCACCCACTTACAATTCTAGAAACTCCTAACTCAACCCACACTATGGTTAAACACTAAGTGGAGGTGGGGTAATGAAACTCATGGTAGCCATAGTCAATTTTCGCACAAAAGCAAAAAGAGACTTTTTGAGTGGTCTCAAAAGTCAATAAAAGGGGCTTAGGGGTTGGAAAAGACCCCTAGCCCATATCCATACCCCTTGGGTATAAATATTCCATGTTTTAAAGCCTTAGGAATAGGTTGAGAGCCAAACAAAAGCTAAGGATTAATTAGGACCAACTAACAACTCTAAAATGTAAATTAAGCACTAATCCAAATTAAGGATGACTAAACTTGATTAAGAACCCAATTAGCAACTGACACAAGCTTAAACCGACTTAGGTCCATGGGTTACACAGCTAACCTTAAATAGCACGCTAAAGAGCACAAACAATTCATGAGTGTCAAGTGACACTAAAAGAACATAGTTACGAACATTAACATTCATTGAACATAGAAAGAAAATACATACATCTCACAAATAAAATACTTGAATTACAAACAACAAGGTTTTCAAAATTAGCACATAGAGATCAGTTCTGTTCCTCCGTCAGTTTTCTCGACTAAAATATCAGCACACTCATTGCACACATCAGTAGTCCCATAAAATCACATGTACATATATGTATACGTATCAAAAATTCATAAAAATTGAAACATACATCAATCAGGGTTTCTCTCATTTCTTAACCATTAAAATCTCATAATTCAAAGCATCAATCCTACATTTACTAATTTCATCAACATACATATACATGAAACTTTAAATGACGAACATTAAATATCTGAAAATAACATCACACAACATGAAATAATACGATATGTTCAAGTATCTGATAATGTCTCGACATCTCGAGTCGTGAGTAACAAAAAGATAAAGTAACAACTAAGGCTACGAAGGGTCGAGGCGAGGCCTCACAAATTACTATAATACAATAAAATTTTAAATAAAAATATATGTAATGTAGTATATAATATTAAAATATATATTCTAAATATGTCTAATGTCATATATATATTTAATAATAATAATAAATTAAATGATTTTTTTGTTATAACAACTTGTGTTAGAGGTGGTATTATAAAGATAAGAAATGTTGCTTCAATTATTTATATCTATATTTAAATTCATAAAATATTATTTTTTATTTACAAAATATTAATAGAAAAAATTATTTATAAGCAAAATAAAATTTATAGTTGCTTTATAAAATATATTATATTATTAAATTAATTAATATTTGTAATCTTAATTTATAAAGTTCTTATATAAACATAAATATTGTCATTGTTTATTTATATTAAAAAATACACTTTATCATAACTATTTTTTCTATTTGCAAAAATTTCTCAATGTAGTTACCTTCCAAAAAAGGGGTTGATATCAAACACTAGAGAGAAATCTAAGACATTGCTCAATCTAAAGACTATCATTTCACTTTACTATCAATATAGTTTAACAAAATAGAAGACAAGAGAGGAAAAAAATCAATATTTAAGGCTTGAAATATTGTCATTTTAGTGTATATTTTAAACAATAATACATGTAAGGAAAAAACCATTTTTAAGACAAAAACAAATTTAAACTCAAATTGTTGTAAAAAAGGTTTAAAGTAATTCAAAATTTCATTTTCACCCTTGTCACATTGGATGACATAATTCTGAGGAAAAAAAAGTCAGTTTTTAACTTACTTTAGTGCAGATTTATGTGTATTTGAGCTAAAGGAAGCTTAGAGATTAAAAATAATAAGATTTTGAAGTATTTAGGCTAATTGTATTCAACAATGAAAATTTAACAATGATGCTAAATTGTTGCCAACATTCTATTCCATAAAGTTGTCTCAACAACATGTGATATTAAACTAAATTTGTTGTTATTTTCAAAGAATTCAACCAATAGATTTTTCCTTTAATTCTTGAATCATATGTCTTATTATTCATATTAAATTTTCTTCAATGAAATGATCATTTCTTTTATTAAGCATTAGACACTATGAGCAAGATAAAAAAGTGTCTAAGATGGCAAATTTTTTTCAAAATTTGAGAATGATTAAGAGGTAAAAATAAAAACAATATATGAAAATTAACGTTTGAAAGAGTAATTACATTGGAAAATAAATTGATAGTGAGATCCTAAGCATGTTCCTATTATTGAACTTTTCATAAATGAAATAAGTATTGAACAAGAATTTAGCATTTATGTGTAAAAAATTCCAAATAATTGATTATAAAAGAGGAATTCTTCAAGGTTTGAAACTTGCACATGTTATTAATTACATATATATTCCAAAATTTTACACAAGCATTAGGAGATGATTCAATTAGAATGATAAATATGATACTTTGAAAATGACACAAATGGTTTCTTGAAATCCTAGAAATATTTTTTGTAATTTCATGTAAAGGGTTTTAAGGTTTAAACCATTACATCCTTGGTTTAGCCTTATGGGATCTATGCTCTCCACTTTTATCCTTCATTTGATCTTACATGCATGCATTGAAGATAGATTTTTACATTGAGACAAATGCACTTTTATTAAAATAAAACCCACTACTCTTGCACCTGTTCTTTTGTTCTTCATTAAATATACTCTTTTCTCTAATATGTAGATGCTAATATGAGGGATTTTTTCATTAAAGAAATCATCAAGCACCTAGTTTGGCAATGTATAATCTTTAACCATCCTAAAAATTGACTTTGCATGGCTGGATTATGAAACCTTCCTTTCAATTAAAAAAACTTATGTGATCACAAAAATTATAGGATTGAATCATGATATAAATTCTTCTGTTTCATCAAAATATTCCAATCATAGGGATTGAATATAAAATTGTAAAAATGATATCAAAAATTATATTCTCTTAAATCTACAACCACAAATTTAGCAAGCATGGCCTCTCATCACCTTCACACAAATTATAATGTCTCGTAGCATATCTACCAAACAATAATGATTTTCTCTTTCTATTCCATTATTTTCATCTATCTTAGACTCAACAAGAATCAACAATGTTATGTAACTTATCATAATGCCCCATGCCTCTTCATTTTAATTAGTCATTCCATATTTCACACATTCTCTTTTAGTCCCCCTATTTCCTCAAACAACCCTTCAACTCCATCTTGAATTCTTTTCTCTTTCCACCCCACTTGTCCCAATTGTCCACTATGAAGGGTTGATTTTAATTTTCTTGTTGTCTTTTATGCTTCCTACACAATCTCCATCATATTCTTAGTGTGCTACTTCCTCTCTCACTAGCACTTTATGTCTCCCCCTTTGCTCAACAATTTTCTTTTCATTACTATTTTGAGAATTAAGAAGCAAGAGAAAATTTCAAAATTCTATAGGATTCAAAAAAAATTATGCTCCATTTGCATAATTATTCTTACTTTCATACATATGTTTCTTTGATGAAACTTGGTTATCCAGGTCCTCTTCCAAAAAGATTTGATTGATAGAAATCTATAGAAAAATTAATAGTTGGTGAATTTTTCATTCAAGATTAAAAAATTCAACCAATACCACATACATCATTGAGATACATAGTATAAATTCCCCCATCTTTACTCACTCACTTAATTCCATCACTCATTTAGACTTGTTTTCCTACACATAGCTTACTACCATTTACAACTGGCACTTCACTTAGTTGTTTTGACATTGTATAGCATGCAAAGATGACATGTACAACTATACATGGTGTACAAGACACTAATGTTCAAATGATGGAATCCATATTGCAAGAATTCCATGCAACTTGCTTGAAATTAATGTCCCTTTATATATTCCTATGATAGAAGCATGTAGATGAGTAGTATGGCTAGGGATATGTTCCTAATATTAAAGTTACATTTTAGAAAGTTAGCTAAATATTATGTAGTTGACTCACTTAATACCTATGTATATAATCAAAACTATTATAGCGGAACAATATCATGAATATTTAAAAGTAATTTTTTTGGTTTCTACAAGACTTTCATGGTCATGCACAATTGTGCTCAACCAATGCTCCTAGAAGTAAACTTTACTTTTAAACTAAATTTGACACTGTGTAATCACTTTTGACTTTGAAATTTTGAATATCATATATAAATATAGATATATTATATTGATTAGAGTCTTGAACAAACTATTTTTTGGAACTAATTTTAGTTTTTGAATTTGGAGCTTTTTACTATTGTAGGTACCACTATGAATTGAAATGTAAGATATAGGAAAAAATTATTATAAGATTAAGAGAATAGTATCATAATGGTTTTTATTTTCTAATTTATAGTGCCTAAATCATTAAGAATTCAAAGATAATGAATATTAATATTGTTTGTAATAACTTTTTATATATCATAATTCTGGAATAAATTTAGGAGACCACTCTATTTTTCCCTTTACATTGAGAATCTATGATTGGTCATGCCCAAATTTCCATAACTTCATTTTGTTCTAAGGGTATTGTTTTGGCAATTCATGTCTCAATTGTAAGCTGGAACTATGTCCATGGACTTGAGAACTTTTTTTATCAGTAAGAGGCCAAAGCCAAGACTAGTTATTTTTATTATGTGTTTTGATTAATTATTATTAATATTTATTATATTTATTAATCTTGAGTAGAATTGAACCCAAGACCTTCCAAATTAGATGCTCACAATTTACCATTGTGTTGTAGGCTCTTGCTTGGACCTAATAACTTTTGGCTATAGTAAATTACAATTGAGAAAATTAAGAATTAATGATCCAATCAGTATCAAAAAAATAAATTTTAAAAAATAACTTGAAAAAAAATATTTTTATTCTCTATAAGCACCAATGCTAAGTAGGTGAAGTATCAATTTGTGTTATTTTAGTTGTCAATTTCTTTTACACTTAACTTGTAGTTTTTGGGAAAAATTCTAATACCCTTGGGGAAAAGTGTTTTATTACTTTGTGCATCTATTAAGAAGTTGGAACTATTACCATATGGGATACCCCAATATGCCTCCACTTCTATTTGGAATGGTGTATAGTTCATATAGAACCTTTTTACCTATATGGTGTGGTATTTTGGGTGCAAAATTTGGACCATAATGTTGTTGTTTGTGAGTGCTAAATTAATTTTATTTTTATGGATGTTGTAAGGTTGAAATTATAAATGTTACAATCAAATTGTTTGTATCACTCCCACCCAATATGTTTTTAACTATTCATCTCTCATTTTTAGTGACATGATAACACCATACAGGAATACTTTATGAGTTAAATAACTTAGAGATTAAGAAGGCACTATGTAGGAAAGATTTCCAAATTAAAACAATCTTTTTTCTTTTATAACTCAAAAATTATGTCAATATAGTGTCATTTAGCTTTATTATTTGGCTTTTCATCCAAACCCATCTCACGATGGTATATGGTTTTATTTAGCTAGTTGTATAGGGTTACTTCCCCAACATGCAATTAGCATAGATCTCTGTAGTAGATACAAATTACACTTTGTAATAAAATTATTCTCTCTAATATAATATTGAATCCTTATAGAAAATATAGATTATATTTCCTCCATTAATTCATCTCTCCCATACAATACAATCAAATTTTAAATGTAGAAAATATTATGTCTAGCTTAAGAATTTGAGTTCTATTTTTTGTGGATTATAAATGAAAGGAATCAACAAGCTTATCTCATACAAAGTCTTTCTTTGGTATGGTTTACACACATAGACTTTTTTTTAATCTACCCTTTTAACAAAATTTGGCTAGTAAAATGACAAAGAGATTGAAAATATAATTTTTTAAAGGAAGAATTGAGGATAATTTAGGCATTTCCACAAATTGTATTGTGAAAGCCTTCTTAATTAATAAAAACAATATAGCCAATAATTGACATAGCTTGCTGAATTTTATAGCTCCATCAAATCTGAATGGCAATAACTTAAAATATTGCCCTAAAATAAGATATTGATTTGTAAATTTGAATGGCAATAAATGAAAATATTTTCCTAAAATAAGATATTGATTTGGAAATGGTAATAAATTTATAGAACCATTTATAATAATGGGAATTCAAGTAATTATATGTTGGCCCCTTTCCATTTGACTAGAGAAAATAGAACCATTTGTCTACTTAATCAAAATAGATAAATCATAATACCAGTTACATGAGGATAAAACCTTTTAACAAAATTGGAATTTTCTAGTCATGAGTGGTTCTAGCTTCAAACTTATAGCTGAAAAGTTGTTTCAAACTAAAAGAAAATTTAAAATTACTCCAATATTTCTTTTGATCGGTCCAATCTCTCCTCTAAGAACTAAGGAATCATACAAAGGATAAAATTTCTAAGTGGTTATCAAATAGATATCAACAAAACCAAATCACTTTATTGTGCTAGTGTTTTGTTTATCCTTTGAGGTCAAACAGCTATGAGAGTGCTTGTGGGATCCCCATACCACCTTGGATTTTTTAATTTTTTTCCTAAATAAGTTTTTTTTAAGGTAATACCCATTTCTTCTCAAGAAATCCAAATGACATGTCAGCTATTACTTACCCATCCTAGGATGACTTGGTATTCCCACAAAGTCCCAAATTATTTTGCCTATTTCCTAGGAATTTTGGGTTTGTCTCTTCAAGATTTTCATGTAGGAAAATGGCAAGGGGATGTCTCTATATCATTCCATAGTCCTTGAAATGATAGAGGGATGGGACTATGTTCCAAGGGTGGGGATAACTTCATCATAGAACTAGACAATGGCTCATGGAATACGATCATCATAGTAAATGAGTTTTTAAATATGTAAAAAGTAATTTATATTAATAAATAATATTTTATTTTATTTTATATTTATATTTATGGGTTAAAGTACAAAGTCATGTCACCTTTCAGGCTAATTTATCAGAATGATTAAATTTGAGTATTTTTGTCTTCTTCTTTTTTTTGAACATATGATCTAGATAAATTCATTCTAGCTAAGTTATATATGATCTCACACTTTTCCAATGGAATTTTTTATTAAATTCATGGTTTATACTAGTTTGTATCCAATTACTAAAGAAATAAAACTATTTCAGAAAAGTGGTGTTTCTATAACTCTTACTATTTTCATGATATTTGTTTAATAACATATAAACGCCATTTTATAGAGCTCTGAGCCAAGAATATTCTCATATAGAGTTCATTATGTTTTAATTAGATATAGTATATTTCAATTAAAAAATTCTACAAGCATGTATTATAACACTCAATACGATGTCAGTTTTGAGAAAGAAAAAATAATTAAATCACATCAAAAATAAATAAATTATATGGCATTGTAGAGGAGAGATTCCTCTTCTAGAATGTATAAGTTTTTCTCCTAGTTAGAATAGATTTGTTTTAAAAAATGTGGTTGGAGATGAAAACTATCAATTTCAAGTGAGTTGAAATTTGAATCATTATAAAAGAGAAAATATAGTTCTAAAGACATTTTTTATTTTTGATTATTCTAGCTGTATATGTTATGTATAACATAGTCTTAGATCAAAGAGAAATAAGTTTATTTTCATATAGTTTTGTGGTGGGAACTAGACCCCTAATTTTCAGTATTTTTTAGCAGCTAAAAAATTATCTATAAACATTAGGAAAATATATAAATTTTTATTACAAATAATTATTAAAAATTATAATCCTAAACTTCATCCATTTTTCCACATTTTATTAGTTTACTTCATTTTCAAATTCAAAATAATAATACCAATTTTATGTTATTGAAGGTGAACAATTATACTTTTGTTTGCCCTTTCCTTTATAAAAGGGTGACACAAGTTTGTGCTTTTGCCCTTATGCTAATATGTTTGTGGAGTTAAAATAAAATTTCTAGTAAAATATGATAATCTATAATTGTTGCTTGTATCACTTTAGTTAATTCCAACATATTAGAGAAGTTGTAAATGTAAGCACAAATATACTAGGCAAAAAAGGAAGAAAGTAAGAAACTGATATTTTCTTTTAACAATAGAGGGAAATCAACTTGACTCTTGCATAAATAAAGCATAGTTTTTTCCCCCATTTCAATAGCTTTAAATAGTTACAAAGTATCCATTTTAGTTTCATATATTCCACCATTAGTATCCACAATGAGAAAAAGTGGGATATAGAATACAAGAGACATGAAATGCGTCAAATTGTGTGATGTCCCCTTCTAGCTAGATACTTTAGTTTAGTTGTGGTTTAGCCTATTATTGGACCATCATAGGCTAATGAAGATGGTTAGAGGGTCTTTTGAGGATTGATTCATCTCCAATATTCAGGGATTTATGGATTTGTCCTTCATTTGATATCATTTGGACTCCATTTGCCATACTTACTATGTATAGTAAGTCAGGAGTAACAAAGATAGACCCTTTCTATTTTTGAAAAGTGTATTTGGTCACATGGGGAATTGTGATGAGAGATTCCTATTTCAGATAGCATGGCAATCAGACAAATATTTCAAGAGATATTAAAGTTCAAGTGACTTAAGTGATTTATTTAAATATTTTAAAGTTATTATAAAGTTATAAAGTAACTTATAATAATAAAGTCACATTAATATTATAAAGTGCAAATATAGGAATATCTTTTATCTCACATTGAGGAGAAAAGTAAGTGAGCACCCACAAGGAAAGAATAAATTAACATGAGAGATTATTTTATTATTACCCAATTATTGTCGAATCAATTTGATATGAATTTGGGAAAACAGGCTAAGGGTTTCTAATTTCAATTAGCTATTAGAGAGTGTCAATTATTTAGTGTTACAACCATTTGAGGTGGTGAAATATCCACTAAATTTGGCATTCAAGAGAGCTTCATTCTAGAGTTCTATTTGTGTTTAAAGTAAATGAATAATCGAAGGGTTTGAAGAATATTTAAGGAATATCGAGTGCAAATCTAAAGATTCATCATTTGCAGCCATTAGTAATCATTTTTAAAGCTTTTGTTCTTGCTACTACAGTACATGTGAATAGTGTCATGCTATAGTACCCACGCTATAGTATTTGTGCTTGATTCTGATTGCAACTTTCATCTCCATCATTAGGCATCACTATTATTAGGTTCCTTTTCCAACTATTATTGCTTAGCATTGTAATCTTAGGCATATAATTTTTCTATTGTAAGTGATAACTCATAATCATATTTGACATTGTTGTAGTCATTATTGTAAGCCAATTAGTCTTGATAGATTCATAGTAACATTTTACATGGGAATGAATTCAATAAAGAAGATATATGTTGCATACCATTTTTTTGATGAAATGTCCATCTAATAGCATAAATGATCAGCATAATAGTTATATGCCAATTTTTTGTCAAAATGTTAGTTGGTTGAAGGTACACATTCCGTATCTAGTTTTCATGTATATGCATTGAAAATACCAAAAAGAACTACACTTGCATATTAGTTCATTGTAAGAGGTATTATAAATAGCATTTGCAAATATTCTAAATTTCTTGGCATCATTCAAAATATACCAAACAATCTAAAACACAAAAAATCAAAAAAATGAAAGTCGGCATACAAGTGTTTGACAATATTCCTTGAGCCAAAATCAGTCAGTTTAGGAAAGGGATATTAAAAATTGTAGTAGCAGGCAACATATAACCTACATAGCACAAGATAACATCATAAAATATTAATAAAAACATCACATAAATACTTGGGTCTATAAATCAACGAGGATGGAAAACCTTAATAATTTTCCTTTGAATGACAAATTGCATAGATGCAACTCAATACTTGAAGGAGATGAAATATAACCACAAACAAAGCATTCTCTACTGTGGTTGAAATGTGAAGTGTATTTTTAGTCTAAAAAAGTTATCATAAATGCAACACAACACCTTCTAACTATGTTAAAGTTAATGTAAAGTTACTTTGAATATTTGCTAAAATTGAATGAAATTATTTTAGTGTCATTGTATGCCAAATTTTTATTGCAAAAAGTACTATGGTAGAGAGAAAAAACCAATCAAGATGAATTTAAATTATAGTGTTGTAATAAAATGTTTAGTTGGCAGATTTATGAAAATAAATGTGGCAACCAAATGTTTGGAACACAATAAGTCATATGATTTCTCAATCTTCACTGCTGGGTTGAACCTATAGAAGATATAAAATTAAAAAGCATTAGAATCTGAAATATGGATGAAGGTAAAGGAAAGAATGACATGAACCACAAAACTATCAAAGTGGGTGTGGAGTAGATAGAAAATACCTTAGCACCATATGAAAAATCTTTGATTTTCAAAGTGACAAATCTGCATGTCTTCTACAAGTATGCAAAAGTACTCAAGGAAATTTTCCCTCCATCTTCAACTATAATTATAAAAACCAAGTGCACAATTTATTGAACAATCATTCCCCCTCATTTTTATTTGAATTTTTAAACAAACATAAACAAAACCTCATATGTATATATAGCTACAATCACAAAAACAAAATGCACAATTCATTGAGTAATTTTTCCCTCCCTCAATTTTCTTTGAAATTTTAAAGAAAAAAATGCAAGGATTGATGGCCAACAATAGATATATACCTACTATCCTATCTTTTAAGGTATACAAACATAATGAAGTTTTTATATATAAATCAAACTCCTCGAAGATACCTTTCTTTTAACAATCTAATCAAAAATGAGATTTTTCAAGCAATAGAAACCTCTACAATCCATGTGTGAAATCTATATAATACATTACAATTTTAATAACCAAAATAATTTCAAGAAAAAATTACCATATTGAAAAGATAATGTATTAAAAATGATAAATAGAATGAGAATATGCAATGGCTAAAAATCCAAAATATAGAGTTCAGCTACAGAGATGAAAATGATAAAATGTTTGGAGCGTTATAATTGAAATAATCTTTAGTTACACACTTGTTGTTGAATCACTAAATAAAGGAAGGAATCTAAATACAAAACCACAACAAAACTCTCCTCATACCATGAACCTTCATATTTATTTGTCGACTAATATGTTTTTTTCGATGCATTGGAGCTACTAAAAAAATAGCATTTGAAAGAGCTGAATAATTTTGGTGTAAATAGAATTTAGATAGTCATAGTACATCCTTTCCTTGGGGTTTTGAAATTGTGGTTCCCATTTTCATGCACTCTAACTACATGAACCTTCAACATCCCCTTGTATTGGGCATATTCAATTGTGTGACTCAATAATTCAACTAAGATTTTCTCATTTCATTGCATTACAAATCTCCAAAAATGGATTCCACAGAGTTTTTAATCTACCCAAAGAAGTTATTCCCATAGCTACTGAAGTTTATCCACCAATTGAGACAACCCTTGTCAAATCTAATCAGGTGAAGGAGATGGAGGTAAAGCCAAAAGCATTAAAAATAACAAAATCATCATGCTATTTCAGCATAGAATTAAAGGAGGGCATGGTGTTGACAAAGGATATCTATAACTAGAAATTACAAATAGAGAGTGGATATGGATGACAGTTCAATCATCATCTTTTCCAGATTTTCATATAGACCATTAAGAACATAAACTTCTAGGAAGATGAAATTTCATGTTACAGTGACTCATACTTATTCAAATTATGCATTATTTTCTTTGAAACTCGATGTTACTAATTTTCCATGCAATTACAAAGGGGAGGGAGTGTACAAAGTTAGTTTGGTGAACATGGTGGTTGTAGCATATTTTGGCAAGACAAAATATACCTATGCAAAGAAACTAGTATCGTAGTTCAATACCAATGAAGTAGTGATATTTGGCATATGAGAGATTTTGGATCAAACTGTACACAACCAACCTCACACATTAAGCCTATTGACTAGTAAAATTTAATTTATATTAACAAATAATATTTTATTTTATTTAAATAATTTATATTTCTATTTAGATTTGGATATAAACACAAAGAACTAAATTTGTGTCTTTATGTTAGTATATAGTTAACTTGTTTAATTTTTAGTTTAATTATCATTTTTATGAATTATAATTATGTATTAATGATTAAGTTTAAATGTGGACATGTATTTCTTCTTCACTCTATATTTTTTATTGTTTTTTATTGTTCCAATTTTACCCATATCTATTGTAGACATGCATATACTTGTGCATATATGAAATTAATTATATGTTGTTGCTTCAACTTTTATTTTACATATCTAGTCCATTTAATACAAAGCTTTATCATACATTCATAACATAATGATTATGTCATCTAAAATATTTTTTACATAGATACTTGACCCACTCATTGAAAATATCTTCTTTGACTGAATTTTTAATCAAAATGATCAATAATGTGAACTTGCAATTATACTTGTGCACCTTTAAGTCATAGGCATTATTGAGCTTAGGTATGACTTTAGACAAACAACCTAATACAAAATGAATCTATCTAATGGAATTCATAAGAAAAAATCATCAATTCTAACAATATATAATGCTTACTTGACCTCACAAAAAATCCTAAAGAGATCAAAAAAAAATTTCAAAGGGTCTAGCTGTCCTATTATGGGTATGTGTAGGATCATGGTGTGCCAAAAAATGGTGATGTGAAAAAAAAAGAGTTTGAAAATTTCTAAAAGCACTTCAAAATCTTCTCTGGCATTTTTTCACCTATTTTGATACCAAACCTAGAAAGTAAGGCCCAACCCTTATTGGGTATCTAATTTCATATCCAATACCTAATATTATATTGGATATCCAATAACATCAAGTATCTAATATTATATCGGATACCCGATAAATGACAGTGTTTTTTTTTTTAAAGCACAACCTATGGGTTGTATTTCATAGTCATATATCAGGTTTTAAGAATGGATATCCATTTTTCAATTGGATACATGATAAAAGCTTAGTTTTTTATTGTTTTTAATCAATTTTAATATAAATTTAATAAATTTTATTATAAAATTGTTAGTTTTAGTTGAGTTTGTTAGAATTTAGGGTTTTTTCATAGAAATTGTTAAAATTTAGGTTTTTTTAATATAAATTATGTTTTGCAAATTAATAGGAATGGTTGATCAAAATGATGACCATGAGGCAAGGAATATAGTCCTCGTAAACCCCCACTAAATGATCTAGGGCCTCTACAAAATTTTCCTCCAAATGATCCTTTACCGCCTCAAAACCCTCTTCAAATTGAGGATTTGATAATTGAAAATCTAACCAAATTGAGGGCTTTGTGAACAACATATAATAATGTACCCACATTGGCTCCTATGTTATCCACATTAAACACCATAGTGGATAACATTGAAACCCTTACCAATGAACAAAATGTTGCTCTTCATTGGCATGATGAAATGCATGAGATGTTTGATGATGGCTCAGAATATGATGAGGTTGCAGCCCTCAATATAACCAAAGATGATTTGGCTAGCCTTTTTGTGAACCCAAAAATTGGTTTACTAGTCGACTGCAAAAAACACAAACTATCAATTAAATGGTACATAAATGAAACCATACATGCAAACATTTGGCATCATTGGTGGATGGTTTTTGATATCCCTCCACATAGAAATTTAGAGGTGCCATTTTATTTCCTTAGAAAATTGTATGTAGAATTTGGGTTGAAAATCAAAGTGAACTATTGGAGCATGAAGCCCAACATGAGTGTAGGACTAGGAGCTCCTTAAGATAGACCCTCTTCCTAGTAGAAAAAAGCTAGCACTTGTGTCCCCCCTACTAATCTTTCCCCACCTCCTCGAGTGTAGCATCCTGATATTATCATAGAGGCTAGCTCTTAGACCATTAGAGCCATTCATAGACTGAGTAGCTTGTTGATATCTCAGACTAGGTCAGTCTTGTCTCCCCGTGTTGATGATGCTAGTGCCAGTTCATCATCGGCTAGCTCATCACATGTTTGTGTGCCTCAAACTTGCATTATGTGCAAGAATATTTTCCTGAGTATCATTTTGTATTAGACAAGGATACACTAGACACACATGTAAAGGCTACAAACCCTGATGTGAGAGAGGAGGGGAATGTAGAGGCATGGACTCATTCTATATTGTTATTTGTATACATTTTTTTGTTATGTCATATGTGACTTAAAGTTAATTTTTATGGGTATGTGCAGTATCATGGTGTACCAAAAAGTGGCAATCTGAAAAATCTGTAATTTTGAAATATCTCAAACCATTTCAAAACCTATTCCAACATTTTTCCCACCCACCTCAATACTAAATGATAACAATTAATATCTTTCTAAGGTCTACTATATCTTTTGATACCAAACCTATATGGTCAACTTTAAAAACAATTTTAAAATATGCTTTTTGGCCTATTTTTATGTGATTTATACTTCAAACATGTAGCTGATGGTTTCTAAAGAATGCTCTTATCTTTCCATAAATGTAAGGTTTGTCAAATTATGGTTCAGTAAGTAATTATTATTTATGTTCTAATGGAGTTATGTATAAAGTGTTGACTAACACACTACTTGAAAAACAACTATAACTTTCAAATGGTACAACATTTTTTAATTTCAAAAGATGCATCACATTCTATATTAAGGGGAAAAAATGAAAAATTGAATTTTGTAGAGTTTTGAATTAGTTAAGGTGGTTAGACTTAAGAGTTTTTTTTATTCCAAAAATAGTAAATTCAAAAAATTAATTAATTATTATTTATTTAGAATAAAATTACCCAAAAATATGTGTCAAATCTAGGCATGACTCTACTACTTATGTCTAGAATATTATTAAAAAATATTATCATTTAATTTTTATTAAGGTGGTTAGACATACATCTACTTCTTATTTTTGTTCTAAAATTTTTGTAATATTGCATTAAAATTCAAAATTTTGACCAATCAATTTTTGTTTTTTTGAGATAAGTCCTAGTAGTTTAGAAACTAGATTCAATTTGCTAGAGATTCTTTTCTCTCAACTTTTTGATATAAAGTTAATAACAAGTAGAAAATTGCACGTCAAGTTGACATAACTTGATTTTTTGATTTTTTATTGCCACTTAAGAGCATAGTTTGGTTGACCATGATCCTTCACATACCCTTATAATAGAGTAATTTTAATTTTTAAGCCATACTGACTTATACATGTATGTGATCTTTGTTCATGTTTAGTTGATGACCAAGGAGGAGTTGAGACAGGTTGATGACGCCACACTCTCAACCATTTCATTTGGCCTTGAGACATCTACGATACATTATGTTGTGTTCTCATTGTTTTTCCTATTTGATATTGTAGCATATATGTTTTCTAACCTTTCTTTTATCTTGCAGGTACCACCTATCCCTAGTGGACAAAGTGTGGGGGATGAGCCAACACCCATTGACAAAGGAAAGGTAATTAGGTTCTTTCTATTTGATTAAATATTGGTGCATTCTTGTAAAATGTTTGTGATAATAGAATTTAATTACATTCTTTATTGTATATAGCGTGTGGCTATTGGCAATGACCCCATATAGATTCCATATCATAGAGGCTCAAGCATTTCCATTCACACCGAGAGCCCCATTATATGTATAAGTATCATTTTTTTTTCCTTATCTTCATAAATAATTTCAAAACTAATTTTTGTGATATTAAAAATTACTATTTTGCATCTCATAGGAAACTCCTAGTGCACATGAGGTTCAACGAGAGAGTTTTGTATCTTTCATGATGCAACCACTATATCCTGAGGAAGAGCCTACACTAGTAAGTTGTAGTTTGAATTCTTAATTAAATATGTTATAAATTTAGCATGCTATGAATTATAATGTTATATTTTAAGTTGTAGATTCATTTGACAAACATATTTGAACATACATAGGCCACAATTAGCGAGGTACAAGCATTGTTGAGGGCAAATGAGATGACTTCTAACTAGTAGAGGAGGTCGATGAGAGAGGTATTTATTATGAAAGTTTAATAATATAAATCTTCATTAAAAAAATATAATTATGCATTTGAGTAACTCAATGTTAGATACAAAGAATCATATAAATTTAGTAGTCTAACTTTGGGTTTTCCTTTTATATTTATGTAGGAGGCATCCGATCCACCTAGTGCAGTGAAGAGGCTACATTTTGATCATCCAGAGCACCCTAGGATAGTATAGTTGTCATAGGATGTGTCATGAGACATTTTGAGATGGCATATGCCACATTATTTACAGAAACATTGATATTATACACATTCTGATGGCATGATCAGCCACATTTTGTATATGGACCTATGTATTTTGATATATATTTGTGTACTTTGTCTATGGATATATGATCTTTGATATATATTTATGTAATTTGTCTATGGATAGATGTATTTTGATATATATTTTTGTCATTTATGTGTGCAATGATATACATATTAATTTAGTATCTTTTATTGTTCAATTTATCATCAATCATGTGTATTATTCATGTTTATGGAATATCATTAATTTTTTTCATGTTTGTTATATTCGATTCAAATGCAATAATTTTTGAATAAAATTTTAACAACTTTTATTATCAAATTTGGATGCAATGTTTAATCTGAACTGCCATCATGACATAAACACACTTGTTAACCTCCTACACAAGGTTCACATAACCCCAAGTCTAATTTTAAACTCCACCTTCAACCTTGAAACTAACTCTTGGCTTCAAATCTAATCTAAACACACTTAAGAACTCCACTCCTCAACCATGGGTTATATTCCCAACCACGAACTCATTCCTAAACTCATAATATTTGATAATTAGCACTTCACTTTGTTACTATGTGCTAGAAAATGTGACCTACAAGAAGAATGGGTTAACAAACAAACACTAGTTTAAAATCTTAAAATTGCATCAAAGACTTATAAAAATGAAAAAAACAAAATACCAACTAATGCTTGCTTGGATTTTGCAACCCTAAACAACCAAAAAATCCAACCTTTTAGCCACCTCTACAGCTCAACAAGGACACCCATGAGAGGCCTTGTTGGTGTGTTAAGATGGGGGGGGTGTTTGATGTGCTCTCCCAAACACAACAATAAGTGAATCTCTTGAGTGAGTGAGTGTAAGTGTGTATGCAAGTAAGGTATGAATCTAGACTAAATGAGATAAAGAACACCTCAAGAAATGGCTATGGAGAGAGCTATTCTTGAAGGAATTCAAAGATGGAGATGATATGTAATGAAAGAGCTAACTAAATATGCAAACTATGATAAAAATGCAAGCTAAAATGAAGCTATAAATGCATGTAAAAACTAGATTAAAAATGCATAATGTAAACCAAATCAGCTACCAAATTGTTAGTATGAATTTACAAAATCACTATGAGATTCTACTAATACAAACTCAAACTACCATGAAAACTCAAACTATGAATGTAAACTCAAATCTCAAACCAACATGATAACAATGCAAATAATGGGAGATGCAAATGCTTGAGACAAGCCCTCTATTTATAGGCTTGAGGGAGGGCTTGGTAAGGTGGCATCGATGTGGCATCCACATAGGTGTCACATGGGAGACACATGGGCTAGAGGACAAGCCATGCAAGAGTCAAAAAGAATCTTTAATGATTGAGAGGCTCAAGGTGTACTCACACATGTGTGAGCAACCTTGGGGGAGAAAGTGGGGGACAAATGTGTAAGAGGTGTAAGAGAAATGGAAGGTTCATTGGATCAAGAGTTTCTCACACATGTGTGAGAAAACTTTTAGGAGCTAAAAAGGTTTTTAGAAAGAGATTTAAGATAATAGTGAGATTAAGTAGTGGGTAGGCTTAGAAGGATGAGAGTGATGGGTATAGGCTAGGCTCTTAGACTAGGTTTAGGATTAAATTAAATGAGATTTAATTTAATCATGGGTTTAGATGAATTAATAGGATGTGGAGAATTTAAATAAGTAAAATTTATTTAAAAAGAGGAATGAAGAGGATCATATGTTAAATTAATTTAACACGTTAAGGCTAGAAGAATTTAAATTAAATTTAAATACTTAGAAGAATGAACTTATTTAATTAAAATAATTTAATTAAATAAGTAGAGGAATGTGAACAATATAATTAATTAATTAAGAATTAATTACAATGTCATGGGTGATATTAAAATTAATTAATATAGTCTTTAGGGACAATTTTAAGCGTCTACATTTTGCCCCTCTTTGATGTGATGTTGAAATGGATTCATATCAAATAAAAGAAAATATAGGTTGCCCTAGATAAGGAAGGAGTCTTATGGCGACGATAGAGGAGGAGGGTGCCCCTTCACGAAAAATTGCGCAAAAAGAATAAATTTTGGGCAATTTTTGTGAAAAAGGTCTTAAGACACAGGAAAAAGAATAGAAAACAGGAAAAATTGATAACATTTGCATGGCTTGCGGGTAAAAAGGGGACGAACACAGCTCAGGGAAGGCATGGGCTCAAACGGGGTCTGCAGGGGCCCTATATAAGCCTCTGAGGGGCCCAAAGAAGGTCATTGTCACACCGCGAGGAGAGCATTTAGAGCAAACATGGACCCCATTGAACGTTTGCAACTTGGTGAACCCGTCTAAGAGTACCAGCGAGCAACCGAGATGGGCCCACCAGTGAGTCATCTAATACTCTTCGTGTTTTGGTAGGTTAAGGTAGGCTAGGCACATTGATGAGGCCATAAATGCACTAAAAAAGAGGTCCAGGTGGAGACGATAGTCTCTACCCTATCGTCTACACAAACGACAAAGGAGGGATTTTGGCGTCCACAGAGATGACAGGATACATCTTGTCATCTGCACAAATGCCAAAAGAGGGTTACCGCTGATGGAGACAATAGGATATAACCTATCATTTGCGTGGATGACAAAGCTAAGCAGAGATGACGAAACATACATCGTCATCTCCGAAGATGATAGAATAGTTGTCATTTGTGTAGATCAACATTTCTGCTTATCAGCATCTCCACTGATTAGTGTCTATGCAAATTGGCATCTGCGTCGAAAATGGCCAAGCCAATGAGGGTAGAATAGGGGGACGCAGAGGAAGATGCCCCATTGTAGAGACATCAAAGGCTAGCAAAACTGATGCTCTACATGTTTATGCTACAGGAGGAGATGGTGGTGTTTAGGTCAAGGGAGCACTATCCTCCGACCATGATGATATAGGAGAGGCTGACGTACGTGGATTGGGGACACATGTAGTTATGCAGGCTAGAGCACATTCATGAGTGGCCAGATTTGAGGGCCCATTCTGCATAGCTATTAGCTCTCATTGAGCGATGGCACACACCCACTGGGAGGTTTCATCTTCCAACAGGGGAGACCACAGTCACACTCCTAGATGTGTGGCCAATACTGCGAGTACCAATCAGAGGTGCCTACCCAAAGTATGTACTAGAGGGTTCAGATCCGTTTCTGACGGAGTGCTTTGGCAGACGATGACAATAATTACCCATACAACGATTGTGGTTGTCATGGAGAGGTGCACTAGAGCAGTAGCTACTGAGGCTGGCGGTCTACCTAGTCTCATTGATATGGTGGATGTTGCCAGATCATGCAGGACACGGGTGGCCGATTGGGTGGGTGCGAGTGCTGAGTACTCTGCTATAGGAGGAGGGAGCAGTCTACTTCTGCGGATAGACTATCCTGGCTGAGCTATATCATGATCTGCACATGTGTGCATATCAAACCCAACACACAGTAGGACTAGGACTAACACTACTGATGGTCTAGTCATGGGAGCACATTGGAGTAACACGGTCGATCACTCGGCGAGAGACTAGGTAGCCTAGGGAGCCATATGCTTGTAGATACCGGCCTCCTATCCAGTATACGACGGAGTCTGTGGGGTTCTGGCATCGATGTATAGACGAGATCATCATATTTGAGTGGACTCCATACGATGGGATAGAGCAATGGGGGAAAACACTGGCAATAGGGGGTGAGGATGACATCGAGGATCAGACAGGGGTGGAGGATCGGGCAGAGGTAGAGAGGCTCCGAGCAGAGGCAGTTGCCTTATGTGCCGAGCAGGCCACCCATCAGGCGCAGCTGGATGGATATCATAGGCAACGGGACATAGCCATGCAAATGGTACAACAAAGAGCAGCTGTCACAGTGTTGTAGGAGGCCCTCACAGCTAGCCAAGCAGAGACGCAGGCCATACGAGAGGTAGCCTATTATAGGTCACTTTATAGGGAGGCCGTGCCTACTGACCAACAGCAGCCAGATTTTGAGAGGGGAGCTAGCTCATGGATCTCAGGTGGAAGAGCCAGATCAAAGCAGTCCATAGGACAGCAAAGACCTCCTTGAGGGGGGGATACAGGAGGGGCAGGGCCCTCATAGCCAGCTACTTGATTACATATAGTGATCAATGTTTTGACAGATATGTGCAGATGCAACGATTTTTGATGATGCATTTGTATTATATGATTCTATATGATTTGTATATGGACTATACAAACATTATTTTTTGAGATATATACATGACATGAGTTGATGATTTTATGTGTCTATGGATGTATATGTATGGATTTATGATGTGGATACTAACGCTTGTGATGTAGGATGTGATACTATGTGATATTTTCTATGATGTATGCATAAGTACATGATGCCTAACATGGGTGTGATGCAGATTAGTGGGCAATTATGAAATGTATGCATTGTTTTATGGATGCATGATATATATATGTTAGATGTGATTATGATGTATATGTCCCTAGATGTGATCACTAAAATGAATGTATGAACTAATGCAATCTAATGAACTAAAAACATCTAATGAACATTAAATGAAATGAATACTAATGCAATGAATGAATGCAAAAGTGGGAAGCTAATGCAACCTAACAAAAATGAACTAATGAATGAATATCTATCATAACTGTCACTCATAGAAACCCAGTAGCATAGCATAGGAGGGGGGAAATAAATAGGACCTTGTCTCAAGCACGACTCGAATGAAATCCTAGACTACATGCATCCTAACTACATGATATCAAGAGATTCCATTGTGTTCATATGGAGAGCACACCTTAAGTTAATTTTAAAAATGAGTTTATGCATTATATGCTATAGAAGCATAAATGACATGACTCTTTTGCGTGGACTAGATATACAAAAGCATAGAGACTTTAGGACAATAGGTGTAGTTTGCATAGTCATGATGGATCAAATGTCATATACGCAATGGAGAGGTCTGGGCACACCCAAAGGTTTTGAGAGATCTTTGGTGGGACATGTGCTAACCCGTTGCCCCCATTATGCAATGCATTAACATAATCTAAAACTGACAAACATGAAGTAAAGTCTCAAAAACAGATCATACCACAAAAACATGTGTAGTTAATGACAGTAGGACCAAAATATGGAAGATCAAGGTGCACCATAAAAGGCTATCACTAACACATAAATAAAAGCAACCAAAAAGAAACCTCATGACCAAGTAGTCATTTAGTCCATAGTTCGTGCCAAGAACCTTAGGTCTAGAAGTGAATATCACAATGTCACCTTTAGGAAGGATGTATCCTATGAAAGTGTGTCAAGTTGAAATGTCAAATGATCATAAAATTGTGCATTTTTGGCAAGAGCTGTGAAGCGAACAAGTTTCTTGAAGCATTAAGTCTCAAATGGTGATTTTGTGTAAGTCCAAGTGTGGTCACTATTGTGAAAAAGCTCAATGTAATGGGATGACAATCACTCAACACAAAATGCCTTGCAAACTAGAGGTCTTTGAAAAGATGGAAGTGAAATGGAGCCTCACAGACAAGAGGTCTTGTATTAGATGCATGAAACACAAAAGGCTAGATAAGACTTTGCACAAGGGAAGTGGAATGGTGGAATGGAATTACGCAAAATGAGCCTTATAGACAATGGATGAATCCATACTTTTTTCAGGAACATTTTTTTGCTTTTTAGGGCTTTTTTTAGGAACATTTTGAGAATTTTTTTGGATTTTTTGATTTTCTAATTTTTTTTGGATTTTTTTGGGACTATAAACACTGTACAGGAACTACAAAAGCTCAAGCATAGAACCGCTTGAGATGTTTGATATTTACAGGCTCAGGGAGCGGATCTCCCTCTAGAGTAGCAATCTGATAGGCCCCAAAACCATATTTGGCTATAATGATAAACAATCCTAGCCAATTTGCCTCAAACTTTCCTTTCTTTTCATGGTTCTGGAGATTCTTCATGTTATGCTGCAAAACTAAGTCACCCATTTCAAATTCTTGTGGCTTGAATTTTTTATGATACTGAAGCTGGAGGCGATTTTGATACACACGGAGGTGGTTTAGGGCATTGAGTCATCTCTCATCAAGGAATGCCAGCTCTTGCAAGCGAGTAACTTGGTATTCTTCTTTAGATATGAGGTTCTTGAGAGAGATTCTAAGGGAAGGGAGCTCAATTTTGATGGGCAAGACGGCTTTGAAACCATAAATAAGGGAAAATGGGGTGGCTCTTATGGGGGTGCAGATGGAGGTACGATAGGCCCAAAGGGCAAGAGCAATTTGGATGTGCCAATCATGACCAGCTACATCAATGATTTTCTTTAGGATTTTCAAAATGGTTTTATTTGTAGCTTCAGCTTGGCCATTGCCTTGGGGGTAGTATCTGGCGGAAAAATGCTGGGTGATTCCAAATTTCCTACATAGTGTGGCAACCTCTTGATTTTTGAAAGGGGTTCCATTATCAATCATGATATCTTGAGGTATACCGAAATGACAAATAATGTAATTCAGGATAAACTTTGAAATTTTTTTTCCAATGATGTAGGTTAATGGAATAGCCTCGACCCACTTTGCGAAGTACTCAGTGGCAGAAATAATGTACTTGTGGCCATTTGAGGAATTTGGGTATACTTGACCAACAAGATCAAATCCCTAGCGGGAAAAGGGCCATGGAGTGATGGTGGGCTAAAGGTCTTGGGTGGGAGCGTGTATCAAATCACCATGTTGCTGACATGAAACACATCTTTTCACAAACTGATATGCATCTGCTTCCATAGTGGGCTAATAGTAACCTATCCTAAGAAGCTTTTTTGCTAATGTAAGGCCACTAGAGTGGGTACCACAAATCCGTTGGTGAACCTCTTCTAATGTCGTTCGGGCTTCATCTGAACTGAGACATCGAAGGAGGGTTCTATCAAAGTGTTTTCGAAAAAGTGTATCACCTAGGATGGTATAGTGGGCGGTTCAGTGGATGAAGGTTTTGCTTTGATTTGGGGTGAGGGCTATGGGAATGGTTTTGTGACGTAAATAGGCAAAGATGTCAGCGTACCATGGAGACTCAGGACCAACAATCTCACACACCAACTCTAAATCAGTTTTCTCATAAGCAGGAGTAAAAAGATTCTCAATGAGAAACTCACATTTAGGACTATATTCTAGCATGGCAATCATAGAGGCAATAGTAGCCATGGCATCTGCTATGTTATTATTAGCCCTTGGAATCTGCTGAAAAATAATCTCTATAAAATTCTACTTAAGATCCTCAACTATTTTGCGGTAGGGCAACAATTTCTCATCCTTGGTGTGGTATGCATCTGTGACTTGTTTAATGACCAATTGTGAGTCTTTGAAGACAAGAAGGTTTTTGATATTCCATCTGATAGCTTGACGTAGTACTGTGACTAGACCTTCATACTCAGCTATATTGTTTGTGCAAGGGAATGAGATTTTATAAGACTTAAGAATGAGATCCCTTTGTGGTGTCACAAACAAAATTCCTGCCCCTGATCCCTTTTGTGTAAAGGATCCATCAAAAAATAATTTCCATGGTGCAGTTGGGGCTAGGGTCATAATTGTGTCATCTAAAAAATTAGCTACAATGGGATGGTCACCTTGAAGAGGAGCTTCAACAAGCTAATATGCAATTACTTGTCCTTTAATGGCCTTACAATCCTTATAAACAATGTCGAACTCACTTAAAATTAAGACCCATTTTGCGGCTCGACCAATGAGGGTGACTTTTGATAGCAAATACTTGAGTGGATCTATCTTGGCAATGAGATATGTAGTATGATTAAGCATATAATGACATAGTTTTTGCATACAAAAAACTATAGCCAAACATGCTCTCTCAATAACAGTGTAGTTTAACTCATAGCCAACTAGTGTTCGACTGAGGTGATATATGGCTTTCTCATTCCCCTTATCATCTAATTGTGCCAAAAGTGCTCCTAAGGCAACTGAAGTAGCTGAAATGTATAGAATCAATGATCTTCCTACAACTGGAGGTGCTAAAACTAGAAGATTAGCCAAATATGTCTTAATTTTTTCAAATGCTTTTTGGCATAGGCAATCTCATTGAAACTTGTTTCCCTTGCGAAGCAAATGCTGAAGTGGATGGACCTTATCTGCTAGTTGCGACACAAATCTCCTAATAGATTGTAACTTTCCTTGAAAACTATGGAGTTGTTTCAATGTGGTAGGTGGAGGCATATCCATGATGGCCTTCACTTTTGTTGGATCTACCTCAATACCTCTTCTTGACACAATGTAGCCTAACAATTTTCCTGAGTTGACCCCAAATACACACTTCTTAGGATTAAGATGCACTTTATATTTTTCCAATCTATCAAAAATAGTGGTAAGGACATCAATGTGGGATTCTCTTGTCTTGGATTTTCCTAGTATATCATCAACATAGTCCTCCATTATGACATGTAGAAGATCATGAAATATGGTAGTCATTGCACATTGATAAGTGGCGCCGGCATTTTTCAAGCCAAAAGGCATGACTTGATAACAAAAGGTTCCCCATGGGGTTGTGAATTCCATTTTATGTTGATCCTCTTCTACAATTCTGATTTGGTTATAACCAGAAAATCCATCCATCAAAGACAACATCTCATGTCCAGCAGTCAAATCCACTATGATGTCTATGTTAGGAAGTGGAAAATCATCCTTAGGACATGCGAGATTTAAATCTTGAAAATCTGAACAAACACAGATGCCCCCAGATGCTTTTCCTATAGGAACAATGTTGGAGACCCACTCAGGATAGGCAATAGGATGGATGAACTTTGCCTCTAACATTTTTTGCAACTCTGCTTTGACTAAGAGTGCTACCTTAGGGTGCATTTTGCGCAACTTTTTCTTTACTGGTTTAATCTTGGGATAAATTGTCAAATGATGCACAACCAAATCTGTATCTAGGCCAGGCATGTCTTTGTATGTCCATGCAAAATTGATTTTTCCTTTTTTTAAGAATTTAGTCATGGCTTTTTGTTCCTCAAGACTTAAGGTAGCAGCAATGTAGGTGATTTGTGGACTATCCTTTGTTCCCAAGTTGACTAGAATTGTGTCTTCATTCAAAATAGGTGATTTTTCTGGTGGCAAGGATCTAAATGGCAAGTCAAGCTCTCCCTCCTCTGGCACCTCTAAGAGGTTTTCACCAGAAGATGCATCCTTTATTTTATCTTTTTCTTCATCACTAGAGGATGTGTCTTTTGTTTTTCCATTTTTATTTTCTTTTTCACTTTTGTGACTAAGAGAGTTGACTTGGCTACCAAAGTAGGCTTTTTCATTGTACTAGATCTCATGTTCGTAATCTCAAAGATTCTTGAGGCCAAAAAGTGCCATCACTGCTTCATCAGACTTACAGATATCGAGAGCTGGTGGTGTATATTGAAGGTCCCAGTCTATCATGTTAGGGTTGGTGAGAGGTAGGTTAATGGATGAAAGGTCATCTATGGTAATGGCATGGACATAATTATCTAGGTCATCTTCAATGTATTGGAAAGGTACTTCAAAGAATTCCTCCTCTTCAGTCTCAGAATCAGGTTCAACCGTACAATAGTTATCAGCAAAGGATACCTTAGGTTTAATGGAGCCCAATCCACATCCTTTAGGATAGCTATTAACTTCTAAGGGTTGTCTAATTCCATATTCTTTTGGTCCAAGGCCGGTACCATGATATCCCATGTTTTAAATAATGGGAGGTGCCTTGACATATTTATCCTTAGGAAACTCTACAGGTTCATCTTTTCCATCATAATATAGCCAATCTAGGATATTATCTTCCATGTGCTCATCACTAAGTGAACCCCAATGCTCAAATGTTGTCTTGCTAACTTGCATGGTTTCCTTATTAGTAGAAGGTGACAATTGAGAAGGTTTTCCAAAGGAACGAGGGGAGAGTGGTAGTTGTCCCACACACAAGGCATTTTCAAACTTATACTCTCTCATTCCTAAATCAGCAAAAGTGACCTTCTTTCCTGTGGTGTTAATTTTAGTATCTCCAACCTTCTCTTTTCCCTTGTGGGAGCTTAAATCCTCATTGACTAATTCTGGTACTACTGTGAAAGATGGTTTTGTTATGGTGAGAGATTTAGGTACAATTTTGGCAAACTCACTTATTGGACAAAAATTCATTGGTGCAACTTCCAATCTTTTACAAAATTCAAAAGGGGTGGGATCCCCTGGGATTGTGATCTCTCTTCCTTGGTGGGGAAATTTCAATCATTGATGATAAGTGGATGGGACCGCCTTTAGTGTATGTATCCATGGTCTACCAAGCAAGATGTTATATGGCAAATCCAAGTCTAGGACATGGCATTCAGTATTTATGATGGCTGGTCCAACTTTTAGAGGCAACATGATAACTCCTTTTGATTCTCTTTCCCTCTCATCATATGCTTTTATTGTGATCCTTTTATTGACATCTAGGAGGTCTTTTGGAAGTCCCAAGAAAAAAATCATTTTCAATGTACAAAGGTTCAAACCAGATCCATTGTCTATAAGGACTCTTTTAATCTTATGTCGTTGTATAAGGACTTCAATGTGGAGCGACAAATTATGGTGGGGATTAGGACCTTGGAAATCTTTATCTGTGAAGACAAGGTGTTGTTGAGCGGCAATGTCTCCAATCATGGTAGTGAATTGGGAAGCATTAATGTTTTCAGGAACACGAGACTCTAAAAGAGCCTTCTCCAAGATCTCTTTGTGGATGGGTGATGTGATAAGAAGCTCAAGAATGGAGATTTGTGTAGGGGTCTTACCTAGCTGGGACAACACATCATAGCGAGAAGCAGGCCTTTGTGAGGTGGATGGCATAGTGGGCACATGTGGCATTGGGGGATTAGTGTTATTGGGAGTGGCAGCTTGCAAAGTAAGTCTTCCTCGTCGAGTGGTGGCATCACAATCAGCCACTTGTAAAACAAGGGTATTCACATGAGTGTCTACTTCTTCAATGTGACCACACAAGGAGTCAAACCCTGATATGTGGTTAGTGGAATAATCATAAGGTAATGCATTTGATGTGGAGGCTTGATTTGCATTGTTGGTATTATTGTTATCATTGTTGTGATCAGGAAATGGTTTTTGAAATATCTTTAATTTAGCATTTTTAGAGGTTGGACCTCCTTCTACCTCAATTTCCTCATCATCAACAAGATTTTGGATAAAAACTTTGAGCTTGATACATTTTTTGGTGTCATGTCCCTTGATACGGTTGTATTTACAGTATTCGTTTTTCCTATACCACTTTGACTTTGGTTTATTTTCATCAAAAGGACGTGTGTTAGGAAATACCATCAAGTTGTGATCCACTAATTTTTGAAAGATGGTCTCCAAAGGTTCACGAAAGTTAGTGAACTTTCTATTTCGATCATAGTTACGGTTTTAGTTGTTGTTGCATGGAAAAAATTGTGTTTGATTTCTAGATTGTTGATTGCTTTGGTTGTCATGATTTGAATTGTTGTTGTTTCGATTGCAGTAGTTGTTGTTGTTCCCTCCTTGAAGGTTTTTGACATCAATAATAGCATCATGTGTAACACCCTTATTCTTAGACCATAATTTGGGTTTGCTAGTGTTGTTTGACTCATTGTTGGAGGATGATGAATTATAATGTTTGATGGTGCCTTTTTCCAAAAGTCCATTTTCAATATTCTTGCCCTTTTTGACTAAAGTGGAAAAGTCTTTGGGGCTGGCCATTTTCATGTGGAAGGACATTTCAGGTATCAAGTTCTTGATAAATATATCCACAAGATGGGAATCTTCAATTTTATATGGCATATGATTAGCAAGATGTCTCCACCTTTGTAGGAAGTTGGCAAAAGTTTCTCCATTTTGTTGGTTTGTATTGCACAAGTCACTCAATGATGCATGATGTTCAATGTTGTAAGAGTATTGTGCTATACACTTGCTTGTCAAATCATTGAATGAAGTAAAGGATCCCTTAGGTAAATTCATTAACCACTCAAGTGCAGGGCCTCCAAGACTTCGTGCAAAGAGCCTCTTAAGATAGTCATCACTGTAGGCTACCTCTTGGCACAAAATGGAAAATTCCTTGAGATGGGAGATGGAGCATGTCTCTCCCATATACTTGTCGAATTTAGGTATTTCAAAACTAGTTGGAAATGGCACCATATTAATGGATTTATCAAATGAAAAAGGACAAATTTCTTCAAAAGAGACATCCTTCACCCCTTTGTTGTTCATGCTAAGGACCAAATTTTGCAATTCTTGGAATTGTTGAGCCAAATCTTGATTAGGTTGCACTTGTGATTGTTGGGTGTTCACAAATCCACTCCTAAATTGTGGGGAATTCCAAATGTAGTGGGAGGTGGTGGAGGCACTCCACTTTGGCCAATGTATTGATATGCAGTTGTTAGAATTGGCACAGATGTCTTTACCATAGTGGTTGGCACTTGTAAATAAGAAGAGTGTATTGGTTGTGTCGGAATTGCCATTGGTTGAGTAGGCACTTGTCCAATGCCTAAGCATCCCATAGTTGAAGTTGTCAAGGTAGATTGTGGAATACTAGCATGTGTGGTAACATTAGGCATGGCACTAATGATTTGTTGAATATGTTCTGCACTCAATTGAAATGTAGGTTGTGTTGAAGTGCTAGATGTAGGCATAGCACTAGTTATCATCATAGTTTCTTTCCCTTTGCTAGAAGTTGGAGTTGCATTTGAAGTGGGCAACACGGGTGCACCACATTTTGTAATTTGTCTAAACAAAGTGTTCTTATCAAAGCTTGGGGGAACATTAACACCATCCTTGACCAAATTTAGGAATATCTCAGTTTTGTTTGCCCTAATAGATTTTTCCATCATTTCCACATTGTAGGGGTCTGCAAGGAATGTCTTGACATCATTAGGTACATCGTTAGGGTCAATAGGATCTTCATCTTGGTATACTTCATCGTCATTATCCCCCAAAGTTGTGCTATGGAAGGGATCTTCTGGTTCTCATGTAGATGTTGAGTTAGGCCTACCAAGGTTTGAACTAGAGGGAATTGTGTTTCCTAATGAAGTCGTGAGTGGAGGAAAAGGATTCTCCATCTTTGGTTGCCTCAATGATTCCCACAAACATGACATGGGATTAAACATGAACCATCCTGATCATGTGTGCACCATACAAGAGTAACCAAACCAAGGGGTGGAAGATTGTGGAAGAATAAAAAAAATGAGGATGAGAGCTATTAAACTTTTGTGATTAAAGGGTCAACTACCCAAGTGTGAACAAAAGACCTTGGTTTAGCAAACAAAGTGTGATTAGAATACAGTAGTATCTTTCTCCTACAAAATATAGCCAAGTGATCTTGTAGGCAAGATAGGACACCAAATTGATTACTCACTATTTGGAGATGGACTTGTGATCCCAAATAAGTAAGTGTGATTAGGATAAATGTTTTCTTATAGATGAAAGCTCTAATGTTGAAATGTCAAAAGATGCTTTAAGGTTTAAGCTCTCTTAGAAGAAAATTTGAAAATGGAAGACTAGAAGTTTGGAAAGATGAAGGTAGATATAGAAGATGAAAGTGTTGTGGTTACTTATGTAGTTAACTCAATCCTCGTTCACTAGAAATAAAAACCTTGGGTTCACTCCTGGGAAAGTAGACCAATTTCGAAGTTTTCCATTGTATTCAATTCTATCATAACGGTCTTGTGTAGCTTCTTCTTTTTGAATGTCTTTGATAGCGTATCGAAATTGTTTGTCACCGTATGCTAGATTCTTCCTTTCCTTGTAGATAGGTGGTTTGGACAACTTCACTTTCTTATGTTTGACTTTATCAATCATGGTAGGAATAAAATAAGACTCAAATTTCAAGTACCCAAGAACTTTGCAATAAGATGCAACTAGACTCAACCAATTTCAAAATACAAACGACCAAAAGGAACCGTGAGTCAAGAAGACCTCACTTAACCTATCTCACTCAATGAAAGGTTACCTCACAATTTCACTCATTTTAGAACTCGTTTGATGTTTTTGGCTTTTGGTTTTTGAATGTTTGAACAAGCACGCTGAACACGCCAACAACCCTAATAAGGCTATCTCTAGGATGAACAAGGCTTATCTAGAGGGAGTCCTCAATATACACAAGGTACGTGAAGCCCAAATTTGTAGATGAAAGGAAATACTGCCACACAGTCGGGGGGAGACGGTAACCCAAATCTCCTCCTTCACTTTCCAAAGGTATAAAGTTCTTTGGGGCTTAGCCAAGAGTGACAATATTCCACTTCCAAGAGAGGTGTCTTTCGATTCACCCACCAATTCTTATACTCTGCTAGAACAAGAGAGTTGAGGTCATCCCAAGGGGTGATAAAATCCCCAAGCAAGCCTCCTAAAAATAAAAAATAAAACCACTTATTTCTTGTACACCCAAGATCGCCCAAAGGCGCGAGGGGAGAGAATACGTAAGTGGTCTTGGGGTTTAAAAGACATTTGTTCTTTCCCAATGAAGCTTTAAATTTTCTATCTACTTGAAGACACTCGTGATTAAAACATGCAAGATTCTTTCCAACTTGATATAGCGCCAACATAAATGAAAACGTGGGTTCGTCAATAAGAAAGTAAAGCGAGTGCATGAAAGTAAAATGCTGAAAAGAAAAATGCAAGAAATAAAGTCAATTTACCTTAGGGCATTCAAGAGTGTATGACTTCATTTTAAGCACCAAATTCAAATGTGATCTAGCCTAGGCATACATGTCCATTTTAACCACCAATTCCAAATATTGCCTAGCCTAGGCATACATGTCCATTATCCTTTAAAGCATTCAAGATGGTGTGAATTCTTTTTAAGTACCAAGTCCAAAGGTGTCTTCTACCCTACACATTCATGTCCTTTTAAGTACCAAAGTCCAAATGTTTGCTACCCTACGCATTCATGTCAATTTTAAGCACCAAAGTCCAAATATTAGCTAATCTAGACATTCATGCATTCAAATGAAAGTGTTTAATCCATTCAAGTTCATTAGCCTTTAACGTTTAAGTGATAAAAATCACTACAAATCTCTTTTAGTGATGAAAATCACTATTGGTTTTTCTTTTTAGATTCTTAAGGTTACTTCTCTGCATGAAAACCATTAGTTAAAACTTGCAAGTCAATCAATTAGCTAAAATTATTGTTAAAAATTGAATAATTTTGTCAAAATGCGGAGATGCCAAAATACAAGCACAGATGCCAAAACACACAAACGACAAAACTCGAAGATGCCAAACTATGCAGACGTTGAAACTCACAGACGATAGGCGACTAAGCAATTTCAGATGCAGACGACAATGTAAAAATCAGAGATGCAAAAACTCGAAGATGACAAAATAGTTATAGCCCACAACGCAGATGACAGATTAACTTCACAGACGACAGAACTAGAAACCAAGCTGACAGAACTAAGGACGCAGACGACAAAGTAAAACTCAAAGATGACAGACTAGAAATGCAGATGACAGACTAGAATCGGAGATGGCAGAATAGAAACGGAGATGACAAAATAGAAACGCAAACACCAGAATGGTTTAGGAAGAAAAGCAAGAATATTTTGAATCACTGTGGAGATGCTAGAAGGCGAAGACGCTAGTCTATGTAGATGCCAGTATGTGCAGATGACAATCAAAGATGACGCTGTGACCTTCAGAGATGACAATGCAATGTTTTATGATTGAACCAAGATTTTTTGCAAATTTTTAAAATGAAACCAAGGACGTGGGTCCCATCAATCATGCCAAAATGTGTGTTAGAAAATGTGACCTACAAGAAGCATGGGTTAACAAAAAAACACTAGTTTAAAATCTTGAAATTGCATCAAAGACTTATCAAAATGAAAAGAACAAAATATCAACTAATACTTGCTTGGATTTTTTAACCCTAAGCAACCAACAAATCCAACCTTCCAGCCACCTTTATAGCTCAATAAGGACACCCATGAGAGGCCTTGTTGGTGTGTTAAGATGGGGGGGGTGTTTGATGTGCTCTCCCAGACACAACAATAAGTGAATCTCTTGAGTGAGTGAGTGCAAGTGTGTATGCAAGTAAGGTATGAATCTAGACTAAATGAGATGAAGAACACCTCAAAAAATGGCTATGAAGAGAGCCATTCTTGAAGGCATTCAAAGATGGAGATGATATGTAATGAAAGAGCTAACTAAATATGAAAACTATGATAAAAATGCAAGCTAAAATGAAGCTATAAATGCATGTAGAAACTAGATTAACAATGCATAATGTAAACTAAATCAGCTACCAAGTTGTTAGTATGAATCTACAAAATCACTATGAGACTCTATTAATGCAAACTCAAACTACCATGAAAACTCAAACTATGAATGCAAACTCAAATCTCAAACCAACATGACAACAATGAAAATAATGGAAGATGCAAATTCTTGAGATAAGCCCTCTATTTATAGGCTTGAGAGAGGGCTTGGTGAGGTGGCATCCATGTGGCATCCACATAGGTGCCACAAGGGAGACATATGGGCTAGAGGACAAGCCATGCAAGAGTCAAAAAGAGTCTTTAATGATTGAGAGGCTCGAGGTGTGCTCACACATGTGTGAGCAACCTTGGGGGAGAAAGTGGGGGACAAATGTGTAAGAGGTGTAAGAGAAATGGAAGGTTCATTGGATCAAGAGTTTCTCACACATGTGTGAGCAAACTTTTAAGAGCTAAAAAGGTGTTTAGAAAAAGATTTAAGATAATAGTGAGATTAAGTAGTGGGTAGACTTAGAAGGATGAGAGTGATGGGTATAGGCTAGGCTCTTAGACTAGGTTTAGGATTAAATTAAATGAGATTTAATTTAATCATGAGTTTAGATGAATTAATAGGATGTGGAGAATTTAAATAAGTAAAATTTATTTAAAAAGAGGAATATGGAGGATCATGTGTTAAATTAATTTAACACATTAAGGCTAGAAGCATTTAAATTAAATTTAAATACTTAAAAGAATGAACTTATTTAATTAAATAAGTAGAGGAATGTGAACAATATAATTAATTAATTAATAGTTAATTACAATGTCACAGGCAATATTAAAATTAATTAATATAGTCTTTAGGGATGATTTCAAGCGTCTACAATTACTATCCTCATATTAAAACTTTTCAATTTCAACATAACCTCAAAATATCCCAACTTAAGATACTTGATTGGATCAAACCATTTTAACTTGGTTCCCCAATACCATATCCATATGAATAACATCTATACATTTCTCACATTGATCAGATTACCCATATTGATCCACTTAAAAAAACTAGCATCATTAATGAATGTTATCATTTCACAAATTATATAGGTGTTTCCAACCTTGTATGGTCATGCTCAAACCCCTAATTGACTCTTTGCACTCTTTTCCACTTTTCAAGAAAAAATTATAACTCATTTTCCTGTAGCATTTGATGGTTCTTCGATAGCCCTCACGAGCTCTAAGTTATAGCCTCGTAAGATCAACCTTGAAACACACTTAGAGAACCTTGGAGTCTCCTTGGTATGGGGTGGCCATGGATAATGGATGGTCACTAACAATTTGATGCCAAGATCAATGATTTAAAAGTTAAATTGTGGTGCACCTATGAACTGAGGTACACTGTGAGTTTTTGCATCGAGCGAGATCACTATGCCGAATCCAAATGGAACATGATCTCTCAAAAATGAGATAGGTTACTTTAGGCCTCAACATCACTGTCTTATAGCATTTGATGTTTTAACAATAGCCCTCACGAGCTCTGAGTTACAACCCTCAAAAGATCGACCTCAAAATACACTTAGAGCACCTTGGAGACTCCTCAATACAAGGTGTTCAAAAATGATGGAGGGTCTTTGTTTCCAAAAAAAAAGGTTCTTCACTAGGGTTCAACCAACCAACTAGAGCTAATAGCATTGACAATTTGATGCCAAGATTAGCAGTTTCAAAGTTGCACTGTAGTGCACCTATGAATTGAGGCACACTATGAGATATGGCATTGAATGAGATCATTGTACCAAATCCAAAAAAATGTGATCTCTCAAAAATGAGATAGGTTATTTTAGGTCTTGACATCATCATCCTATAGCATTTGATATTTCATCGATAGCCCTCACAAGCTTCGAGTTACGACCCTGGAAAGATCAACCTCGAAACGCACTATTAGAGCACCTTGGAGACCCCTTAGTATAGGGTGGGCACAGATGATGGAGGGTCTATGTAGCTAGAACAAGGGTGTCACTAGGGTTCACCCACCCATTTTGAGCTAATGATAGTCATGATTCAATGCCAAGATCAATGGTTTCAAAGTTACGTTGTGATGCACCTATGAACTGAGGCACACTACGAGTTTTGACATTGAGTGAGATCATTGCCAAATCCAAATGGAATGTGATCTCTCAAAAATGATATAGGTTATTTTAGGCCTTGACATCACCATCCTATATCATTCAACCATTAATTGATATCCCTCACAAGCTTTGAGTTATGGCCCTCAGAAGATTGACCTCGAAACACAATTAGAGCACCTTGGAGAATCCTTAGTATGGGGTGGCCACAGATGATGGAGGGTCTTTGTAGTTGGACAAGGGTGTCCCTAGGGTTCACCCACCCATCCAAAGCTAATATCACTGATGATTTGATGCCAAGATAAGCAGTTTCAAAGTTACATTGTGGTGCACCTATGAACTGAGGCACATTATGAGTTTTGGTATCGAGCAAGATCACTATGTTGAATCCAAATAGAATGTGACATCTCAAAAATGAGATAGATTATTTTAGGCCTCAACATTAATATCTTTCAAAATTTGATAATTCATCAATATCCTCACAAGCTTTGAGTTATGACCCTCAGAAGATTGACCTCAAAACACACTTAGAGCACCTTAGGGACTCCTCGATACGGGGTGGCTGCAGACGATGGAGGGTCTTTGTGGCTAAAAAAAGGTTGTCACTAGGGTTCACCCACCCATCTGGAGCTAATGGAACTAATGATTTGATGCCAAGATTAGTAGTTTCAAAGTTACACTATGGTACACCTATGAACTGAGGCACACTATGATTTTTAGCATCAAGCGAGATCAATGTGCTGAATCCAAATAGAAGGTGATCTCTTAAAAATGAGATAGGTTATTTTAGACCTCAACATCACCATCTTGTATAATTTTATGGTTCATCGATAACCCTCACAAGCTCTAAGTTATGGCCCTTAGAAGATTGACCTCGAAATGCACTTAAAGCACCTTGGAGACTCTTTAGTACAAGGTGGTTGTGGATGATAGAGGGTCTTTGCAACCAAATCAAGGGTGTCACTAGGGTTCATCCAGCCATCTAGAGCTAATGTTTTTGATGATTCAATGCCAAGATCAGTGATTTCAAAGTTATGTTGTGGTGCACCTATGAACTAAGGCACACTACGAGTTTTGGCATCGAGGGAGATCGATGTGCCAAATCCAAATGGAAGGTGATCTCTCAAAAATGAGATAATTTATTTTAGGCTTTGTCATCACCATCCTATAGCATTCAATGGTTCATTGATAGCCCTCACGAGCTCTAAGTTATGACCTTTGAATGATTGACCTCAAAAGAAACTTAAAGCACCTTGGGGACTCCTTGGTACAAAGTGGCTGTGGACGATGGAGGGTCTTCATGGCTAGAGTAAGGGTGTCACTAGGGTTCACCTACCCATTCGAAGCTAATGGCACTAATGATTTGATGCCAAGATCAAAGGTTTCAAAGTTACATTTTGGTGATCCTATGAACTAAGGCACACTATGAGTTTTGGCATCGAGCAAGATCGTTGTGGCGAATCCAAATGTAATGCAATCTCTCAAAAATGAGATAGGCTATTTTAGGCCTCAACTCTCACCATCCTCTAGCATTTGACATTTCATCGATAGCCCTCACAAGCTCTGAGTTATGATCCTTGAAAGATCAACCTTGAAACACACGTAGAGCACCTTGGAGACTCCTCGGTATGGAGTGGCCATGAACAATGGATGGTCTCCATGGCTGGAACAAGGGTGTCACTAAGGTTCACTTGCCCACCCAAAGCTAATGATGCTAATGATTCCATCCCAAGATTAGTGGTTTGAAAGTTACATTGTGGTGATCCTTTAATGTCGTAGAATGTTATTTTTATGCACTTTTATGGATGTGTATTTGGAAATATGTGTTGCATTTCTTGTGTTGTGCTTGGCATGCAATTGATCAACAAATGATTAAGTTTCCAATTACAAGGCATACAAAATGTCAACATCATACACCATTCACATACATCACAACGACAATAATTTTAATAAGAACATTAACAAAGCACATTTAAAAATTCACATTTAGTAAAGAACCATTGAGGCATTGCAAGAGCCATGTGCATACAGATTTTCATGACATGTACCAAATGCATATGCAAGATGAAAAATCACGTAAAGTCAAGACCCTCAAATAGAAAAATGAAGACTAGGAAATAAAGCATCTCAACAAATCAACACATGAGGAACCAATGCTTAAATTAACTTGCATGCCAACTTGAGACCACTACACACATCATACATCAGATGATGCAACTAGTTTACAACCACAACATAGGAAGCAAGTGCTTCAATTATTACCACTTGGTAAATGATAGGCCAAAATAAACAATATGTCAATTGTTTCCCAAATCATCAATGATAATTATGGATAAGGAAATTAGTTGGTCATTCTATTAACTCCACATTTAACCACCATCTCGGTTATTATATATACTTTTGGGTATGCTAGCTCATCCCTACCAATTCAAGGGAATCCAATACCTAATTTGTTAGTACAAGAACCAAAGTACATACACATATATCAAATAGCGAAGGGACTGGAGACATCACGTGGATCTCACAAATAAGTGAATATCTCTTTGTACAAATACGTTAGACAAACTCTAACAAAACTAGTAACATAAGTAAGTTGTTGACCAAACATCAGTAGATGTGTGCATTAGTACATCAATGATTTAAAAACATGTAAGAAACCACCTAAATAATCAGCATTCCATGATTTTGTTTAGCTAACATGTCATCCTGATCGGTTATTAACCACAATTATCAAGTAACCCCATTAATGTAGCTAGGTGTTATTTCATTCACAATTATAAAATGGTTATACATTAACACTAGTACATTGGTATAGTAGTTATGATTATCTCTTTCTACATCCAAGCTAGAGTCCATGGCTATATTACCTTCACAAGAAGCAAGGTTTGGGTGGCACTACAATATTTGTGAATAAGTATATTCACCAATTGTTTCATTACAAATCTCACGTATACTTGCTTGGTGTTCCATGTATTGATGTGATTAAAAAGTGCATGGAATGGTTAGTGATTGTGCATACCTCGTGTATGTGTTACTTGAATTTTTATTTTTGATGAGATGTGGTTGGTATGTGATTGATTAACAAGCTTTCTTAGCATGAGCATTGTTGGATAACCAATCAATTTTCCTACTAATTCAAATGGGTAGACCTAAGGGCTCAACATGTTTGGGTGATATTGAACCCACATGGAAATTACTAGCTCTTTTAGAGATGCTAAAGGGTGTGTGCAAAGGGACTAGCATCCTTTAATATTGTAGAATTTCATTTTTGTGCATTTTATGGATATGCATTTGGAAACATGTCATGCATTCTTGAAAACTCTTTTTATTAGACATAATAGGTATGTGAATGATCAACAACCTTGTATTTCATTAATGTTATTGGACTAAGAACCTTTTTTCCTTAAGTTGGAAGGGTGGGCCTAAGGGTTCAACACTAATGGGTGATGTTGAACCACCTTGGTAATGACTAGTTCATTTGGGGAGGCTTGAGACTGCATGCAAAGGGAGTCTTGTGAATTTTACTCTTGTTTCAAGGGGTGGGCCTAAGAGCTCAACATGTTTTGGTGATGTTAAATCACCATTTTAATGAATAGCTCATTTGGAGATGCTAAACAGTGTGTACAAATGGATTATCATCCTTTAATGTCATAGAATTTTATTTTTATGAACTTTTATGGATGTGTATTTGGAAATGTGTGTTGCATTGCTTGATTAAGTTTCCTATTACAAGGCATACAAAAATCTCAACATCATACACCATTCACATACATCAGAATGACAATAATTTTAATAAGAACATCAAAAAAGCACATTTATAGATTAATGTGGCAAAAAGGACATTGGGTCAATGTAGAACCTAATGCATGCATTTGTTATTCCCAATCTTGAAATGTATTGGTACCTACCATGTCTTGTAAATGCATCGATGGTGTCATTACAAATCCCTTGCTGTTCCATGTAAGCATGTGCACACAATGGTATGTGATTGTGTATGCAATATTGCAAGGAAACTCTTTTTTTTAAAGATGTTTTTGGTATGTGAATGATTCAAAAACATATTTTGCATGAACTTTGTTGGGCCAACCAATCAATTTTTCTCCCTTTTGTTCATTGATAATCATGGGAATCCCATGACAATGAAAGGATGCACATTCTTCATTAATTTGGCATGAGGAGCTGCAAATAAGAGTGTTTCATCATTTACAATATATCAAGTCTGTCATCATTATTACATCAATACACAACTACCAAAAATATTTGTGTCATTAGTAGTGTCAAAAATCATAGTATCAATAAAAATATTGTCAAAAATAGAATAGATTTTTCTTCATTCTAGTCCTTATTTAGCTTTTTATCTTCATGTCTGGCTACTCTTCATGATGTACCTACATTCCAATATCGTAAAAAATATTAGTAACTTAATCATCAGTTCACTGAATCATTATGAAGAAAATAACACAAGAAGTAAATATACTTAGTTGAGTGTTCTAATAGGGTCTTCTCTCTATTTTAGGGTCTCCAACAGGGCTTCATGATCAACATTAGTAATAGTAAAAATTTCTATTACTTTTGGTCTTCATTGATGCTTCAAAAACTTTATTTTTTTTTCTATAATAAGATGCAAATAGATGAGAATTATTTTATGCTTCTAATAATCTTCAAATGCAGGAATTCCATTCCTTCTAAGCATGTACGTCTACAACCATGTTCCAGTGACAACCACTGAACCAGTAGGATATGTGAATCCATCATCATCTGTGATTGGTTGTGCAAGCTTTTGTTTACTTCTTACACAATGTGCTAACCAATAATCATATTTTTCATCATTAACCTATGGTGCAACCAATGTAAAGACATGTCCTAGTTGAAAAATATTTGATAGATGGTTATGCTCAAGTGAACGTTCCATGTCATCATTTTTTATAGAGGGTATGATAGAAAATGGGGTAAGATGATGTGGAGCCCATGTGTCCACCCACTCACTCAACTCATAGTGATCCCAATCACACTAGAATTAACTAGAACAAAAGCAAGCTAGCTATCATGTCCAAGTGGTTCATGTACTAGAATCAGAGCTCTAGAATGAATGCACTTTTTATGAGTCTCTCACTGTAGCACAATTTGATCTATCACCTATGGACCCTTCCTCAACCAACCAAAAGAACTTGTGTACCATTGAATCAAGAGTGCCCCCTATGATAATGCTAAACTACACCAATCAACAATGCTCCAAGAATTAAGAAGCTCTAATGCTAAAATCTTCGATTGCTCCTTAACTAGAGCTCTCTTCACACATGCCCTTTGTGATATATGAAGACTTGGATGACTCTCTATAAATTGTTTGAACAACATAGTTTGACTTACCTCCAAATAGCATTTAGGATGTGGTGTGTAGTCTTTGATGCCAATTCTCAACTTTAACACATCTTTAGCATTGGGCGATACTCATGAGCTAGAATGTTAAAATTGCATAATTTCTTCCTTCACATCATCGGATAGCTTCTTATCAAAACATGGAAATCTCCCACCAAAAGCCCATGTTTCATTTTGAAGAGGATCATAAATTCTCTCTCATCTACTAAGTGCTCTTTTAAAAGTAGTATGATGTACATTCAAGTCAAAAAAAATTTGTCTCATATATCTACCCTTTCTCAAATGATGACTTACCAAGGAGGTCGTAATAACCCTTCAAGTAGCTCTCTTATCCTTCTCCCCACTATTTTTCTCAATACTATTGAGAGCACTAAAAAGATTCTTCACAATAATGACATTTCTTTCCAATTTTTGATTGACACGAATCTTCAATTTGGAAAGCATTGGTCTTATATTTTGCATCTTTAATAAGTGCATAAAAAGTTGACATTGCTTCATCACTATCTTGTTGCCAAAAAGTATCTTATATAGTCTTGAAGCCCATAACTAAATGGTTCTTTTTTATTTTTTCCCTTCCAAATTGGTAATAATCATTTCATCAATTTCAATTATCTATTTTGGTGTTCTAGAACCTTCATGTCAATTATAATTAGGAGATATGTAAGGTTCTTGTGCATTGTCATGTTCGGCATTGTCAATCATGCAATTTACATTATGACCTAGTAGCATTTCATCCTCCAAATTTTCATTCTCTAAATTTATAATCCCAACATTATCATTTTCTATTGGTACATTTTCATTCCCCAACTGTACATATTCATTATCTGACTCTATGATTTCACCTTTGACTAATTTATCATCAACTTGACTCACATTTAACATACCTTGTATTTTCCTTCAGTGATTTACTTTTTCCCTTTCCCTATATGCCACAATGTCTTCATTAGATACCTTCCTTCTACATTTAACCTTTCAACAACTATTGCTCTCCATTTAGATGACAATATCAGACACCTAATGATATATTATCAAACTTTTTTCAATCTTTTGGGCCCCAAAATGTGACTTTTCCCAAAACTCGTGAAAATGGCCCACAAAAAGTGATGTTGTCAGGTCTACAGTCATAGGGAATATTTTGGGAAAATCATGCCAGTAAAATTGGGTATTCAACTTGAGATTGGATACATGATAATATCGAATATCTGATTTCAAATCGGATATCCGATATGGAGCTCATAATTTTTGAGGGAAATAAAAATTAAGATTAAGATTATAATGTATATAATGAGTTACGTATAATGAGTTATGAGTTATGTATTAGATAATAATGTATAATTATATTATACTATTATTACATATAATAATATATATTATTATTATTATAATCTATAAATATATAATGTATATTAATATATATATGAAATTATTATATTATTATTATTTTTACTATTATTATTAAATATAATAATGTAATTTAAATGTTATTATTATTATAATCTACAATTATAATATATATTAATATATATGACTATTATATTATATTATACTATTATTATTACTATTATTATTATATTATATTATTATTTTTACTATATTATTATTAAATATAATAACATAATATATTATATATGTTTTTAATATATATTATTATTATTATTATAACAATATATAATATTGTTTTTGTTATTATTATTATTATGACCTATGATCCATTTGGTTGGTTTTAAAATGCATCAAGAGGGGTCATAGGTTAACATATAACCCCGATTGACACATTTCATGGCAATGTATGTCCCTACAGGCCTTAGGACCCCTAGAGATGCATTTGGTTGATTATAATGCATCAAGAGGCATCATAGGTTAACCTATGACCCCTCTTAATGCATTTCATGACAAATTATGTCCCTAGGGGTCCTAGGGCCCCTAGAGATGCATTTGGTGGGTTCCAATGCATCAAGAGGGGTCATAGGTTAACCTATGACCCTAATCAATGCATTTCATGACAATGTATGTGTTGTGGTGTCCACAACACATGCCCCATTCCTCACTAGAAATGGGGACCCCCTACATTTTTTGGACCCCTAGACTCACAGTTCAAGAGTCAAGAGAAGAAAATTTGGTTAGAAGTTAGAATTTTGGAGTCAAAATAGCAAAAAAAAAAAAATCAAAAAGTCACAAAAAAAAAGAGGAAAATTTTGAAAAAAAAGAAGCACAAGCCATGATGTGATGTGCGCGCGTGCCATGATGTGATGTGCGCGCGTGCCAAGAAGTGATGCACATGCATGCCATGACACACTGCGTGCACATGCCAAGGCACAGCTACATGCACCATGACAGGTTGTACTCCATGATGAGCTAAGGCATGATCACACACGCTTGTCAAAGCATGGCTATGTATGCCACACGCACACCACAAGCACCGCAAGCATGCCACAAGCACCATGCACGTGCCTTAAAGCACCATGCCTCCCATTCACCTCCCATGCACCATGCAACTAGTTTTTGGGGATTTTGTTCTAGTGTCATTAGTGTTTTCCTTAACTAAGCATTTTCATCTCTCTTGACTAATGTTTGCTTCTTTTTGTAGGTAAAAAAGGTATCCTCAACTTCTCGGGGTCATAACTTTTGACTTGAAGCTTGAAATTCAGAACCTCTTACACTGTTGGAAAGAAGAACTGAAGATCTAATTTCAGTCCCTAAAAAAATTAGCCTTTGGCTACCTAATTTTAGGGACCAATGAAAGTTTCAACTTGAAATTTTGAGTAGAAGACCTTCGAAAAAGCCATTTAAAAATGCCTAGAAAAGTTTGCGAAAAAAAAAGAAAAAAGTTTCAAACATTTGATCATCTGGATCACTTGGTTTCTTGCTAGGAAGGATAGGGCAGTTGGAGAGAAGACAAAGGTTGAAGATATAGAGGTTGGACACATGAAGTGGAACAGGTTCCTCATCTTATGCAGCTATTAATGGCAAGATTCAACACAGGTGCCTTAGGATTTTAGATCAAAGAAGTAGGAAGAGTTCAAGTTTATGAAAGTGATTGGCTATAAAGAGGGCATAAATCATCAAAAAAGGGAAAAGAATGTATACAAAAATGATCTAAAAACCCATTTGAGCAAAACCTAGAAACTGTTTTCAAAATTGAGAACTTTGATTTTTTGGCGAATTGAGCTTTCGAGGTCCACAGGTGCGTAGGTCCATAGCTATGCAAATCCACAACTTCGCATTTTCATGTAGCTTCATAGGTACATAGCTACATAGCTCAACATGTTTTTGAGCTCTGTAGGTCTGCATTTTTTAAGCTCTGTAGCTTCAAATTTTTGAGCTACGCAGGTCTACATTTTTTAGCTCCACATTTTCATGCAGCTCCGCAATTCAGAGGTGCATCAACAGTTGACTAGCAGTTCTAAACATAGCACTTTCCATGCATCAGGAGTGCATTATGATGACAAGTTAACTCTGACACACATCAATTGAAGGGCCAATTTCCATTTTTGATGCCTCCATGCACTTCTACTTCGACTGATGGCTTCCTCCTATACTCTCTCTCATGCTTTCATTGTTTTGACATGTAAAGGGCTCCTGCATCCAACAAATGAATAAAATATGGATGGAGTCCCTTTGAGCACCAATTAGATTGTTAGTTTGTATATATTTAGTTTGTTTAAATGTTTTAAAAACATATTATTGCATCAAGATATCTCTCACTCTCAACACAAACTAAGGAGATGATTTCTTATTAATACCCCATTGCAAAATGTAATAGAGGCCACCATTATTATGCAATAAAATTATGCTTTTGGTGCTAGCATTCAGAGTGTAGTTATTCTTTCTTGAATGTGTCATTGTTTTGTGGATTTTATTCATGAGATTGTGATTGAGCCAAAGGTTTATTGCATTTTTTTTGGATGTACAATCTTTTAGTTCTGGTGTTCACTATAGATATATGAATTTTGTTGATGTAACGAGCTTGAGAAGAGATCACCCGATTGTGTCTACATAGCCTTTTCTCTTGCATGAGTGCACTTTCCATGGCCTTGCAATTTGATGAAAAGTGAAACATCATTTGCTTTTCAAGAGAAGAATTACACTATGGATTCTTGTCGTTGACCTCGTGCAAAATGACTGCCCAATAGTATGTCCCTATGGGCCCTAGGATGCCTAGGGATGCATTTGGTTGGTTATAATGTGTCAAGAGGGGTCATAGGTTAACCTATGACCCCTCTCGATACATGTCATGACAACGTATGTTGCTAGGGGCCCTAGGACCCCTATTCACACATGTGGTTGGTTCTAATGCATCAAGAGGTGTCATAGGTTAAGTTATGACCCCTCTCAATGCATTTCATGACAACCTATGTCCCTAGGGTTCTAATGCATCAAGAGGTGTCATAGGTTAAGTTATGACCCCTCTCAATGCATTTCATGACAACCTATGTCCCTAGGGGTCCTAGGGCCCCTAAGGACACATTTGGTTGGTTCCAATGTGTCAAGAGGTGTCATAAGTTAACCTATGACCCCTCTCTATGTATTTCATGACAATGTATGTCCCTAGGGGCCCTAGGACCCCTAGGGATGCATGTGGTTGGTTCTAATGTGTTGAGAGGCATCATAGGTTAACCTATGACCTCTCTTGATGCATTTCATGAAAACTTATGTCCCTAGGGGTCCTAGGGCCCCTAGGGATATATTTGGTTGGTTCCAATGCATCAAGAGTGGTTATAGGTTAACCTATGACCTCAATCGATGCATTTCATGACAACGTATATCCCTAGGGGCCCTAGGACCCCTAGGGATGCATGTGGTTGGTTATAATGCATTGTGAGGGGCCATAGGTTAACCTATGAATCCTCTTGATGCATTTCATGACAATGTATGTCCCTATGGACCCTAGGACCCCTAGGGATGCATGTGGTTGGTTCTGATGCATCAAGAGGCATCATAGGTTAACCTATGACCCCTTTTGACACATTTTATGACAACCTATGTTCTTAGGGATCCTAGGGCCCCTAGGGATGCATGTGGTTTGTTTCAATTGAGGCATTTCATGACAATGTATGTCCCTAGGGGGATGCATATGGTTGGTTATAATGCATCAACAAGGGTTATAGGTTAACCTATGACCCCTCTCCATGCATTTCATAATAAAGTATGTCCCTAGGGCCCCAAGACCCCTAGGGATGCATGTGATTGGTTCTAATGCATTGAGAGGCATCATAGGTTAATCTATGACCCCTCTGGATGCATTTAATGAAAACCTATGTCCCTAGGGGTCCTAAGGCCCCTAGAGACGCATTTGGTTGGTTCTAATGTGTCAAGAGGGGTCATAGGTTAACCTATGACCCTAATTGATACATTTCATGACAATGTATGTCCCTAAGGGCCCTAGGACCCCTAAGGACACATTTTATTGGTTATAATATATCGAGAGGATTCATAGGTTAATCTATGACCCCTCTCAATGCAATTTAGGACAACATATGTCCCGAGGGGCCTTAGGAACCCTAGGGATGCATGTGGTTGGTTCTAATGCATCGAGAGGTTTCAAGAACTAACCAAATACATCCCTAGCTAGGGCCTCTAGGGACATGTGTTGATGCATTTGATGACAACCTATGTCACTAGTGGTCGTAGGGCCTTAGGGATGCATTTGGTTGTCTCTAATGTGTCTTGAGGGGTCTATGCCCTCTTAATGTATTAAAACTAGCCAAATGCATCCCTAGGGGCCCTAGGACCACTATGGATATAATTTTTCATGAAATGCATCGATAGTGGAGATAGGTTAACCTACGACCCCTCTCGATGCATTATAACCAACCCCATGTATCCCTAGGGGTCTTAAGGCCCCTAGGGATACTATGACCCCTTTCGATGCATTTTATGATAATATTATATTTAATAATAATATATTATTAGATTATATAACAATAATAATCATATATGTTACTAGATTATAGATTTAATAATAATATAACCATATATATTATTATATATGATAATAGTCATATAATATTACTATATTATATTTAGTTATAATTATTATTATTATATTTATAACTATATTATATTTAATAATAATAATATCAATGTCCCCACTTCCCCCAAATACATTTCCCTCTAAAACACTCTAAAGTTTCCCTCTCAAATTTATCTCCTCTCAAATTTCCCTCCAAAATTTCAATTCAAAAATCATGTACCTAATCGGATACCCAATTTCATATTAGGTATCTGATTTCATATCAAATACCTAATTTGATTTTGGGTATTCGATTAGGCTTGGTATTTACCAAGCCTATTTGAATTAACCCAAAAAATATGTTTGAGAAGGGTTTCATTGACACTCAGACTTCGGGTAGCCATCCGACAATGTTATTTTCATTGAAATTGAATGAAATGAAAAAGGTTTTTTTATAACATTCTCGAGATTCCATCGATATAATTGCTATCAAATTCTAAGTTCAATAAGTATTTATTAGTTAATTTTCAATGAAGATGACTGTAAAGTGTTGATTGACATACTGATTGAAAAATAGCTTCAACTTTCAAATGGTGTAACATTTTTTAAATCCTAAAGTTGTTTCACATTCTATTCTTTGCCTGGTATAAGAATTTTTTTTTTAAAATGGTTTAGTAAAGTTTTCTATTAGTTAAGGTGGTCAGACATGGGAGTTTTTTTCCAAAAAAGTTTTAGTAGAAAATTCATAATTAGTTATTTATTTGGAATAAAAATACCCAAAAATATGCATCACATCTGGGCATGAGTCTACTTTTTACATCTTTACATCTATAATTATATTGAAAAATATTATTATTTGATTTTGATTAAGGTTGTCAGACATACACCTACTTTTTATTTTTTCCCTAATAATTACGTAGTATTATATTAAAATCCAAACTCTTTACCAATCAATTTTTTTTTCTCCAGATAAGGCCTAGTAGACATAACCTTGATTTGTTGGTTTTTCACTATCACTTAAAGCCATACTTTGGTTGAACATGATCTTGCACATACCCTTATTCATGAATCAAGGTAAGTAAATGTGTTATTTCATTATATCAAACAAAAGCTATTATATTTGGAAATTTACCATTCTTATAGTTGTAATTTAGAATATATACTCAAATTTTGAATGCTATGATTTAAGATAATTTTTTAGGTGGATTTTTGTCTCAAAGCTAGAAATCACTTGCTTCCACTATGAACTTATTTTTGAACCCATGTTTCAATTCAAAGAGAAAGAATTACAAGTGCATCCCACTAATTCAATGATTCCACCTATTGATCTACTTGAGAATGAACTAATACCAAAACTACCCTCTCAAAGGACATTGTTTGGGATATCATTATCTGAAAAGGAAAAAGGTTTCAGCCTTGCTATCACTCTTATTAGAAGCTTGAATCCATTCCAAACAAGGCGTCTTATAAATGGTCATTTTACAATGAGAAAATAAATGCACAATTCAATACACAAAAAGGGCAAAGGAAATGTTTTCTATTTTGATATTATAGATTGTTAGAAAGGTGAGGCATGTATCACTTGCTTCAAGAAAAGTGGAGATCTACATTACATGAATATCCAAATTCGAGATGTATATACAATATCAAATGGTGGTGTTAAGACAAAAAATAAGTTGTACAACAAGCTTAAAAAAAACTTAAAATTTATTTGGAGAATGAGTAAAAAGCTTTTACGTACAAATGTTGACCTCACAATTCCAAAACATTAGTTCTCATTTATGCCCTTTGGTAAAATTGTGTGCATGGCTAAAAATTTCCTTGTCAATGTTATTGGAATAGTCAATTGTATAGATGCAAGCTCCATAATGAGGCAAGATGAGGAAAAAGTTCTTAGAAGAAGCATTTGGATAATGGATATGTCTTCCTATATGATAAGTGTAATTTTATGGGGTCTAACAACTCAGAAAGAAGTATACAACTCCAAGAATTGTACAATTCTACAATTTACACAATGTTGTTGTCCTTGCAATTAAAACTGGCTAATTGTAACCATAAGTTGTAACACCCCACCATGGGACCCAAAAGAATTAACCTAAATTTTTACTAAGTTTGCCAAACAATTTTTTATTTTTTTAAAAAACTTGAAAGATAAACCATTTATATCAAACACATACTAGCAGAAGAAATAACACACATATAATTAAAAGCATACATAAGGATACATAACAGGTTACATTCTTTAAAGATCCCAAGATGTTGAGTCACATTTAATCTAATTAATACTAAGTCTAACCACTACCACATCCACATGAAATAATAAATAGAAAGTCCAATGTCCATAGTACACATTTTCTTTGATTGCCTCATGGCAATTAAATTCAGAATGTTCAATCATCCATTGGACACTGATGCTAATTTGCTACACCTCATAAAATTGTACAGAAGTTCCTCCCTTCAAAACCTTCCCCTTTCTGAAAATTCCTTCCTTCTCCAACATTCGCAATTTCTCCAAGAACCAAAACCCCTTCCAAGTGACTAGGAGTGCTTGTAGAAGCATATGAGGATGTCCATACACAGTAGGAGAGCCTCTATATAAAGGCCTCTAAGATGCATCTAGAATGTGTCTAGAAAGAACTAGGAGATAAGCATGACAACTAAGCACATAACTTCCACGATAAGAAGATAAACATGATGAGGTGTCTAGAATGTTGTAGACACCATGTGCTCAAATAATATGCTAACTCCTAAGTGTAGACAACATGTGCATACTTAGAGTGCAAACTCCTGTGTTGTCTACATGACAACTCCCGAGAATTCACAAACTCCTATGTGAACAAATATTAAAATAATGCACATTAATTTATTTAATATTTACTTTATTTATTTTTATTTATTTATTAATTTTAAATCTCATGCACCCACTTTATTAAATCCACTTGTTTTATCTTAGTATATTTTAATCACATGCATGCATCATGCAATCTAGAATATTTTAATAATTTAATATCTTTTCCACTTTTAAATTTATTTTTGAAACTTAATTGATAAAATATTTATTAACTTAAATAATGATATTATTTAGCATTTATTTAAAAATGAACTCTAAATATATTATTATTAAATTAAATACATACTATCACATTCCAAATTTAAACTTATAACTTTAATCTTCAAATTTTATTCTTTTATTTAATTAATTTCCAAATTAATTAAATAAAATAAAGATTTAAATATCATGTTAATTTTTCATTAAATTAAACCATTAATTAAATCTTTTAATTAGGCTCAATTAATAGAAAATTCACTAAGAAAGAGTTCGGCAAAAATGTGACCTAGGGGTAGGCACTACATAAGCTCCTAAAATCAAAATCAATTTACTATCCATCTTTCTAATGGGGACACAACCAAAGAATAGAATGGACACAACAGAAAAGGGAAATTATATTAACTGGGAAAATAAGCTAGTACAAATAGTATAGAGAAAATAAACTTCAGAACATGCCCTAAGGGCTTACAATAGCATAAATCTGGAGAATATTTCTCCTTTTAGCACCTCCTCTCAAACTCCACTTCGAATTGCCTTTTACAATGCCAGAAATCTCCTTAAATAGATCCCAAAAGGTTAAGGACTAGGAGTACATTCTAGAAAGTTCTAGTAGGCATCCATCGACCAAATAGAAGGTTCCGAAAGCTGCGTTAGAAGTCGGTGCAATTCTAGAAGAATCTAGAAACGGTAACCGAACTTTCGGGAGGCATAACTTTTGAACCGTAGCTCCAATTGACGAACCATTTACATTTTCAAAAAGCTCTCGAAGTGCTCTATAGCCCTATGGAAAAGCTTCACTCATCCCCCATTTTTTGGCCCTTTTCGAGGTCATTTAATGCTCCAAACCTGACTTTGAAGCATTCTTAGGAGGTCTCCAAAACCCAAAAAATTGCAATAACTTTCAAACCGTGGGGCCTTTTGACCTGATTCTTTTTCTGGAATGCTCTAAATCACAATTACATTCATCTGGTCAATTCACACCTTCTAGGTCACCAAAATGATGGCCAAATTGCATGCTCCTATTTTTTCAAGATTTTCAAACGCACTGATAGTGGAACTGTGAGAGTTGGAACCTCTATTTGACCCAAATGGGTATCCAAAAATGTAAAGACATGAAACAGAAACTAAGTCTAAGTACATTTTTTTTGGGTGACACAGGATTGCCCTTATACCTCTGGATGCTCCTGCATCACTTTCCCCCTTGAGATAAATGGTAAACAATGTGAAAAATTATTGTCTAGAATGTCGATGAGAAATGGACTTGTTCAAAGTGCAAAGTGACATTTGTAATTGCATATATCGATATGTACTTCAACTAAAGATAGAAAATCATACAAGATCACTATTGGTTGTTACATTTGATGAATCAACCACCAACATTTTAGGTATAGCTGCAACATATTTGTATATGCTACAACTCACCAAGAAGTAGAAATTGACACTGTGACTATAATCAAGAAAGGCTTAATTAATCAATTTCTCTTCATTATTTCATTTGCATAAGATTCGAGCAGTTTCCAAGGCCAAATGAAGTAAACAATCACCAAAGTTGACCATGTGGATTTTGTTGAAGAAAACACTTTCTTGTTGGAAATAATCAATGATATAAAAATAATAATATTAACTAATTGTATCCATGGTGCTTATGTTATGCATGTGCATATTTGAAGGACTATATATAGTACATTTGTACATTTAATAAATAAAGTAGTGAAAAATGTCTATTGTCATTTTGTTTTCATTTTTCAATTCTCACATATAATTGTCGAGTTATTTGTCACATAGAATTAAATTAAGTCTCTTCTTTTTTGTTGAGTTATTTATTCCCATTGTATTTATCCTATATGTATGAATATTTATACTTTAAATACAATAGTGAAAATAATATATTATTACTTTCAGTTAACTTTTCAAGTATCATTTATGTTTAATAATATATGTATCAATATATATAGTTGTATCCTCATTTTTCAATGGGTGTGATATGTGATAGATTCTTAATGTAAAGAGAAAAGAAGAATGATCTCCTAAATTTATTCCAAACTTATGATCTATAAAAAGTTATGATAAATAATTTTAATCATATACAAGGTAGTTAATCATCATGGAAGGTTATTGTGGGAGATCGTTGTTTGCAAAAGGTATTTAAATAATTTGCTAATATTTTACATAGTGAAATAGGAAAATGGATACCCTCAAATGAATGAAGTGTTATTTCTCCTAACTTATAATGCCTTCTAAAAGATATTGTATAATATACTCTCCTATATTTATAAGACATGTAAACTGATCTAAAAAAATGACTTGACTTATATTCCCATTAATTTGAGTGGCTTTGTAAATTTATTACCATTTACAAATCAATATCTTAATTTACATGAGAATATTTTCATTTATTGCCATCCAAATTTGAAGGATTTATAAAATTCAACAAGCTATGTCAATTGTTGGTTATATTCTTTTCATTAATTAAGGCTTTCACAACTTGTGGAAAGGCCTTTGATCCTCAAGTTTTCCTTAAATTTTTTATATTTTCTAATTTCTTTATCATTTTATGGGAAAGAGACCTAAGGACACTAATAATGTAATTGAATGGGTCAAAATGGGTCATAGAGTACCCTATGACCCCTTTTCACCCATTTGATCAAATTATCTATGTCATCCTAGGGCCCCTAAGCACACACAATTTGGTTGAAGGGGAAAAGGGGTCATAAGGTCCCTTATGACCCCTTTTGATATAGGGATGAGTAGAGTCAAGATGGATAAGTCCAACTTAGCCCCACGAACATCCCCTACTTAGAGTTACACATGAAAGAAACATGCAAATTAAATTTAAAAAAAGAACAAGAGACCAGATTCCATGCAACCATATGAATGTAATAATTAACTTTCATAGCAGAGATACAAACATGTCTAGTTGTGAGGCCTTCCCAGTTACGGCCATATACAAAGAATTATGAAATCAAGTCCAAATTTGCATCTAGCCTTTTTCTCTATGATCTTCCCATGAACTATCTTCTACCACATATCATAATAATCTCCTCATCTCATAATCTCATAATGATTTCCTACATCAATCCAAGCTCCTTATATAGCTAGCTAAGCAACAAGTGGGCTAGTCAAGCATTTAATTACATTATAGGTCTACCTTGGAAGAGAAACCAAAACCATCATAAATATGAATGAAACTTAATACCAAGTAATATTTAGGTCCACACATGATACAAGAGCATTTCCCTATCTTAAAAATATTTCATTTCATTGTTCAAAATTGTGCAAGATGAAAACTCCACACATTTCCCCTAAAACTGTCTAAAAATTGATGTCCAAGGAAAATTAAGATCTCCTAGTTTTGATTGAATTAGAACTTGTTCTTTGAAAAAATGGTATTAATTTAGATACTTTATAATACATCAAGTACTCATAGGCTGGTTCATTAAGGATTTGTGTGCATCCATCCTGAAAGTCATGCACAGAAGCTCATTGCAAAAACTGGTAGAAAATTGATGCATTAACAAAATGGTCATTTCTCCCAAACCATGATGAATTAGGACTTGATATTTTAACCATAGATATTTCTCTAGACCCTTTTAAATTATTAAAACTTTCATCCTTTGAATCATTGAAAAAAATTAGTTACATTACCCACAACAGGAACACAAATTTTAGAAAATATAACGTCGGTAATAATGCCACTTTACAAATATAAATTTGTTTTTGGTTGATGCAAGATTGATACAATACCCAAGATTCTCCTAAATTAGACACTTGTGGTTAATAAATAATTGATCTCCATATTAGGTACTACTCATATTCTAACCTAGATTATAAAAATCCAACTCAAATTGTGTAATCCAAGAACTATCTTTAATTGGCTTGTCTTTTGACTGAACTAGATATTCCAACTAATATTTTCCTCTAGTGCTCTTACTTATCCTTGTATCTAAAACTCTTTCAATGCCTAGGATAATCTAGTTTATCAACTACTTCATGATCTGATTCATGGTACTCATATATGTATGCAATGTTGAATATAGGTGAAAAATCCATATCCTTTGGTAATTCAATCTCAGAAGCATTACCACTTTCAAACTTCTTCAGAATTTTACAAGGCCCAAGATTCATAATTTTTAGCTTGTTGTAGGTCCCAACTAGAAATATGTTCTTCTTCAAGTAAACCATTACTTAATCTCCAACTTCAAAAGATTTATGTCTTCTTTTTTGATCCATTATTTCCTTATATACTAGATTATTGTTATTCAAGTTATCTTTGACTTCTTGATGTAGTTTCTACATAAAATCAGCAAATTATTTAGCCTTGGCACTCCTATTTATTTCCATGCTTAAGTCTCTCAATTCTTTAGTTCCCTTAAAATGAAATCTAGTAACAATCTCAAATGATGTTTTCTTAGTACTTCTATTCAAAGAATTCTTAGATGCAAACTTTTCTTGTGCCAAAACTATATCCTAATTAGAATGCTTATCCCCAACCAAACATCTCAACAAGTTACCCAAACTTATGTTCACAAATTTAGTTTGTCAATGTAACACCCTAATCATAACCAAAAGAAAAGACACATTAATAATAATAATACCATACAAAGATACAAGGATAAAACTCATACAATTTTTTTTAACTCCATATCATATTACCATAACAAAATAGCTTTGACAACCTGGTATTGAAAAGAACTACAACAATATTAAATAATTTCTAAACATTACATCTAAGTATATAAAATATACCCTTATTTTAAATACAATCAATAATACAAAAACTTTTAGGTTGACACTGATCATAATTCAGATCCTGAGTTATTTGTAACCATTAATCAAAATAAAATCAGCCTTCAAAGATTAGGCAATAGTCCCTACTTCCAAGTCCATAAAAAAATCCTATATTGGACCTAAAATCAAAACAAACACAACCAAAAAAATAGAAACAAGGCTTAGTAACACTAAATAAGTCGATGAGTTTTTTAGTAAACCTGCATGTTAGATAATATAATAGCATGAAATACATGTATCCAAATAAAGGATTATCAAAAAGTTCTATTTTTCTTTTCACAACCAAATTTATAGCAAGTACATAATTTCTTACAAACAAATATATAGAAATAAACTCACACAGAATATGTCAAGGTAATGATCCAGTAGTTTCATGGGTGTCAACATAAGAATCTACATTCATCTATTCATAGGATTCTATATGTTAGGTGAATCCATAATGTTCTTATCTTGTTATATGAAACCCAACCCATGAATTTTAGATATTACCACTTGTTTAAATAACTATCATAAACTTTCCCATAAGGATCTAGACTAGTGTCAGAGGGCATCTGGAAAAATAATTCTATCACCACAAGTTACTCGCTTTATGATAGCCACCCAATTTAAAAGATCACACTTGCTTAATCTAATACACATAATTCTAGTTTTTACAAATCAGAATAAAATTTGAAGTTTTAATTATACAATTTCAACTAATAAATTATTTCTATTGCTTCAATATAACAATTGAATTAGCAACCAAAAAATATTATTTAACTCCAAACTTCCAATTTTCCCAATGTAATCACTTATCAGATTACCAAACAAAACCATAATTGTAATTTCCAAAAGCAAAATATATTTCAAAGTATCAAATATAGCTTTGCCTTTTTATTTCTATTTTTCATAAGTAACCAAACTTTTCAAAAACACACTAACTATATTCTTTAACATTTAAACTATTAATAAAGAAAGAATTTTACTAAAAACTAAATAATAGAATCATACAATTCCCATTTCTAGAAATAAGTAATCATAGTTACCTCATGATTTGTAAACATATATTTAATTCTGATGATATATCGTAAGGAAATACATATATGTTGATATATATACATATACATATACATACATATATATATATATATTGTTATATATGGGTACGTATATATATATATATATATATATATATATATATATATATATAAAGCCTTATTAATTTAAAGTTAGAATTATAATAGTTATATACATAATCTTTTTCACTGTAAGAATCAAATAACTTACTAATAACTAAAAATTTTGCTACTCTTAATAGTAACTGTTTGTCAAAAAAGTCGATGACAAAGAAATCTAATGCTGACTGTTATCATATTCAAATATTCTTGTAGCAAAATGAAATACAGACCTCCCATCGAGAACAATAACTATAGCCAATAAAATAGTTGAGTCTAAAAGTTCCCAAATCTCCTACAACCTTAACAACCTATAAGGTATTCATGTTTGAAATCGATGTTTTAAGACTAACAGTAAGTTAACAACTGCCATGGATCTTACTAAGTTATGGTATGAACAATCGATAACCATCTTGCATATCAATTTTGTTTTCTAAAAGCTATATAATTCTAATACTAAACAAAATTATAACAATATAACTCATTTAATGTCCACTATTCAACTCAGCGATCATCCTCTGTTCTACATGGCTCTTTTAAATAAAGCAATCGATACCATATAGAAATTGACTGTTATAATAGGCCGAAACCCACATATAAGTTTTGTGAGAAACATAAACCCTTTTTCCTTAATCTATTCAGCACAGTATTTAGTTTCTCTATTACCCACATATACATTATAAACTCATTGCAACACAAGAATAGGATATTTAAATATTCACACCCGATTCTGAGTTTATTTTGAGTTTGGTGATGAACACACCAAATTTGGCATACTTACAGAGTTGGGTGTCAAATTTTTCACATTACCACTGTGTATTCAATATTCATTATATAAATGAAACAAAACAAAAGAATAAGGGTAGGATTAAAGAAAAGCCCCCCGCCTATGCAAGTGCGAAAAGATACTTAAGGAAAAGCTACTTGGAGAGCTTTCAACTTCAAACTCGCAACCTAAGCCTCCAAATTCTCAAAGCCTTGGCACAGAGATCCAATGAAACCCTTTCAAACACAGAAATAGAGAAAATGCAATCACAAAAAGACAGAAGAATGAGGAATATGAATTCATGAGGATTTATAGAGCTGAAGTGAGAATAAAAAATCATCCTCATGGTCACTAGAATCCCCATAATAAGTGCAAAGAAACTTGTTCAACAGAGTTTCCATGAAACCCCAACCGGAGTTCATCAATGGCAAACTGAACTCAAAATCCAACTAACTCCAAGCCAAAATGATAGACTAACCATGGAAATCAATGCTCATTACTACGAGCTTATCTCTAACAACTTATTCTCTCAGTTTTCCAACACATGGCGAATGTAGTACCAATTCAAAAATCGATGAAAGTGCCCACCATAAATTCCCATAACATTGCCACCATAAGCCAAGTCCATAACAAGGCTATATTTTAGTTAGGATAGCGGTCATGCCAGTAAAAGCTTAGGTTAGGTCTTAGTCGAATGCACTAGGTTAGCTTAGGTACTAACTTAGTTTAACATAGTATTAGGTATTAATGTTAAAATTAATATTTATATTAAAGTTAATATTAATATAAATATTAATATCAATGTTAATCCTGATTGATATTAAGATTACAGATTTATAATATGTATATACATATACATACAATTATAACTTGTAAAAAAATATAAACACAAGCACACAAATATACAAAAAATTACACACACACACACACACACACACACACACACACACACACACACATATATATATATATATATAATTATTTCGCTCAGAACATTTTTTAAAAGAGCTCGTGGAACCATGCTATCAAACATTCCAAAATCAAATAAAGAATCAGATATTTGATCTTCATCATCTACTATCTGGTTTAATGTCTGTTCAATAACTCTTTTACCCGCAAATGCAATGTATGCATTTGGTTCGACAATCGTGACATTAGCTAACATACCAAAGCTAGCAGTGACCCCACCAGTTGTCGAAGATGTAAGAACTGAAATATATGGTAATTTTTTTTCCTTTTGATGTGTATGCAACACAGTAGCTATCTTATTCATTTGCATTAAGCTAAAACTTCCTTCTTGCATACGAGCTCCGCCAGAAGCACATACGAGAATTAATGGGAGAAGATGCTCAGTAGCATACTGTATTAAATGGGTTATTTTATCACCCACTACGGATCCCATACTGCCTCCCATGAACTGAAAATCCATAACTCTGAGTGCGACAGGAAGATCATTTATTTGACCTATGCCTATTTGAATAGCATCAGGTAAACCTGTTTCTTTTTTATAGGAAGTGTTATAATCGTCATAACATTGTTCTTCTATTTCTATAAATTAATTATTTTATACTAATGCACTTATATATATATATATCTATATATATATATATATATTGATACAACGTTATAAATATATATATATATACTAAAATAAAACTAGCAAATAAAAGATTCTTGGTACTATTAAAAATTTAATACCACATTAATCATAAGTCTAAACAAGCCCATGAGTTATGAAACTGAAACTGATCCAAACGAAATTTAAAACAAAACTGAATTGCCTTATCTAAAAACCATTTCTTTACTGCAGGATTCCTAAATCTGAATTGTCAACATTTATTCTAAGAATTAGATCTTAGAAACATATGAATTCTCATAGTGCAATAAAAAAAAAACATAATGATGCCAGAAACAAAATAGTTTCTACAAAATCAAAGTTCAAAACAAGTACCAAACCAACCAATAAATTAAACTATTCTCAGAGTCTGAGGTAACAGATGTAGAACTGTCAGGGGCATGATAGTCCATCTGTTTGAGGGTGAAATATAGAACTAAACTTCAACTCTATATTTATCTTCTTCCAAAGTGTCTTCAAAAAATATTTAGTAAAGTTAGTATCTCTATCAAAAACAATAGACTTAGGCAAACCATGCAATCTTACCACTTCCTTAAAGAATAATTCAGCTACATATAATGTATCAAATGTTTTCTTACAAGGTGTGAAGTGAGCCATCTTTGAAAATATATCAACCACAACAAATATAGAATCATTACCCCTCTAAGTTCTAGGTTAACCAAGAACAAATTCCATGCTAATATCTTCCTAAGGCTTATCAGGGATAGGCAAAGGCGAATATAATCCCAAATTCTGACTAGTTCCTTTTGTTGTTTGACAAATTATAAAACTTCTTGCCATTCTCTACACATCCTTATAAATCTATGGCCAAAAGTATCTCTCTGAAATTAGTTTCACTATCTTATCAATCCCAAAATGTTGAACAAGTCCACCACTATGTTTCTCCTTCATTATGTTTTTTTTCTCATAGATCCTCTAAGTATACATAATTGAATTCCCTTAAACAACATGTCTTCTTGAATGAAATAATCAGACCATGTATCACTCATTGTTTGTTCTTTACAAGTTTTCCAAGGTTCTACACAATCAATATAAGTCTCATATAAATTCTTCAAATCATCAAAACCAAGTACCTCAACTCTCATCTCAATCAAAAAAATTCTTCTTTAGCTCAAGGCATCATCAACTATATTCAATTGTCTACTTTTATACTTCATTGAAAAGAAAAAACTTTGCAAAAACTAAACCTACTTCATGTGTCTCTAATTTAACTTATATCAACTTCCCAAATACTACAAAGCTTTATGGTTAGTATACAACACAATATCTTTAGGCATCAAATAATGTCTCCATTTCTTCAAATCTTGAATAATAGCATAAAATTCATGATCATAAACTAAATATTTTCTCTTAGCATCATTCAACTTCCCACTAAAGAAAGTTGTAGGTCTTCCTTCTTGACAAAAAATAGCTCCAAATACACTTCCACTAGCATCACATTCAACTTGAAAAACTTTACTAAAATTAGGAAAAGAAAGTGTAGGCAATTTTGCAATCTTTTCTTTCAAAACTTCTTTGTGCTCCATTTGTCCATTTGAAATCCTTTTTATCTCCTCTCATAGTTTTATTCATAGCATTACAAATAGAACTAAAATTTCTAATAAACTTTCTATAAAAACTTGTCAATCCATGAAATGATCTTACCTCTCCAACATTCTCTGGTGTAGCCCAATCAAGAATAACTCTTACCTTTTCAAGGTCCATCCATTAGTACAAAAATAACAATATGTGACTAAAAAAGCCACTTAAAATTGTATTTATGTGACTAATAGTAGTTAATGTACTACTAAGAAATTTTAGTCATTTATTTGATCACTAATTTTGATCATTGATTTAGTGGTATATTTAGTAGTATATATAGTCATATATTTAGAATAATATTAAGTAATTGATTTAGTAGTATATTTAATCACATATTTAGTTGTATATTTGATAGTTGATTTAGTCACATATTTTAGTATTATATTTAGTAGCATATTTAATCATATATTTAGTCACATCTCTAGTATATTTAGTCACATGTTTAGTGGTATATTTAGTAGCATATCTAGTAGTATATTTGATCAAATATTTAGTAGTATATTTAATAGTGTATTTGGTCATGATAGGGCATGATGGAATCAAATCACCATCCATCTACTTGTAAAACAAGGGCTTTTCGATTGAGCTAGCACCCTTTAAAGAATGATCATACAATGTGTAACTTTCTACATTGTCTTAGTTCTTATCTTTTGAATTAATCTCAATCATTTCTTTGGTGATTTATACCTAGTTTCTATATATATATATATATATATATATATATATATATATATATATATATATATATATATATATATATATAGTGTACCTCTATCTTTATTTTTTCTTAGATAGAAGTATAATTGATTATTGTACTTAGAAATGGCTAAATTTCCTCTATCTACATGATGTATAGTTAGAAATATCAATCAACATTTTATTAAACATCACCATTGTCAAAAACTATTTAAACATATAGTCATGACTCATATTTAGTCTTAATAAACACTTGATTATAATAATGTTCATTTTTCTCTAAAGTTCAACCTTTAGAGCTAATTAAATTCCATATTCCTTTAATAGAAACTCATTAACCTTTTGTTATTCAAACACCCCATTCTTTGATCACATTGAAGATTTACAATCACACACTATAGTTGAAAACATTCAAATGGTACAATATAAGAACTTGCCCATACACATCACATCTCATTGCTTGATCTTACAAAACCTCCTTAGCCATCTTACATTATGTCATCAAACACTTATATAATTACATTAACTCCCTTTCAGGTCTTTGGAACATTTCTTCCTAAATAGAACTTGTCAAAACTATAGCTCTTGATCTTTAATCTAAAATGTATATAACATTTTTCATTCAAATGTTTTCCTTTGCTCCTTGCTAAAGATTGAAGATGTTGCATTCTAAATGGGATATATTTTTATGGTATCTAAATTTATTTATATTATATGTATCTCACATAGTTTTTTAGGCTTATGTGCCCTTAATGCTAACGAATCTCTACAATCCATGAAATATCTAGCTATTATTTCTAGATGTCATTGTGTGAAAGTTTTTGCATCAACATTTCAAATGATAGTGTGATCTATCATTGAGATAAAAGAGAGCACAAGGAGAATGAAAAAAAAGTAATAACTAGACTTTATATGTTATATGATTCTTCTATAATATTTTTACTCTCAGCACATAGTTTGTGTGCTTTGAAAATATTGTATCAATAAAAAAGCACAACCACATAACTACAAAAGAAAATATCACAACTCACACTAACAAAAATTTCCTAACATATTGAGAAATAGACTTTTAAATCATATTTATACCATAGCGCATTTGACCAAGTAGGCTTACCTTCTCAATATTGTCCATCATAACACCCTTCCTTTCAAAAATCAAGGCCTTCACTTTTATAGGCTTTTTGATATCTTCTAGATGATCCACACAATATTGCATATGTTCCTTAAATTTTGAATTGTAGAATTTGATACGATGTTACTCATAATTGATGGCATAGTTAAAAGGGAAAACTCTCCTTTACTTCTATTATATATATGCATTAATATCTATAAAATGCACACTTGAAAAATAAAATGAGGTTAAAATCTTAATGAGAAACATGAAAAGAGAAACATACTTCAATATATGTGTAAAGTCTCATTTTCGTAGAACTTGTAAATTGTCGCAAAGGTTTTTTCTCTGCAAAATAATTAAGAAAAGAAAATGAAAATGCTACATCAAAATATTTATTTCTGTCAATCAAAGAACATGACAAATTTCCTATCATGCCCAAAAATTTGAGACAAAACACACCAGATTTTTTTTTTAAAATTATTATTTTAGTTAATTAATCTACTAAGTTAAAACATGCCACACTAATCAGTTCAAGGAAAGATGACAAAGGATTGGAAGTGAGTGTCGAGTACATATCATTGAGATACAAAATTGACATCTTCCACATGATATATAGGTTTAAATGCAAAGATATGACTTCCAACTCAAATTATGTTTTTGGGTTTCAAAAAAAAACATAAGTAAACTATTGTAGTTATCTTGCAAACACTATACTAAATCTAACTCTCCATTTAAGGGTTAATCTATCATAACATACTAAAACTAAATTCTAGATATGATCATAACCTATATTAAACTAATTCAAGATATTAAAAATTCATCATTAAAACAACTTCAACATACTTTTACCTAGTAAAAATAATCTTATGCTAAATTCTACTATCTATATTCAAATATAAATTTCGTAAAACATAATAAAACTAAGTATTATTTTTAAAATAATAACAATTCTTGTCTACTAACATTAAGGAGATCTAGTTTATAATCCTAATCTAAAAATATGTCAAAATATCTCATATAATTTGAATATAACAAAGATAACATTATATTTTAAAATCATTAACCCAAGCAATCTACTATATTTTAACTAACATAAGACACTATAATAGTACCCCAAAATAACTTTATTAAATTATCTGAATGAAACGTAGTTTGGAGCACCAAGACAATAATTAATTTTTGCTTCTAATCATTCAATAATTTTTTTTAAAAAATACACTATACTATATTAACAACTAAATAAACTCATTTTTCATAAACAAACTTAATTTTACTAAATTTAAAACATATTTCTACAACATAAACTTTAACTAATTATTAACAAAATAAATTAGAACTAACTATCATTAATCTTTTAACAACTAACCTCTAACTTTACTATCTAACACTAATTATAATTTAGGTTTAATTTCAAAAGAATCCTAACTTTAAACTAACACCTAACTTAACAACTTACTAACCTATACCCAAATAAAATCCCAACACATAAAACATACTAGTAAAAAAAATAACTTAATATGCATAAACTAAAGCTAATTACTAACATTACCACCAACTTAATTGCTAACTCACCTAAACCATACTACCTAACCTAACCGACATCCCACATTTCCCAAACCCCCTAACATTCTAACCTAGCCAACCACCCTCAAATCAAAGCTTTCCCACCCCATGTCATATCCTGACAAAGAGACTAAATTCGAATGCAAGAAGTGGATGGGATATTTGTTTCAAAAACAACAACTAATGCATTGACTTGTTTAAAACATAGTAAAAAGGTGAAGGAGTATTAAAAGGGACTCTCCACTATCCTTTCATGTCAACACGTTACCCCAAACCAGGGCTGCTAGGAAGAATTCACATGGTAAGGATGCTTGGGGTTTTGGGAAACCAATAAGATGGTAAGGATGCCTAGAAATGCCATTAATATTATAGTTGACTTGCTTCTCAAACCTATGCCCAATTTTGCAAAGGATAAGGGTGACATCATCCAAGGGAAAGAGGATAAAGTTCTCTTGATTTGATTTGATTATGGAGAAGTTATGATGAAAAGCTAAATTGGTAAGGGGGAGACAAGGTATAAGCAAGGTAGGGTTATCTAATAATATTGATTTTATTATTTTTTTAAACTTAGCTAGGTGATTCACTAACCCAAGGAAAAACACAAAATCACATAATTCTTCCTTTATGACTGTTATAAACTTTTAGAATTTAAGAGCTTTTCCCCCATACAAAATACAACATCCTGTAGGTGGATGATTTGAGCATCTTGCTTTCTCATTATTTATTTAGTTTTTTTCTCTTGGGAAGTATATGTTTTTTTTTTGAGAATATTTTTTTAAAAGGTGGATTTATTTTCTTTAGGTTGGGTCATAACTTGACATACTAAACAAAAAGATAATATCACCTAGGAGCTATATTCTCAAAGTTCTATATGAACTTGCAAAACCAATGGCATATTTGTTAAATCTATTAAATAATTCAGGTAGAACATTAAGAAATTTTATCATATCTAGTGTAGAATAATCCAAGGACTATATTCTTGATTAAATTTGCACTAAATTTTCACACATCATGCTTATGATCAAATCCTTCTATTACTTCATCATTTTTATCTACTTAACCTTAATCAAATGAGTAAATTTTTGAAGACATAATATTGTCGAAGTAAGGTAACTTCATCACAAATAATTTATAAATATTTATGCAAAAATTGAAAAATGAATAGAAATATCATAATCAAGGATATTACTCAATTTTATTTTTTTTATATGACTACTTGATTCAATAGGTCCACCGGGAAAGAACCAGGAAGAAAACCTGACATCGTTGTCATTTTAACAATAAGTTTAATTAACATTTTTACATAGGATTTCAATCCCAAACATAACTGAATTTCAAAAATCACTTTAAAATTTCATTCATGGCCCTTGACAAGGGAACCCATTTCTTGTTCTGCAATACATTGCTAAGATCATGGAGAGAGTGAAACTCAAAACTAGGGGGAAGGTGGATTTTTCCAACAAGAGATGTCAAATACAACACCAAAATAGGTGCCCAATCTGGGCTATTACTCAAGAACTTTCGTTCTTCTATTCTTACATGCCAAAACTCATATGTGGTTTGTGCTGATAGATAGGGGCCCATAACACCCTACCCTATCTCCCTCTTCTCGTCCTGAGAAGAGACTCTACACTATTGGAGTCCAACTGAAGACCTTTCCTCAAAAATGGCCACTTCTACCCTATGTGAGGGTGAGTAATGCCAAACACCCATGAAAGAAAACTTTGAAATTCAAAACAACCACAAAGGAAAGACATTGAAGGAAAACTATTTTCAATCCATCCCAACATACTCAACACCCACACATATATATATAAACATAGAAACTAAAATATGAAGCACAACAAGAAACGAAAATGAGGTGAAGTATTCATACCTTCAAGAAATTAGGTTATGGCAAATGAACAAGTTTGGGATGAGCTTCCTTTCCTCTCCTTCTCCTTCAATTTTGAAAATCCCTCTAAAACTAGAGGTTGGGTGAACACTCAAACCCTCTCAAAATTGCCTCTAAATAAGATCAAAAACTCAACCACCTCCCAAAAAATAATATCTCCCCCACTTGCTTAAACGTTCAAGAGGCTTCTAACTCAACTAGACCTAAGGCTAACCTCAAGGTGGAGTTCAAGTTATCCAACCCATGATGAAATCAATCAATTTTCTCAATAAAGCAACAATGGTGTTTTTGAAAGACCATAAAAGTCAACAAAAGGGGCTAAGGGGGTGGAAAATGCCCCCAACCCATACCCATACCCCTTGGGTACTTAGATTTCATGTTTTTAGGCCTTTAGGATTAATTAGGGACCTATCAATAGCTAGGAAATTTAGGACTATCTAACAACCTTCAAATGAAGATTAAACACTAATCTGGATTAGGGGTAATTAATCTTGATTAATAACTCGATTAGCAAAAAGGTCACTAACCTAGTCCAACTTAGATATTTAGGTTACTTGGTTAACCCTAACTATCATGTTGGAATGCATATAAAATTCACAAGTGTCAAGCAACACTATAAAACCACTGTTACAAAACATTAACATTTACTTATTACAGAATGATACATTCATTCAACACACAATACAAATAAAATACAAACAACGAGGTTTGTATCCTTCATCAGATTTAACCTTGGTTTCCATGAATGGTACATAGGGTTCAATTTCATTTCTCCATTAGATTTTCTCGGTTGACATACCCTACACACTCATTGCACACATCAATAGCTCAAGAAAATTGCATACATATATTCAAAACTTATCTAGATAGTTACGCAAATTAAAACATGCATCTTTCATTTAAGCAATCCTTTCTTATTTCTACACAACTTTAATCATCGATAATTACATAATCAACATAACTTTATTCATTAATTTAGATTAAGATACTAGAATAATCATCGTTAGGCATGCATATACCTAACATCATAAACATCACTAATTAAGGAACACTGAACTATCTAAAAGCATAAAACTTAATCACTGAGGTAAAAAAATCAACACCCTCATCATCAGGTGAAAATGCCTCACATCATTGTTAGTGAAATTTTAATGCTTAAACACTTGAGATAGTGTAGTAGTTCTCAAATCATTGAGTATAAAAATATGGATGTATCAACTGATCTCAAATTTTTGATAGGACATACACAATACAAAACATTATTTCATATCCATTCTAATCTCCTACAATAGATTCAATAGAGGAATACATATTTAATAAGTACATGTGAGAAGGAACCTCACATTTCCTCTAATTTAAAGCAAGCAATCAAAACAAGTTTGATTGTATAAATGAACCACCTCTTTAGTTGTCAATGAGTGTTCCTTGATGGATGAACACACTGGATCCTCAAATAAAATGGAAGTAATTGAGCCAAGAACACCCAAAGGTTTATTCAACCACACAAAATCTAAAGCAAGACTATTCTTTTGTGTTTTTGAAATTCCTTCATATATACAATCACAACAAAGGCATGGATAACCACAATAATTTGAGAATTTGTGAACTTTAATGCCACTGTTCAAAAATTATGATTTTAAGGGAGTCAACTTATGTCAAATAATTGAAATGTAAATTAGTTCATTTTCTTTAGAATAAAGGAACATTAAAAACATAAAGATATATTTACAATGCTACAGAAGAAAAGAGAATTGCAATTATCATTTTTCCCTTCCAAAATTATTCAAGAATAGAGAGGGTCTCGGAGTTTATGAATGTTGGAATAGTGAAGCCAATTGTGGGAGTTGGGAAAGTGAATTGTCCTATTTTTTTAAGAAATTTAGAATACACAAAAATGATAAGCACCTAAAGTCCTACACAATATCTACTATAGAGATGAACAAGGAGTCGTAAAGGATTTTAGTTGGGGAATTTGTTCCTTTTATCACCATTGGTGAAGATGACCCTATTCAATCAATTCCCAAGAAAACATAAACTTATGTTGATGATGTGTAGTGTAGTCCTTGTCAGTGGAGACACTATTTTTAGCAAGAAAAATAGCCTATAGTCACTCAACCAAGACAACCTTATTCCCCCTCCAAATAGTTGGTTGTCCCATTTGTTCTGAATACATCCTAAGGAACATTCTTAATCTCATTGCAAAGAAAATGGACCATTTCATGGTGACAACATGATTCTTTTTAGTGAAGAATTCACCCAAGTAATAGCCTTATTGGCTAAACTAGCATTTGCACCATCTGATGCAAGTGTTTAACATATTTAAATTATTAGGTGTTTTCCTTAAAATGTCGTCTAGCTTGTTATAATCTCGAATTTATTATAAATGGGATTATTTATGATCAGCCTTTCTAAACTATCATTTTAGTTTTATTTAAAATTATTTTAGTATTTTAAAAGACTATTTGGGTATATAGCTTCTTACGTCTAAATTGAATCCATTTAATAAGGTCTCTGTATGTATCCTAGAGCACTTAGGCATGGTAAGTAATATTTGAAAGGATCACTACTATTAGGAGTAGATTGCATTTGATCTAATTGTAGGAATGGGATTTGAAATTCATCAAAGCTAAAGCTGAAGATTAGTTGATTAAGATCATGCTCTTGCTCCTTCGCTAGCTCTGCTAGTCTAGATCATCTTTACACTTCACCTTTTTCAATTTTGAAAGAAGAGGGTGGTATAGAATAGCTAGAATCAATGAGAAGTATGGGAACAAATTTTATGGAATTATGATTTGTTTGGTTATCAATATTCATATAGCTAGAAAGTAGATGTAGAGTTGGAATGTCCATTGAGGCTCTGGTAACATTTGAAATGTTCAAATTCTACTTTAAAAAATGGCTTTAGTTGCACTTGTTGGAGGTCATATTAGAATCTACCCTGTAATTTGAAGAAGGGGTACATTTAACTAAATATTTAGTAGTTTTATCTGAATGCCCCATGCTTAATTTCATGATGGAAATCTCAGTGGGCACCATTTTGATATCCCTTTGTCTACTTTTGCATGAAATTGTTCAATTGTTACAATGAAATCCAATGTTTAGAAGTGTTAATTTTACTAACAATTAAGATCCATAATGTTCCATATAAGTAGAAACATAAATAAAATAATAATTTAGGGAGATGCACAACATTCTTAGCTAGGAAAAAAAAATTGAGCTTCAAAAATAACATGATAAACAAGAGCAAAAATTATAGTAAAAACTAAAAATTCAAAAACTGTACCAATATTATAATGAAGCACTAAAAACTTGAGTTGATAAAAGAAAAGTCAAGCTAAATGCAACAAATAAAACAAAGGATATTTATCAAACTAAAACATCTCATACCTTCTAATTCAAAAGCTACTTATTTGAATGGGAACAATAATTCACAAATCCACAACAACCTAACTCTACAATTGATTTTGATTTAGAATCCAAGGTTTTTACAATGATGTTCAATAAAATTACAAGGAAATGCCTTTAAATACCTTAAATTTATAGAATGTCTCCACTCAAATCTTAACAAAGCCTTTGTGACAAAAAAACAAAAAAATAAAAGATCTTCATAAGAAAATATTGCTCCTAATTCCTCTATTCAAAAAATGTGGGTTGTATACTAAAAATACGTTATAGTTGAAAGATTCAACAACAAAATGGCCATTAGAATTTTCTTAGCCAGCTTACACTTATTTCCCCAAAACTTCAAAAACTCTTTGGATAATACTTGTATAGATGCGACCACAATTGCTAGACAATTCATTAAGTTCATTTTGTGTTCAAAATTCCCAGATAAACACACCCAACAGTGCATTTTGAATTTTTTTGTGGTTCTCAACATATCATTTATCCTATTTTGACCATTTTGTATCATTTTCTAAGGCCCCCCTTGTTTTTTCTAATGCATCTACATTGTATCAATATGACCAAAAGTCTCAAATCACTGGATGAGATAGATTGTTCTATTTATAGTGAGCAACAGTTTTATGATTGAAGCTTGATAATTCCATCTATAATTTTTTGTTGATAAATTTATTTACTATATAATTTTCTACAATATTCAATTATAGACTCATTTCATATGCTTCATCCTTCCCAAATGGATATCTCATGCTCCAGATGCATCTTCTACCATGGAAATTATTGCTTGTATTCCTATCTGGATACTTAGGCTTCAAATTGATGCAAATAAATAAACCCCAACATTCCTCAATTCCACATTTATGCTCTTTGAATAATCATCCTTATCCACAAACACATTAGTCAACTTCAAAACACAAGCTTTCAAGGCAGTATAACTAATTCAATAAACTTATCTTACCACTGATTTAACCATACTGATTCATCTCTATCCCCTTACCATAATTTGCACTCATCTACTATTCTTCTTCAACTCTTAAGTCCTCTTTCTAGACATTCATTGACCATAAAATCCTTGAACAGTGATCAATCTTAGACATTCAACTTGTTCACAATAGACTTTCAATATTCAATCATTGGTCACCTTATTAGCATTGTTTTGTTAGTGCATCCATAACCTTGAACTATTTATGAAGACACTTCATGTTCCTATAAAGAAAGATATCTCCATAGGCCTTGATAATATGCAATGCAAATTTCTTGGTTCGACAACATATCTTGACCATTATGTATGAATACAAAGATAGTATATTTTACTGTCCTAGAGACATACTTGCATTAACAAAGATTTCATCCATTTATTTAACCCAAAAGAGGTATTGTCCAGTCTTATTCAATACACTCATGTTCTTTCCAACCCCAAGGAACTAATCCAATCTCAAACCAATGTAAATGAACTATAGAATGTAAATATACTATCTTCAACATAGCGATTTCTCTACAACAGCATGTAGGGCTTCCTAGTTCTCTCAATGCACATCGTAAAATGATATACAGCCAAGTGTAATAGAAAGGGTATTGAATCTAGTTCAAATGTGCACAATTCTAATTTAGTTTAGCAACAATAACCTTCTGGGAAAATTTGAGCTCTCTGGCATTCCCCATGCTCCAAGGGGTATTCCTGAGATCATAGTGTGCTTTGATATTGATACCAATGATATCCTCAATATTCTTATTGAGGAAAAGATAAAAAGCCAAAAAAAAAAAAATCATCATTAAAAATGACAAGTGAATATTAAGAAAGGATGACATTGAAAGAATGGTATATGAAGTAGAGAAATACAAGCCTGAGGATGAAGAATTGAAGAAAAAGGTGGAATCTAAAAATTCCCTTGAGAACTATGCATATAAAATTAGGAATACCATTAGGGATGACAATATTATAGGGAAATTAGATCCAACTAACAAGAAAAAGATTGAGGATGTGTTGGATGAGGCCATAAGCTAGTTGGATGGAAATCAGTTGGTAGAGAAAGAAGAGTTTGAAGACAAGTTGAAAGAGCTAGAGTTTTTCTATGACCCAATAATTGCTAAAATGTATCAAGGTGGAGAAGGCATGGGTAGATTTTTTGGTGAGGATGATATATGTGGAGCTTCTATGTTTGTTGGAAGAGATGCAGGTGGCCCAGGCCCCAAGATCAAGGAGGTCAAATAAGCTACTCATCTTTTTTTTTTCTTTTTTAATTTCTCTTTGTTCCCTACAAGAGGGATTTAGTATATCTTTCTATTGAATACTTTTAAATCAATTAAGTTTTTTCATATTTTTAATATATGTTTTAACTCGTTTTATGGCTTAGTGTTGTATCAGAGAATTTTCTAATGTGTGAATGAGTCATCAATTAAATCAGTACTCCATAATTTAATTTTTGGAAATGAATTTATTAAAGTGATCTGGTAGGTTTTTACTCAAGTATAATGGTTAATATTTTTAGCATAATTCTCTTTTGATGATGCATTGTGTCAAAATATGTGAACTGTGTTATTGTAGTTGTTGTAAGCTAGTACTATTGCATTCACTTTACATGATTACTGAATTAGTTTAACATCAATCCACCAATCACAAACAATGATTTTCTAATTATTAAAATATTTCTAAAGATTTTCTATTAATTTATAAATTTTATATTTTATAAAAAAAATTATGATTGGTTGAATAGATTTTGTGTTATAGGAGCCCTTTTTTTTAAAGTTCTCCATATTGCAATATTTTTGGCTAAAATCTATGATAGAGAACATGGTTAATATAAATTGTGAATTTATTTTGCACAAAATCAAATAGTATATTGAATTAATATGATTATTAGTTTTTCTCCACATCTAACCTCTATTCAATATTTTTTTACTAATACTAACGTTATACTTTACTTTTTTAAACACACTCGTCCTAAATCCTAAAACACCTTTTATTCTAATTATATTGTACTATTATAAATTCTAAATAGAAACCCTAATTATATTTAAATATTCAAAATATTCAAATAAGGAAATCAAATACAAAACCTCATTTTTCCTATGGCTCATTTATTTATATTATTATATTACTATTTTAATTAGTGCAGTATTATAAAACAAAACCAAAATTATATTATTATTTATTTATTATAAATAAATTTTTTACTATAACTATAATTAATGACAAGTACATGCCACTATGTGGCACTTGTTTTTACTACTTTCAGCATAAGACTCTTTTGATAATCATAGAATATATTAATCCTCTTACGTTATGTATGGGTTCTTAGGGGATTTGAATTTGAACATTGTGTGGGACATGGTTTTTTGTGAATTATTTTCATTTGTAAATGATTGACTAACCACAATTTGGGAGTTTAACAAATTATTTGGATGCATTATTATGTTTAAATATTGCTGATTATCTCATGGCTCATTTACTTGTTATTGTTGATTGTCTCATCTCAGTTAGGAGTAATTGTTGATTAGTTTAGCCTAGTTGGTTATTGATGATTAACCGAGTTGTCATTGTTTGTTGGTTGTAGATTTTATTTTGGTTTTTTTGTTGTGTATCTATAATTTGTCTTATTTTCAATTAGAGAGGGTTGTTTGTTGCTACATTTAATTGTATGCATTTTAACTATAAACACACAATGGAAAAAAAAAAAAAATCTAATTCAGACAAGTACCAAATGCATTCTCTATCATTTACCAATTTTGTGCAAAGATAAAGTTGTGTACTCATAATTTAATTCATTAAAGGTTTCCCTTTGACATCCTACAGAGATGATTTTTGACTGAAACAAATTTGAACTAACAAGCTAGTTCATGGACTCATGTGACTTTGGACTTTCTCTTAGATTTAAAGTTGGTGGAGATCAATTTCAACACTTTGGTTAGAGGCATGGTGTGGAGGATGGTCGAATTGGATTTTAGATGCCTTACTACTGAAAATGATGACATGAATAATATGATGGAACTGATTGATCAACTTCAAGAAATTAAACAGTTCAAATATAACATGGGTTCACTAAAACAAGTCTTTGGTTCATATCATTCATTTAATGGTGCCCTAGAGACAAAGAAATTGGTCATCCATATGTACACTGGATCACCCATTTCTAATCAAGAAAAGTGGAGAAGCAAAAATACTTTACAAGACACTAGTGAATGAAATGGTGTTTGATATTAACCAAGGCCACCTTGTAGGTCTTTTTCCTCCCCAAATTGTAAAATTTTGATTTACTAATTTGGAAATATTTGTTAGTGAGAATCGTCCAGACTTGTCAATTATTATTCTCTCTTTCTATAGTTGTACACATAATAGTGAACATGTCAATGCAAATTTTTTTGCCATTAAGATTCTTTTATTTCCAATTTGATTCTTAGCTCTTTTATATAGCATGATTATTGTATACCTTTTTCTATCCCTCAAGGTAACACACAAAACCCATTTATATTGTGTAGAATGAAAAATAGATAAAATAGATGAGTTTCAAATTGAACAATTTCACTTTTGAATATTTTAACCTATTTAAGTATTAATTTTTAGTTGGAATTGATACACCAACTATAACTTATACAATTTTTTATTGTTCCAAAATTGATTTCTAATAGGTTGGTCTTAAATTAACAACTCTCTATATGATTAAAATAGTCCTTCTTAGATTTATTTTTGTTTGATTGCAAGTTTCATCAAACCACATTTTTTCTTGCTATGGTATTCAGCCTATAAAGTAAATTCCCTTGAATTCCACTAATGTCTATTTCAAACAATTCATGCTGAAATACAATTAAGGTTGCAACAACTCATGTTGAAACTTTTGCAACATAGAATTTGAATCTTACTGTATTAGACAATTTGACTAACTTCAAATTCTAGAAGAGCTATTGTATATCAAAAAATTTAACATTAATTTGGGAAAATTTTCCCTCTAGCATTATTGTCTCCACTTATCAATGGCTTTTATGGAAGCATAGTCCACCTCAAATGCTTCTTTCTTAAGCACAACCTGCTTCTAATTTTAACTTCCACTTTGAGTCATATCTATTTAGTTAAATCTTTGGAGTTATCTAGATTGACTTGGAACACCCACCTAACATATTTTCCATACATTGGGAACATGCATCCTCTCATAATTATAAGAGATATAGGAAGAGATTATCCACATCACAATATGTCTAAGCCTTTTCAAAATCATTAAATTGTACTCCAAGTATAACGAATACCATTTCAAACACTCTCAAATGAATAAAGTCCCTTCAAAGATTATGGAAAATGGAGTAACATTAGCCATAAAGATTGTTGATGTTCCATGCTTGTTTACCTACCAGTTTTCTCCTTTACAATGTCACCAATTGTTCTCTTTCACAATATTGTACATTGAATGCCCTGCAAGAATGAAATTGTATACATTGAACAAAGGCTAATGGGAAACAATATGATTATAGGTGGATTTGAAAAGCTGAAAAGTATCATTTACCCTCAATTTCTATTTAAGTGGAATTGTAATTGATTTTCCAATTCAACTTTGTTAGATAGATTTTTTATTTTTTTTGGGGTGGGGGGAAGGGGAAGGCATAAATGGGAATTATTTAATCCCTATTTCCATTTTATGTTTTCAAAACTAACTTTAAATTATCAATTCTGAGATTTGACAATGACTATTCTAGATTAATTCCACCAAAAAAATAGGCAAGTCACATTATTTTGAGACATCTTATTAAAGTAATATAGCTATTCAATAGTTGCTTGAAGATTTCCAATGCTTCTGTTGCCAATTTTGTTTTGTATTATAGATCTGGCTATCAGTTTGTTTCATCTATCATTACTATTAAGTGCATCAAAATGAATGTATTTTTATTTATCTATACTAATCCACTTGTTAAAATGTTCATTCCTTTGAATAGCTCTTACTATCGTATGGGGAGGAAGAAATATGGTGTGTGTTGTGAAGCTGGGCAATCCAAATCTCCACACTTCATCAAACTCTTCTTGCAACTTGATTCTGACAACTTTTTTGTTTTCATTATCTAGAATAAATTGTAACCAAAACACCTTGTATTTCAACTGTCTTCTTAAAATTGGAATACAAGTTTATATCTATTATCAATACTAGAAGCTATTGATTCATTTCATCTTTCTTTACTAATACTTTCATTGCTAGTTTCAGCTCTATTTTCTATTGTTTTATTGGTTTTGATTCATGTCTAGCTACATTTTAGCTATTGGAGCTTATAACTCATCCACACAATCCAACAAATGTTGAATTTACCATACATGCTTCATGATGGATACCAATGAGAATAACTACTTTTGATTTCTACCCTTTTAGATGTTTCTTTATAAAGTATTGTATATTACATACAAAGTATAACACGTCAATTGTGAGGGTTCATAATGAGTTTTGTATATTCTATGAAGTAGAGAATCACTAATATTTTGACAAAGCTATCTTAAGAATCAAGTTTTGATAACTTATTTGTTTAGGAAATTTGATACATCATTAAAGGATGAGCATATTGGTCTAGATTTGGTTTGCAATATTGACTTATGAAGCCATACAATTCTGCTATTGGAAAAGATAATATTCAGCAAGAACTTCATTGCATGGAAATGAGAGAAGAAGGTAGAATAGGATGAACCAAGAACATGCAAAAATTGGAGTGATTAGGGCGGGGATCCAAATTATCTATTAGAGGTTGTAAGTGGTAAAATGTAACTATTTTGATGTTTTAAAATATCCTATTGCAAATGTCAAGATGTTTACCTTCTTAGAGGAATGGTCAATTGAAAATTTGCCAAAATGGTTGCTTATTAGCCAAAATATCATGGAAATTCAAGAAATCTTTCCAAAATAGATTTGAGATCATTCAAGTTCATGGTATCTTGAAGAATGAACATTTCACCTTTGAGAGCATTGCAGTTGCATAGGCATGTGGAGACAGAACATCAATAATCCCATTAAGATATTAGTCAATTGGAAGAAGAAATGACTCAAACCCAAACACCTCTAGCAAAGTACAACAAGCACAAGGGAAAAAATGGTTGACTTTCCTCTATATAATCATAACCTATACAACAAGCATAAGGTCATTGGGGAAAGAAAAGTATTAGATTTCATAGATACTACGTTTTGCACCATATATGGCTTCTAGAGTGAATTTGAATACTAGGCATATTCATGTCAACTACAATATGCAAAGAAAATATAAATGCATATTGCTCAGGTAGATATATACCATTACCTATTTTTGTTCGATATATGGGATAACATACCTAAGTAAACAAATTATAAAAATGAATCTTATCACATAATATTGAAAATAATTATATAAGGCACAGTTGTTGTACATGTCTTAATTAATGTGTGAAGCAAAATAGAAATGTTTCATATATGGGACAACATGTCTGAGTAGAAAATTTTTGAAAATTTATCTCATCACATAATATTGAAATATAGTTATATAAGGCACAGTTGTTGTACATGTCTTAATTAATGAGTTAAGAAAAATTGAAAACCATAAGACAAAACATCCTAATTGGAAACTAGGAGCTTTGCAAGAGAAGGAAACTAGGGTAATTAGAAAAGCTAGGAATCAAAATATACATACCTTAGAGATATGTGCACTTTATCTCAACAATAGTTGAATGCAAATTTTATATAAGAACTTGAGTCACTAAGGTCCAAAGGAAAAAATAGAAGATAAATTAGGAATGACTCATTAAAGTGCACACACAAAATCGAAGAACAATAGAATATTCTAATTGCTATGAAATAAGAGCTTCCTTACATTGGAAAACTAGGAATCTAAAGCTACATACCTTAAAGATATGTCCACTTTCTTTCACCAATCTTTGAATGGAAACTTTGATATAAGAACCTGAATCATTGAGTTCCAAGAGACAACCAATAAGTTTGTGTTGTATATTTTTAAATATATAAGGTTCCCCTATCTCCAAGAAATATTATAGTTGTCTTAGTGAACTAGATTTTCTATGTACACCAAAATATTCGCTCATTCCAGAATGCATTTTAAGTACTAAATACAGTGAAGTGCCATATTTGAAAGTGTTCATTCAAATTTCAAATTATTGAACAAACTATTTAATGAAATTCTTATTAGGGATAGAAGAAAAACTTGCCAATATCCTATTGGGAACATTACAAGAAGGAAACATATGCCAAAATTATAGATGGAGTGGAAATTGACCATGTCTAGGTTTTTCATGGTGCTAGTATTTCTATAATGTGATAGCTTTTATGCAGTCTAAATCCCCAACCTAGGAGTTAATATGGAGTATTACTTATAATAGAAACTTTTCTCTAGTATTTTGAGATTCTTGCATTCTATACATGTGGAGTTCCTCTTAAAGTGGAATATTCAGTAACAAGTTAAAGGGCACGGAAGGCATATTCTTAAAAATATTATCAATTGTTACTACAATTGATATCTAATTTCAACAAATACAAGGTTGTGTGGCATGACAACAATAAGTAATCTAAATATAAAGGGTCATTGTACCTAGTCTCTTATATGTGAATGTTATCAATCATGATTGTACCTTTGCTAGGTTGAAGAAATCATGTCGGGTGGAATTTTGAAAGTTACCAAGTAGTAGCGTAAACCAAAATATTTAGTTTGAGGATTTCACTAGCCTACACATGGTTTTTTTTACAAATTATCTGAATATTAAATCATTGAGAAGTTTAAGTCTTAATTTGAGAAACATTTCCTTAAGAACCTTATAGTGTGTTGAAATTCAATGAATGAAAATAGCTAAAAGGGGTCACTTAATAGTTGAGTGTCATGAATTTTTTAGAGAAATCAAATATATACCTTCAAATGAAGTTCTTAAAATTAGTAGCATGTCTAGACAAAATGAATATCTTTCAATAAAAGAAATGAACATATACAAGCCTAAATGATAGCTTCTATATGAATGCAATCACCATAAATTGCATCCAAATATTGACTAGAAAAGGGCACATACACACCAACATAGACATGTACACCAAATAGAGCTTTGAGTCATTAAATAATTTAAATAATAACTATAGTAATACAATATTAGAGTTTACTTTTCCAAACTTGCATCCCATAAACACATAACAAAGAGCGTTATAAAATTATGAAAAATATTTAATAAGTTGGATGATGACAGAGAGGTAAAGGCACCAAGAAAACATGAAAATTGAAGTAGTAAGCTGATAAAATCCTTGTAAAATATATTTTAATTTTGATTGATCAAAAAACATGGCAAGATTTATATTCTGATGCTAGGAAAATACAACAAACTAAAGTTTGGGAAGAAGAAATAGAAAAGTGAATAAACTTTTAAAAGAAAAAACTCATCCAAAATTTCACAAGGTCATCTAATTTGTGCTTATGACATCTTTCCCAAGGCTTGGAACCATGTACACTCAGAAGATAAAATCCCATTTTAATGATATCAAGGCAAAAGAAATAGAAAAGGCAATAAAGTTTTAAAAGAAAAAAACTCATCCCAATTCCTGCTACGAGATACTAAATAAAAGGAAGGTTTGCTAATCCATTGTAGGACAATGTGTGTGTTTTTGCCAAGTTATCTAATTGCTTACAAAATAAATGACTCAAAGAAAATGCAAGTCACATTTCTAATGTGAGATTGACTTGTGTAAGAATCTTATTTTCTATGTAGGAGTTATTAACATTTCTATTACATTTTACTAATAAGATATAAGATTTAAGAATGATAGTAGGAATAATAGTTCATGTTAATTGTCTAAAATATTTTTCTATTTTAATTTTAAATCCATATTTGCTTGACATTCATTATATCTTGGATCTCAAGCACCTCAACATTCTAAGGCTTTTGGTTGGCTATCTTAAAAATTTAAGCATTTCAGTAGATTCCATTTCTATATGGTATGTGTATGACTGATGTTTTCTTCTAGTTTTTTACTCATTTTTCTCTCAATTTCTTCCTCTAATTGAGTATGCTTCATTTATAATGTAGTGTGAATCTAATGCGATGGGAGTCTATGATTTCTTTGGGATTCAATATTTCCATCAAGTATACTCTATTCTTTTTAATGTATCTTGTGTATTGTGTTGTGTGGACTACAAAGTAAAGAAATTTGTACTCCAATGTTAAGAAACTCAATATAATATATTTTGAAGATTATTGTTTTGAAATTTTAGCGTAAGACTTTTGAAAAAATTGGTAGTTGGTCATCCAAGAACTACAAAATTTGTAGTAATTATTGTTCTTTGAACAATGTTTACAATTTGAGCTATTCTAATGACTATAATCTTGATTACTAGGAATAAATTTGTATTAGCATTTACTAATAGTAAGTAAGTGATGAAAGTTGTATCAAATCTTGCCCCTATACTATCCATTACCATGCTTTTAAATAGCATACAACTTGTTCTAGGAGGTGACTGTGAGTGATTTTGCAATTATTACTGTTCTTGGAATAATGTTTACAATTAGAGCCATTCTAATGGCTCTAATCTTTATTACGAGGAATAAATTTCCATTAGCATTTACTAATAGTAAGGAAGTGATGGAAGCTGTATCAAATCTTGCCCCTATACTTTCCATCACCATACTTTTAAATAGCATACAACTTGTTCTAGGAGGTGAGTATGATGGGTATTCAATATTTATAAATTTTTTGTTTATCCAATAAATAAATGATTATAAAAAACATTTCAAATGATTCTTATAGGTCTAGTAATGTAGGCTGGCTAGAAAGCTCTAGAAGCATATATTAACTTAGCATGTTATTACATTTGTGGTGTTCCACTTAGTTATTTTTTGGGTTATTTTTTTAATTTTGGAGTTAATAACAATAGCTCACAGGAGAATTTTCTTATATCTAGATAGATTAATTAATGGTCAAGAAATACTTAGAAATTGATCGTTGTGAATTTTCTTTATTTTAATCCAAATTAGAGGATTAGTTGTGAAGTATGAAGGAAGATCCAATGGAATTTCATAAAATTGGTTCAAAACCTTCAATAATAGGCTCATTTGTAAGGATATGATTATATCTCTGTATACATCAGCCAATGGAGATTTATATTTCTTGAATCATTATAGCATATATTTTAGAGTAATCTCATATAAATTTTGTTTGGGATTGATTCAATTACTATTCCAATAGAATTTGATGCAATAGCAAGTTAGAGAATGAGTTTTTTGAGTTTTTTATTATTAAACTTGAGGTTCAGTATGGGAGACATAAGTTTAACTTACGTCATTGGATTTGGCTCTTTTTTGGATATATTTTCAAAAAGCTAGTTATCTACAATATCAATGGTGAGATTATTAAAATTCACTTTAATATGAAAGATATTCATGTCTGTGTATAGATACATAAAACTGTCAACATATTGACAAGTTGCAATTTTGTGGGCAGCCATTCACTATATGATTTGATTGTATTTATGATATAATGTTGAGAGTGTTAATAGATTGATTATTCCTTGTAGATAATTAAATGATCTTCGGTGTTTCCTACTATTTCATGGAAAATGGGAACAAGATTGTATTGAACCCTTTAGTTGGACATTGAAAGGTGATCTTATAAAATTTTGACAAATTTATGACTCCATAATGTTGGTTGATGGAGTATTGTTTCGTAAATGATGGATTTGCAATTAACCTTGAATATGGTTGATTATTAAATTTATTGCAAAATTAAGTTGATGGATATGTAAGATCTATTTGAATTTGGATTGAGCAACTTTATTAATTGATCTTATGGTTATTTGTTGATGTTGCTTCCTAGTCACTGATTGATCAAATAGATCCTAAGGTTTTATTATTGGAATGAGATTTCTTTAGACGAGGATTTTTTGATTAGATCAATAGGATTCTATGAGATTTTTTTGGTTGTTAGATGCTCTACATTAGCCTTGAACAATGCATCATCTCTTGCAAGTAATCAACATCCTGTTTATGTAGCCATGCAATCACAGAAACAACTTATATTTCCTTAGAATATGTTTTTTATTTTGTTACTCTTTGTCACAATAGACCCTCTTATCTTACACTATTTCCTAAGTCAATGTCATTTCTTCATTTAAACTGGGACCACTATGTACAAATTGTATAGGAATTTGTTTAACATAGCACTTTTAATAGTAGTTTCCTTTTTTGTATTAGTAATCAAAGGCGATAATTTGTTTGTGACAATTAACATATTTAACTTGACCTATATTGAGTTTGCATATGGGTCAAACATTTAAGGCCATCATTCTAACTATATTCCAAAGACTATTTTTCAACTCTAACAATTTTATTTGATACATGATGATCAAAATCTAATTTTTCTTTTTGGCTTGAATGCTTTTTTAATGTAATCCTAGTTCTTGTGGGAAAAACATCTTGAGTTCCAAGCAATTTCGATTCTATTTTGAAAGCTATGGATGTTTCATATATTATTAAAAAAATATGGAACCTCCATGCAAAAAAAATTAGTTTATTATTAAGATTTTTGGGGTATATGAGTTTCATGGGAAAAGAAGTACATTATTAGAAATAAGTGTGAACTCTAGAGTCATTCTACATTTAAACTACGCACAAGTTTCAAAGATGTAACAATAATTCAAATTCCAAATTAGATTCTTAGTGTTCTTGCATCTGTATATGATTAAAATATCCATAAATTGAATTAATGTATGGCTTGGAGCTCTTATATTTGAAACCCTTATTTTCAAGCCATCCAAGCTACTTGAATTAATGTATGTTTTGAAGCTCCTATTTTTGAAATCATTATCATCAAGCCTTCCAAACTATTTGAATTGATGCATGTTTTGTACTTGTTATTTTTGTAATCTTTATCATCAAGCCTTGTCAAGCTATAATATTATAAATATATGTATTTTAATGAAATCTGCTAGACTCAATGCTCTAGGGAATCAAGAGACACAAAATCAATTATTTTTAAAAAATAAATCATGTTGGTTCTTCCATCATTAAATCCTGATTGAGAACTTTACTATTTTATTAAAGCCTTACTTTCTTAAATGACTCATTCAAATTCCCTCAACTCCTTGTTGAGGGCCAGTCAAATCATATTTAAACTATTTGTATATGCTTAAATACCTCTCTTTGGGTTGAGGGTGAGCAGATTGGTGGAGACTAATTTAAGCTTTCACTAAGATAATTGAGTTTTGTTGTTTCTTTTTGTCAAATTCATGAACAGTCACATGTATTTCATTTGTGATGACTATTTATTGCTCCAAATTAACTTGGTAGAGAATTTGGTAAAATATATTTCTTTTAAATTTCTTTTAAATCAACTTCTAAGTCTAGCCATTAATCCAAGGGGAGAACAAGTAATTCTTTCCAATTTATCTCAAAACTCTCCCTACCAAGGGTTTGTACAAGGTTTGATTAATATCTTTACAATCCATCGGTCAAAAACTCTCATTTTTGGGATTTTATTAGAACCTTGAAGTACCTAACAAATTCATTTGGTTTTAATTCAAAGGATTTTATATTTGTGAAGAAATTCCAATCCCTAGGCAGACTATCATAAAGTTTAGGATGACTTTGAACAACAATATGATTTATTTGCCAATATTGAACTAATTTTAGGATTATTAAAAGCCAAAATGATTGAATAATATTGCATGAGAACTAAGCATTCTTTCAAGCATATTGGTCAGCCAATTACATACTTTCCTAAGGACTAATTAGATAAATTATAGTCATATTTGCCTAAATTTTGTAACAGGTTACAAAATAGATCACCAGTGAACTAGTTATACTTTAGGCCAACTCATTAAGGCACATGCCTAGCTTAATATCTATTGGTTTTCCGAATGGGTAGCTAGGAATATATATTATGTCTATACACAAATATATATACACGTGTGAATGTAGAGAAAAGACCATTATGGCATAGAAATTTTGCAAAAGAAGAGTATTTGTGATGGGGAATTGATTGTTATCTGAAAAATTTGGCACTAATTGTTGTTAAACAAAAATTGGTACCATAAACTTCTACTTTGGAAGAGAGACCATATACAAATATTAAGGAAAGAAATAAGGGAAAAAATAGAACTAGAGTTATCCTCAATATAGTAAGAATATTTATATAAGAAAATAGTATGAGGAGACGATAAGAAAAGGGTTCCCCATGTAATAGAACTAACAACACAAGCCTAGAAAGGATGAGATGGCCTATTCTAATTCATCTACTGCTTGGGTTCTAGAATCTAAACACATTGTAAAGAAAAATACTCCTACTTAAAAAAACCTACGATTAAAAAAAAAAGGAAATGCACCTTCTCTAATTGTGATTCTTCAGCTATCTTATCTCTCTCATGACTCAGTTTTTATTTGCAGCAACAACATACCATCTAGGATAGATTTTTCCCTTCTTAAGAATGACTACAAGGTCAAGCATCTATGTTGTGTGACCACCTATAGTAACAGAAGAAAACTTGACATTAGCTATCAATTACTCCAAGAAAGAATCATGGCCACAATAATAAATTGCACATTAGAAGTGTTAGAATCCACAAGAAAGTAGAAAAAGGATATCTACTAATAGAAAAATCATTGAAAAAAAATGTAAAATTATAAACGCAATAATAGATTGTAAATATGTAACAATTGAACATATTTAATAAGAAGTGTTTGCATCTATCACTTGATAAAATGTTTAAAGAAATTTTAAAAAAATTACATAAGAATAATCTTAAACCATTTTTTTTGGTGATACAATATGAGTAGAGAAATTTCTAGTGATTGATTATGTGTCAGTTGTGAGCATGAGTAGACTTGGTGGTGCAGGTGCAATTTATCCTCTTATTGTTGATGTTCCACATGAGGTACTTATCTTGAATTATATCCTATATAACATAATTGAAGTGACTACTTTGGCTAAAGCTCTGATACTTAGCTTTTGCATCTCACTTAATCTTCGTATGTTCTATGGTTACATAGGTATATGGTAGTCTCATGGCAATAGCCTTAGCCCAAGCCAGTAGAACCTCGCATCTATTTTCATTTGAACAAGAAGTTGCAAAGCTAATGAAGTCAAACATAACTATTGATATACAATACTTACAAGATAAATGACTCGATTTGATGCCTACTATACTTGCATCAGCTATATCAAGTTTAAGTGGAGAGTTTCTGGTTGTAACTATGCTAGGAAAGAGTGTTGATAGAAAAGAATTAGATATGTAATTTGGAGTCTTACCTTATATGCCAGATAACATCACTGAGTAAGGAATGATAGAAAGTATTGGAAAGACACCTAAACAATAAAGATATTGAATGATTGAAAATAGCAATCAATAAAAGACCAAAATAAGAGAGTACATACCTAATAGAATAACAAAATAAATGTTAGCATCTAATTACCTTGTGACATCATTAAGGGTTAAAATAAAAATCTAAGGAAATAATTGGGATGACAAAATGATTCATGATTATTAGAAAGAAGAGTATGTTGACTCATACATAGAGACTCCTTTCTTATGAGCTTGTTTTCTAAAGGAAATGTTTTCTCTTTATTTTATTATCACTTCAAGATTTTAAGAAATAAAATTCAAAATGAAAGGACCAAAAAAAACACAAGAGAAAAATAGATAAGGCATACTTATCCGTGATGCTCAAAACCATAGTTAGTTGTCTGGGTTTGAAACCCACTATTTTTTGGCTTGAAAATGCACTATTTTTTGGCTTGAAAACCCATTGTTCCCTTCTTTGACACTAGTAGTCTCGAAGCTACCTTTCTCCTACTTGAAGCCTTCATCATTCTTAGTCACTAATCTCTTGCTTGATAATGAATGAGAAAGCACTATGAAAGGAACCTATGCTTGCAACCCATTATTTCCTCTACTTAAACCCATACTCCTACAGGCTATTGTTTACCCCAAGATTCAAGGTCATCACTAACTCTACAAATTAGACATGAAAATAATTTCACTTCCCACTACTCTTCTTCATGGGCACATGAAATAAATTTTTTCTTACTTAATTTTTAATTAGACATGTTATTAGCCATTGCATCTTGGTATGGAGTGCAAAAATATTGGTCTATTTTAGAAGTAAAATTTATTTGTGCAATAAAGATATAATGAATTTTTAAAAGATTATTCAAAAAAAAATATGATAGATGGAGTGATGGAATATGTCAAGGTATCTCTTCACTATATAGGTTATTTTAATTTGGTTTTATAGAGTTTAGGTTGTCATTTTTTCAATAGAATTTTCCACTTAACAACTAGGCCATCAACTTTAAAAGTGATAGTGTCAAATTGATTATACATAATTGCTAAATGTGAGATATGAGATCGCATAAAATAATCAAACTTCCTTAAACCTTGAACCCTATTTAAATATTACAAACCCTAGTTATAATTTTAGTTGATCACCCTAAGGCAATTCCTTATTTTTAAATTATCACTATAAACCCAAATTATAAAAGGAGTGGTAATAATTTATTTATGTGGTATTAGTTGTTGGAATATTCACAGTTATGAAAAACACATAAGCATCACCACATAACACTTGAGATTTTGGTAACCCAGAAACCCTCAAAAAATAAGAAGGTAAAATTGGGGTGGGGATGATACCCACAAAATCACTGTAGTAATAATATTTAACCACTTCTGATGGTCTGCCCTATTGAAGGCCTGCCCTGGTACACTATATCAATAGTGACTTGCTTAAAGGATATACAAACACTTTACATGAAGTGTCACCCTGTTAAAGGATTTAATCACCTATTTAAAGGATCTAAAAAATAGTTGTTAAGCTAACCTATCACCATAGGGTTTTTTTCATTCTAATACAATTTCTAGAGAGTATTAGGTACAATAAACCTGGTATCTTGCAATCCTTTGTTTGATAAATACAAGCACTTGATCTGCTTTCTCTAATCTTGATCCTCTGAGATCTGATACTCTTTACTCTAAAATAGTGTTCCTTCCACACCCTTGTACATCCACTACTTCTTTCTAATGAGATTTCATCTTCCTTATAAAGACATTCAAAGACTTAGGGTTAGGTATGGATCTACAATCCATATTGAATCTTTTTTTCTTGCTCATTCCTTGCACTTTTCTTATTGGTTGCATGCCTTCTCCATTTTTCTAATTAGCTGCATGTAAATTGCATAGGAAATAAAAAAGATTTGATTTTATCATTTAATCCTTCAAGATTCATCATATGTCGGCCATCAAAATGGTTTACATATGAATCAATGAAGTTACAAACTCATATGTACATTCTGTGTTAGTCGGCACTTATTGATTTCAGATGGTCGGCACTAATAACAAACTGGCTTACTCAGCTTCTGTTGTATTTTTGTATTGCTCGGCATCATCTATGACTCGGCACTTAAATATTACTTATCACTTGTATCATGCTCAGCACCTAAAGTCATTCAGCACTTGAACTTTTCTCGGCACCTAATCTTCACTCGACACCTGAAGTCTTTCCTGACTCAGCACATGTTGTGGCTCAGCATACATGGTGTACTTAGCTTCAATATAGAAATTGGTTAAGTGTATTGGCACTTAAGTGTCAAAAACCATTATGAGGTTAACAATCTCCCCCTTTGACATGAGTGACAAAAACACTTAATTGATCTTATGAGTACATTAAATAATCTACTTGGTATATACAGAGGTTTTAAAAACCTTTAATCAAAATTTGTGTAACTTACAATATATATATACCTCAAAATTATTGTAACTTCCCTTGAGTTGGTTGTTTGTGCCATTATCTATATATCATGCTCCCCTTGGTTTCCTTGGTTTTATTTCCCCCATTCTCTCATTCATCTTATAATATCTCCCCCTTTATTAATAAGATATATATCTCCCCCTTTTTGACACTTATGTCAAAGGATTTTAAGGGTTAAGACCATATTTTTCCAAAAATGTGCTATTTACCTCCATAATCATCCTGAGAGCTGCATCACAATTGTTCAAAGCAATTTCCAATGACTTGTATTGGATGGCAGTCTCTGTAGCAAGATGAATAAGTCCATCTAAAGTAGAAAGATTGGGATATTTCTTGAGAACAGTTTCTGCATAGACTTGTTCCTTATGGAGTATTTCCAAGTGTAGGGTAATGGAGGACTAGAATTGTATTAGTTTTGCCTTGATATTGGCCTCATCTACTAAAATACATCTATTTCTTTCTGAGTGTGAAGCGATTGAGCAAAATGCTTCTCACTTTGAGCTAGATCATTTGGTAGCTGCATGCTTGAAATATTTAAATTTCTTTCCAAGCTCAATATCTTTTAGCTTGTCTCTTGTGTGAAGTATGAAAAGTCACACAACTTTTTGTACAATGAGAATATATTCTCAAGTACCTTTTTCACTTTGTCTATAAGCTTTGCCAATTCAACCTGGGAGAGTGCAATTTGACTTGATACTTGCTCATTTACTTTTCCTTGGAATTTTCTTTCAGACCATTCTATAAGTTTTGCATTTGTCTCTTGGTCTTCATTTGTCACCTGGTCAACAATATCTGATAATTGCTCTATGATATGCTTTGACTCATCTGGTGACTACAAATTGAAGGCATCCATAAAGATGTCCTTAATCTCATGTAGTGTTTTCTTTTGTTTATACTCGCTCCTAAGTATCTCTTGTCTCTTTCTCCTATTCAGTGCTTCCTGCACCTCATTGATTTGATCAATGGTTTTTTTTTTTGAGTCATATCCTGGTATGACTATCTCCTCATCTAATCTAGGATCTCCATAGTGAAGTACCCTTGCAACTCTTGTAGTACTGGATCCTAGTGTAGATATTTGCAATAGTTGTTGTGAAAGACTTCTTGAGGTAGGAAAATTTATCAATTTTTGTATTTCCTCTTGCTCTTTAAGAGTTTCCTCTATTTTCTCCTCATGTTGTCTACTTCCTTGATCAATTATGGTAATCTTATAAAGTGCACCTTGTGTTTGTGCTATAGGATTAGATGTAATAGTCTGTCCTATTTGTTCTGTTTCTTTTTCTATAGTTGCACTTGACTTCTGTATTGAGGTGTCAACTATGCCTAATGAAATAACTGTGGGCATTTGAGGTTGACCATTAGTAGTTGTAGAGATGATGAAAGGTGGTTCTTGTGGATTCACCTTTTCTCTAACTATGCTTTCTACTAGTTTTTGTAATTCATCCATACTGACCAATACTGGATCTCTACATAATCTTGCTTGTTGCATAGATTGGTCAAGGATTGTTTTGAGGTCTTCTGCAGTTAATGGATTGATGTTCTAACCAGAAGTGTCAAGAACATATTTTATAATTATAGTTTCTGTAGGTGTGATGGGTACATGAGGAGGGCTAGAGGGTGGCAATTGTGTGTCTTGCACACTCTAGTCTGGTTGCTGCTCTTGCTCAACTATTGTTGTTACATCTTGTTCTTGTGTCTCTTCCTCCTCTCCATCTTTCTTTTCTTCTTCCTTCTTCTCTTCTTCTTTCTTGTCTTCTTCTTTCTTTTCTTCTTCTCCCTTCTCTACTACTGTCTTATCTTCTCTCCTTTTTCTTCTCTCTTCTTGTGGAGCAGCTGCTTCTTCCTTGTATTCATCTTCAAGAAAATCTTCAATCTTTTTGTACAAATTTTTCCATGATTTCATTGTTCTTTGAACAATTTCTTCCATCTTATTTTGGAGAATAAAGAATGCCCTGTACTTAGGTGTAAACCTAGTATTATGACTTTTGATTGCTTTCTTTATTTGTTCCTTAGTCAAATCAGGAAATATGCTTTCTAGGATTGATTCCCTTATCTCCTTCTCCATTTTCAAACAAAAATGCCATCTGTCTTCTACAATTTTAGACAATTCTTTTAGCAATTGTCCATCTAGTTCAAGAGGAGTGTACTTGAATTGTGCCATCATTCCATAAATTGTTTCCTCTATACTATTATGTTCTTCTTTAGTAAACTTATTGAAATCAACTTTATGTAAGTTGCTTAAATCACCATTTCCAATCTTTTTACATAAAGTATCAACTGAAAAATGGCTAAACTTTTCAGATTGATCTTCTTCATTAGTATCAGGTTGAGCCACATATCTTATTCTTTTCCTTGGCTCTTCCTATGTTTCCTTCATTGGTTTCTTCTTTTTAGCTTCCTCTATGGCCCTTTTTGTGGAGGCCCTTGTTGTAGCTTAGGTTGTTGGGTTTTGAGGTGATGGCATAGCATATTTCTTTTGTTTTTGCTGAGCGGGAGGCTATTTTGTTGTCTTCTTTTTCTTTGACTCAGCATTAGTCAGTGCTTCCTTGGCTTCTTCTTCCTCTGCACCTTCCTCCTTGTCTTCACCTAGTCCTTGGGTTAATTCCATTGGGCCTTGTTCTTGTTCATCTTCATCATCATCATTGTCATCTTCATCTTCTTCGGCTTCAGCCTCAATTCCTTCACCAAATTTTTTCTTAATATTCTTTAATAATTTGTCTTTCTTCTTTAATGTGGAGGCAGTCTTTAGCTCCATGTTTATCTTTGATCTTACCACATCATAAGTGCCAATGTGTGGAGCACTTTTATTTGTCTCTTGTGCCAATAATGCAATTATTGTTGCAGAAGCTTCATCTATATTGATTTCATATCCAAATGGCCTTAGCCATCTCACTCTTGGAATTACTGCTTGAATATAGGTAAAATCAAAGTCAACTAAGAAGCACAAATCATTAGTATGTTTTTTCACTAAGGAAACTGGTATTCTTGATCTTTGCTTCATGGATTTCTTGAAATCCTCAAAATAACTTGTCATCAATGTATCAAAATTTTCTCCCATCTGTTCTGTATATTCATTGATTTGGGAAATGAATGTCTTATCATTCCTCCATGTAACTTTTTTGAAAGAGGGAAACTCATTTTGAACATAAAAGAATATACAAACTAGAATTGCTCCAAATTTGCATTGAGCACCCTTTGTCCTTCTTATGCCAGCTAGGTTTTTAGAAATCTGTTGTAGTTGCAGTTCTGCAAGATCATAAGTATGATCATTTTTCACCAATTTGTAACCTACATCTACTGCAATACATGGCACACTATTGAGTCTACTAGATTGATAGAACTTATGGGCTATGACTCTAACAACAAACTCAACTAGAGGATCCTGGATGGTGTGAATTGTCATTCCTCTTTTATTCCACTGAGCACCAGTGGTCTTTTCAATAACCTCCTTTGATTCACTTCTCAAGGTTTTGAACTGATCTAGGGTAGGATACCCAGTTACCCTATGTATGATTCCTTTGGTTAATTTGATGGGAATATCTTCCAACCAAAGACTTCCACCATGAATTCTGCTTAACACAAGTTTAACCCATTATGTCTTGAATACTTTGGAAAAGCTCAAAACTCGGGTCAAACCCTTCCTTTCAACAATTTTGAATTCATCTTTTAAGACTCCATCTATGCACAATTTTTCATAGGCTTTCCTTATCTCCATATCTCCTAGGGATCCTATCTTACAATTGTAGCATCTTCTTACGTCTTGAACCATTACAACTTTTGGGGGTATTTGGGAGAGAGCTCCAATTGGGTTGTTTTTGTATGCAACTTTAGGGATGGGATGAAACTCAGGTTGCTTGACCTCATTTGACACTAACTGAACTTCAAATGACTCTTTCTCCTTGATTTTCTTGGAACTTGATGCCATTTATGCAAACTAGGGTTTCCTCTTTATGAAATATGAAACTGCATAGCTTGGCACAAATAAAAATACCTCAAGATCGATGAAAAAGCATTGAGAGATGTTGCAATCTTATTGAAATGTTGAATCTTTTGCTATGAAGTCGCTCTGCTCTCTTTCTCTTCTTTGCTTCTTGTTCGCAATGAGGGAAACTGATTGGAATCACAATTATATACCCTATTTTCATCACATTAAATGCTCAACTACCAACTCGACTTTTGATGGATTTTAACATTACTTGGCTTGTACTACACTTCCACTTTACTCAGCTTGCATTGGAGTTAACCAACTCAGCATCAGTTATCAACTCGATCATTGTTAGGAACTCGACATGTGTTGGAGTTTAGCTCGGCATCCAAAGATAGCTCGGCAACATCTTTTAGATTTTTTCTTGACATCTTGTCTCATGCAGATTTATACTTTATATTGCTTCTTTGTCTTGGGACTAATGTGTGATATAACTTTTTATATCACTCCCATATACTTCTACTTAGTTTAATGAAGTGTGATCACTTGACCCATTGGGTGAAGTGATCCCTCCACTTGATGTGTTGCACTCATCTTTCTTTTTCCAAGTCTTATTCATTTGCCCCTTGATCTTTTCATCATCAATCTTTTCTTTGCCCTTATTTTCTTTAGTCTTGGGTACCTTTGACTTTGTAGGACAGTTTCTGCTGGTATGCCCAATTTTTAGACAACTGAAACATGTAGTTTGGCTCAACCATCCTTTATAGTTTCTCTTGAAATGTGCTCTTATGCAATTCTGGGGTGTACATCCATATTCCTAACAATAATGATAGCTATATGTGGTGTTGTAATCCCAATTATAGTGACTTTCATTTCCTTTTGATTTTGCTAGTTGATTTGATGTCCACATAGGCTTTGATCTACATTTAAATGCTCTATGTCCATACTTCTTGCAATTATGACAATGTCCTTCAAATCTTTGAATCATTGTGGCATTGGATCTGCAATCTTATGTTATATGTCCTTGCATGTTGCACTTGTGATAGTAACTCTTGCTTTTGAGTGTATTTGTCTGATTGAATCTCCTACTCCTGCAAATATTAGTTGTATGTGCCTTTTTATTACAATAATGACAAGTGGGTTTAGAATCCTTACCTTTGTCACTTCTTTGCTCAACAATCTTTGATGATTCTCCAACTTTAGTGCTATTGTATCCAAGTCCAGATGTATCATGGGCATATTTTGGGGATTTCAGCAACTATTCAAAATACTTGATGGCTTCACTTGACTTGTTGAGATTCTCTGCTACCTCTTTTTCTCTACTTAATTCATTCTTCATTTTTTCATTCTACATCTTCAAAGTAGAAATCTCAATCTCTTTCATATTGAGTTCATGATGAAGATTCATCATTTGGGCAAGTGTATCCATCTGCATGTTTGAGATCTTTGATAATTCAGTACATTTTTCTTCAAGTCTGTTTGCAAGATTTCTTTTGTCATTTTCCATCATGAATTTGTCCTCAACTGCTCTTTTCTTTCATTCAATGATTTCACATAACATTATGGCATATGATTCATGTTCCATCTTGAGAGATATTATCTCTTCGGCTTGAACTTTGTTTTTCTCCAGCAGTTCTGCTATTGCTGCATCAAACTCTTTGGTGTCTCAATTGGCACACAGTTTTGTGGTATCAATCTCTTTGTATTTTACATCATTTTCAGCTATGGCTATATCCTTTCTTTTCTTCAAGGATTTTCTCAATTCCTCCATTGCTTCCTCTACTTTGTGTAGAGTTAGTTGCACATCAATCACTTGATTGTCAATAATCTTCCCAAGTTTGAAGACTTCCATCTTTAGATCTTTTTCTCCAAGTTGTTAGACTTCTTCTTGTGAGAACCTTGCTCTGATACCAATTTTTGGAACATTCAAATAGGAAGAATGCTTCTAAGAGGGGCGAGGGGGTGGGGGTGAATTAGAAATACTATATTTTAACCATTAAAACCTTTTAACTAAAAGTAGATTGCATGCATATGAACATATCAGACAGTTATGAAAAACACATAAGCATCACCACATAACACTTGAGATTTTGGTAACCCAGAAACCCTCCAAAAATAAGAAGGTAATATAGGGGTGGGGATGATACCCACAAAATCACTGTAGTAATAATATTTAACCACTTTTGATGGTCTGCCCTGTTGGAGGCCTACCCTATTAAAGGCTTTACACTGTATCAATAGTGACCTGCTTAAAGGATTTACAAACACTTTACATGAAGTGTCACCCTGTTAAAGGATTTAATCACCTATTTAAAGGATCTACAAAATAGTTGTTAAGATAACCTATCACCATAGGGTTTTTTTCATTCTAATACAATTACTAGAGAGTATTAGGTACAATAAACTTGATAGCTTGCAATCCTTCATTTTCTAAATATAGGCACTTGATCTGCTTTCTCTAATCTTGATCCTCTGAGATCTGATACTCTTTACTCTAAAATAGTGTTCCTTCCACACCCTTGTACATCCACTACTTCTTTCTAATGAGATTTTGTCTTCGTTATAAAGACATTCTAAGACTTAGGGTTGGGTATTGATCTATGATCCATATTGAATCTTTGCTTCCTGCTCATTCCTTTCACTTTTCTTAATGGTTGCATGCCTTCTCCATTTTTCCAATTGGCTGCATGTAAATTGCATAGGAAATACAAAATATTTGATCTTATCATTTAATCCTTCAATATTCATCATATGTCAGCCATGAAAATGGTTTACATATGAATCAATAAAGTTACAAACTCATATGTACATTCTATGTTACTCGGCACTTGCTGATTTCAGATGGTCGGCACTAATAACAAACTAGCTTACTTGACTCCTATTGCATTTTTGTATTGCTCGACATCATCTGTGACTTGGCACTTAAATATCACTTGGCACTTGTATCAAGCTCGGCACCTAAAGTCATTTGGCACTTGAACTTTGCTCGGCACCTAATCTTCACTCAACACCTAGAGGCTACTCAGCACCAAAAGATCACTCGACACCTAAAGTCTTTCTTGACTTGGCACATGTTGTGGCTCGGCATACATGGTGTACTCGACTTCAATATAGAAAGTGGTTAAGTGTATTGGCACTCAAGTGTCAAAAACCATTATGAGGTTAACATTAGTTTTTCTTTGTGATGTTTTTCTTTTCTTGAAGCTTAGTCTAGTTTGACCAATTTTACCTTATTGGCCAATATTTGTGTGCTTATGTAGTTGGATGGTAATAGTGTAGGGAGTGGAATTAAGGGTGGTAAATATTATTCATATCTATTTCAATCTCATTTTGTAAGCTTTGATATTTTGTAGGATAGTATGGGTTATTTGTAATTTCAAAGATGTTGAAACTTTATCTATATAGTAAAATACATATATTACAAATAAAAAAATATGGAGAGCTAGTTCTAAAAAAATTTATTTTTATTTTATAAGTTATTTTTATTCTTATCATATCTAATTAGTGTTTATCAATAATTGATTTTAAAATCACCTAAAGTCTAAATTTCTTGCTTGAGTTAGGTGTAGATGGATTTCTCATGCAATAATCTTATTAATAAAGAAGCATTTCTAGTGAAATGGAACTTTTTATTTATATATTATTTTATCAAATGTTATTATAAATGAGTAATAATATTTTATTCATTCATTTTTGTATGAGTGATTTTTTATTAGTGACTAACTATTAAGTCATTTATTTAGTTGTTCATTTAGTTGATTTTGTTTAGGTGACTAATTCTCCAACCATATATTTAGTCATTTATTTGGTAGTCTATTTAGTCACTTTCATTTGGTTGATCTTGTGATTGTAGCCAATGACTACATCAGTCACTTATTTAGTCACATATAGTTGTAAATTACAAAGAAGTAGTAGAATGTGACTAGTTTTAGTCACGTGACTAGATTTTTTAGTGGTGTGACTAAATGTTTTAGTCACTTAGTCACATATTTGCCAAAATGTACTAGTGATCTTTAGTCCATTTGCTAAAATTAAAAAACCAAGGTATACAATTTCTTCCTTCATGAATGAACATTTCTCCAAATTAATCAATAACTTTTCTTCTTTCAATTGTACAATACTTGTCTAATATGCTCAAGTTGTTCTTCCATACTCTTACTAAACATCAAAATGTCATCAAGGAATACAATCACAAATTTACCCAAAAATTTCCAGAACTTCATTCATCAATCTCATGAAAGTACTAGGTGCATTATTCAAACCAAAAGGCATAACCAACCATTCATACAATCCTTCATTAGTCTTAAAATAAGTTTTCAATTCATCTCCTTCCCTAATTCTAATTTGATGATAACCAATTTTCTAATCAATCTTTGTAAAATACTTTTCTCCACTCAAACTATCCATTATGTCATCCATCCTAGGTAATGGAAATATGTAGGTCACTATTATCTTGTTTATAGCTTTGGAATCAATACACATTCTCCATTTTTCATTCTTTTTAGGTGCTAACACAACATGTATTGCACAAGAAATTAAACTTCCTCTGATCAAACCTTTCCCCAAAAATTCTTGCACTTGTCTATTCAACTCAATATTTTCATTAGGTGTCAATCTATGTGGTGTTTTATAGGCAAACTAGCTCCAAGTATCAAATTCATGCAATGACTTATACTTCTCATAGGATGAAAACTATCAGGTACATTATCAGAAATGATGTCATGAAATTCAGTCAACAAAGGTTCAATCTTAGTTGCATGTTCCAATTCATGTTGTTTCTCAGTATTTCTAGGAATCAATGCATAAAAAACATTATGTTCTTTCATTTCCTTTGTAAACTTTTTACCCTCTACCAAATATACTCTAACCATAGTACAATGACTTTCATCAAACTTTTCCACCAAAGGAAACAACATTTGTTTCTTTCCTTCCACACAAGACTTCATCATGATAACTCCCAATTTTAAATTTGATAAGGCATTGTTGACTTACAAGTAAGTTATGCTCCTTTTGAATCCAAGAAACATGGTAAGGCTTAGTATGTCTCAATCTTTGCAACTACAATTTATTAACTAGCTCTTCAAATGCCAAATTATCTGCATGTCCACTATCAATGATTACTTTGCAACATTTTCTAGTGATCTTACATCTGGTTTTGAATAAAATTCTTCTCAAAATAGGTTCCTCATCAGCTTCTTCATTCCACAAAATCCTTCTTAACATTAGGTTCTCACCATTTTCAAGTTCATTAGGTATTTCAGAAACTTCTTTGCAAGCTAAAGTATTTCTATTATTACCTCTATTCTTCTTTCTAGAGTTAGTACACTCAAAGGCCCTATGTCCTTCTTAACCACATTTGTAACAAGTACCTTTAAACCAAGATCTCTCTTCTCTTATTATTCCTAGAGTATCTAGTATAGTTACCTCTAGAGTAATTACCTATCTTAGTAGGTTCATCTTTCCATCCGTTATCCTCCATTGTGTCATCAAAACTACTATTTCTCCATAGGTTCTACCTCTACTTCTTTCAAATCATCCACATCTTCCTTGTTTCCTTTGATCATGTCTCTTTGACAACCTTTCTTTAGATTTCAAAGAAAATTTATATGCCTCTTCTACATTATCCATCTTAACATAGTTGATCTCATTTTAAATTTATTCTCTTAGGCCATTCATGTATCTAGCCATTTTCTCAACTTCATCATCAACATGTCCAAATCTAATATCCAACTTGTAAAATTATTCAATATATTCCTTCATACTCATATCCTTCTATCTCAAGTTTTGCAATTTTCTCAACAAACTAACCTAGTAGTCTATTGGGAGAAACTTCTCCATCTTTCCAAGCATCTTTATCCATGTTTTGATCTTTGAATTCAAATGAGTTGAAAGGATTCATCGAGTACTCTATGACCCCTTTCAATACATTATGTGACAATATATGTTCTTAGGGGTACTAAGACCCCTATGGACATAAATCATGTGTTTAAATGGGTTGAAAGGGGCCATAGGGTAACCTATGACCTATTTTGTAATGCCTCACCCAGAGATCTTTGGAACAAGGATTCAATTCAAGCCAAGATAAAAATTTTACAAGTATGAATGCACATGTCAACATCATACAGGGATCACAAAGATTGCAATGAAAGACTTAACCAACAATCTCGACAACCAATGAATCCCTAAATGCCACTACTAAACTAACATGCACAAACTCAAGAATAAAACCAACAATGACATCAGAGCACAAAATCGTTGATCTGTCAAAACATGGAACCACAAGTAATCCTAAATGGTACTTAAAATTCCAAGTTACATTCCCAAATAATAGTAGAGAGGCCCCTATTTTTCACATGAGAGAATAACAACTAATAGTATTGCACAAGGAAGTAACTCTTCATGCAAAAAAAGTACACTAAGCCATGCGAGGAAACACCATCTTGTGCAAGGACATGCTTGGCCCAATAGCTAAAATACCCAAAATGGTGTGGGGTTTCATGCAAGGATACACCTAAGCTATGAGAGAAAAATAGAAAGATGCCATGAAACAAGGAAGAGAAACATCTATCCATCCAAACCATAGCAATAAAAGAGCGTACTAAAAGCAACATCGCAGTGTACAAAAGCAACATCACAATGTTCAAAAATAACATCACAATACAAACAAACTAAGTACATGATTCCTCTCAATCATCAATAGCATCATAAGACTATCGTGGATCCTATCCATCTCCAATGCAGAACATCCCAAACTACCAACTAGATCATCAAAGCTATCTTATGAGGATGTGAGTACTAAAACATGCTACAACATAAGAATAGGGAAATCTAACATGCTAAAAGTAAAGCATTAGATAATAATAAACCACATCATCTATCATATGCTAAACATAATAGAATAGGAAATCTAACATGTTAAACCAATAAGCAATAGATATGCCAATGAAGCAATTCACGTCATCTAATCATATGCTAAAACATCATCATATAGGAATGCATCAAATAAACTAGCATCATCTAAATATGATATCCAAGCATTCCAATGAAAGCATTAATCACAAGAAAGCATACTTCAGAACTTGAAGTATCAATTGAAAACATCCAGCAACAATCACACTAGGATAAAAGATCATCTATGTGCACTGGTCCCTAGCAATGATATAGGTAGCTACGCATCCCAACCACATGGAACCTGTATTCCCACTCCTATCATGTTGATGGAGATAATGATCAAGCCACAAGCACTCAAAGTAAACATCGAAGGCTATTACTCACACCAAATAGAGATGATGACTGTAACCAAGAACCTAAGACAATGCAAGTAGTACAGTTCCTGGTCAGACACTCAAAAGGCTACTAAGTAGAGGTTAACATCATTGAGAGTTGCTTGGCATTGACAAGCCCAAGTTCAAATCACATGTGGCAACACTCTCAAGGGACTCCCTTGGAACCATCTCATGTATGTGAAACATTTCATTATCTTGAATTTTATTAACACTCACACATTTTATTTAGTTATCACTTACTTAAAGCTCTCTTTGCCAACCTATGGCGTCATGATCACCAGGCTATGAGATAGAATCCCCCTCCATATGCTACCCTACCCTACCCATGATCATCCTATTATAAGTGTACATGGGAATGCATATTCCCAACCCAACCCCAATGGTCATAGCTTTCAAAAATACCATAGAAAGTTAGGAATTGCAAGTCACTCAAAAAATGTATGTGCACATACTTGTAGTGCACCACCATCACAAAGATAATAACACAAGGATTAGATGATAACACAATGCAATATAACACTCAACTAAAAAAAATATAGGAGGATGGATTCTACAAGAATCCCAAGAAATAATAAAACCATACATCATAAAATCACTTAATCGACCTCAATCTAGGAGTATGTATTCTACATGAATTCCAACTATGCAACAAGAACAAACATCATGAACTCACTCAACCAGCATCAACCTGGGAGTATGGATTCTACATGAATCCTATTGTCCATGAAACAAAAAAAAGGGTCCAAAAGAAACCATAACAACTAGTATAAAATCACTCAATCGAGCATGACATCAGAAGTACAGATGCGGCATGCATCCCAATGCAAACATAAAAGTGAAATAATGGTCTAACTGACACCATATGGATAATCCAAGTCCACGACCAACATCATGCCAAGAAAACTCAACAAAATTAGGTGGCACACAAACTGAGGCAAAAAATTCAAAACTCAAAAAATTTGAAATTAAAACCGATTTTGCCTTTGGGTACAAAAACTCCAAAAATGCAAAAATAATTGAGTTTTGACACTGTATGCAAAAATAGCTAGCATAATGGTGCAAAATCCCAAACCCTCAACTTGAAAAATAGGGAAATGTTCATACCCACCCAACCAAGTAGAGCTAGCATATAGAAATAGAGGAGAACATTAGTTCTCAACCTCCTAACAAATGACTACCAAAAATAGAAGTAGAAATGGAGTCAAAACAATAAAATAAGAAAGCCCTACCTCACAACCAAAAGGGAAAAACAAAAATCTAAACCATAAAATAATTAGCCTATAGAAGTAGCTAAAAATTGTGGCAATCCAAGGTTTCCCCATGCTAGATCCAATGAGTCTGATATCGTAATAATCCCACACCCATAGCTCCCACAACAAACAAAATAATAAATCCTCATGAAGAGGATTTTGGGTTTTATTCTCAAGCTTTCTAATTCAAAAGCGATAATTGAGGAATTAAATTCCTTTTTGGATACTTATTCACTTTTTGAGTGAATAATCGATTAGGAAAAATAACCATCCAACCTAGTTAAACCCTGAATCGGCCCAAATGAAAATAGGTTATTCCTAGTAATAGGAATTGATCTATGGAAAAGCTGCTAGAAATTAAAATTAATTAATTAAAAGCTCAAAAACCCAAAAACACATAAATTTCCTTAACAACTTTCGCAATAATGCAAACCTCTAAATGCATAGACACGCTTATTGGTCTAATCACGTAATGTAAATGAGTTTAAATTTAATAATCACTGAAAGGATTAATTAAACAATTAAAATAAGGATACATTGACCATATAGGGATGATATTGGTAAAATATGAATTGCTAAATCACTAACTCCATGTGCCACTACCAGAGATATAAATCTTGCACACTAAACAACATGATCAAGTGCAATTGCATATAATAACATAGTTGAACCAATAAATGCATTAAATCACCTATTTTACCCATTTATTTATTTATACTAAAATAATCTATTTACATCACTCATGTTTGCATAAAGCATAACAATGTAGGAAAGAAGTAAATGACCATAGCATTAAATCCATCATATAACAAAATCAAGGATATGTCCAAATACTAGATAACCAGATATCATCATAAAGCACATTATCATCTCAAAATGGCATCATCATGAAATATGATCAAATGAATAGCATAGTAGCCTAACAGCTATGATACTAAAATAAAAATATAACATCTGACCCTCAGGTCATCTTAAATGTAAAACATAACATGAGTAACAAATATCTCTCAAATCAAAATATAACAAGGTAAATATTTACAGCACACAAGCAATGAAACCAACATGTAAAATCCATTTCTAATTGTATAAGCATTTAATAATGATAGTTCACATGACACTAAAAAAAGGCACTTAAAACACAGAAGCGAACACAGTCATAAACATGGCTTACCATTGCTATAGGAACCTAGTCCAATGTAGTAGGTAACAATACATAGTGCAATATTTGCACAAATCATAGGGTAATCACAAAACAACATCATGATACCACATCGATCTTGGTATCCATTGGCACAAACCTTAGTGAACCATAAATCACATCATAGTCTCAAAGATCAATCAAAGCATAATCAAAGCAACTGATACTCTAAACTAAATCCAATCACCTCAACGGTGTAGACCACTCATGAACACAATCATGATCCAACATTATGAAAGGTCAACAAGGTTGCATCCATTAGGATGACTTACAAAAGTCAAATGGGAGAGGCACTACATATTTTGACCCTTTAAATGATAACATATGTTCCTAAGGGTCCTAGGACCACTAAGAAAATATATCATGTATTTGAATGAGTAGAAAGGGGTCATAGAGTACCCTATGACCCCTTTCAACATATTTCATGACAACATATATCTTTCAAGGTACTAGGACCCCTAAGGACATATTATAATCATTTATATGGGCCCTTTTGACATGTTTCATTACAACTTATGTCTCTAGGAGTCCTAGGACACCTAGAGACATAATATAATTGTTTATATGGGTTGAAAGTGGTAATAGGATAACCTATGACCCCTTTCAAAATATTACATTACAACATATGTCTCTAGGGGTCTGAGGACCCCTAGGGACATATTATAATTATTTATAAAGGTCGAAAGGTGTCATAGGATAATCTATGATTCCTTTTGACATGTTTCATTGCAACATATGTCTCTAGAGTTCCTAGGACCCCTAGGGGCATATTAAAATCATTTCTATGGGGTTCAAAGGGATCATAAGATAACCTATGACAAATTTTAACATATTTTATTACAACATATGTCTCCAATGGTAATAAGACCCCTAGGAACATATTATAATAATTTCTATGGGTTGAACCTATCACCCCTGTTTACACATTTCATGACAACATATGTCTATAGGGGTCCTAGGACCCCTAAGGACATATTATAATTATTTATATGTATTAGTAGGGATCATAGGAAAACCTATGGCCTCTTTTGACACATTTCATTACAACATATGTCTCTAGGGGTCCTAAGACACCTGGGTACATATTATAATCATTTATATTGATTGAAGGAGTCATAAGATAACTTTTTGACATGTTTAATGGCAATATATATCCTTATGGATCCTAGGACTCCTAGGACCATATTATAATCATTTGTATGGGTCAAAAGTGTTCATAAGATAACCTATGACCCATTTCAACATATTTCATTACAACATATGTCTCTAGGGTTCCTAACACCCCTAGGGACATATTATAATCATTTATATGGGTTGAAATCGGTCACAGGATAACTTATGACCCCTTTTGACACATTTCATGACAACATATGTCTCTAGGGGTCCTAGGACCCCTAGACCTTGTTTGATTGTGAGAATTGGAGTGGAATAGGAAAATTTATATACTAAAATTTTCCAATTTAATGTTTGTGTGTGAAAAATAAAAGTGGAATAAGAATCCTCCTCTCCTCATTTTACCCTAAAATGGGCATAACAAAGTTCCTAAAAAAAGTTGGAATAAGAATAGTCTATACTTATTCCACTTTTTAGTAAAGCAAATATTATTTCCTATTGAGTCTGTGAGTTTACTCCCATTTCATTTTGTCACTCAATGTGATTTTCCATATATTCATTATGCCACTCGATGCAACAATTTTCCATCTATTCGAGCATTTGAGAGAGCCACTGATGCAATTATTCTCCTTTCAGGCATGTCGATCATTTGAGAGAGCCAGCCTTGTATGCCCTTAATAGCAGGTACCAATCTCTACTTAATATGAAGCGAAGCTTTTTTCGTTTCTTGGATTTTATATTTTTTGCATCTAATGGATTTTGGGTTTTGTATTTTTTGGTAAGACTTTTCTTGTGTCACCAAATTGCCAAAAATATTGCATATTGTAGTGAGTGAAGTGAGGGTTTCCAAAACACTAGGTAAATTTTTACCTTTGGTTTGCTTTATGGTTGTAATGAAATAGGCCCTAATTACTAAATTGAAATGGAGGTAATGTTAACATAAGGTATTTATAGAGGAAATATGTATAGGTGTAAAAAAGAAAATATTTTAGGAAGTATTGTTTCCTCTCTTTTGAGAACTTAGCAAAATCAAAGAATTCTCGCCAAGTGTCTAAGCCTTCCTGCCTTTGCAGATTGTAGTTCCCAAATGATGAGTTTGTATTTGCTCAAATTTTTAAAATTTTCTCCATTATTTGGTTTTCAATTTTTTTATGTTAGTTTGATCTTTTTCTATGGATGTTCTTTGCAAGTATGTCCTCACTATTTTCCCCACACATTTTGTATGATTTCTTGTTTGTTGAAGATTTCCCCACTTTCCCCATTTTCACTACTTTCCCCACACATTTGGTATGCATCTTTCCATTTCATCTAATATGAACCCTTGGGTTATGTAAATGAGGGTTTTTGAAAATGACTGCTGAAACTAGTTTTTTGACCTCCTTGTTTAAGAAACCCCCAAAGAAAATTTTCTAATTTGTCTATTTGTGACATTTTTCATTTTTTCAAATTGAAAACATAGATTGAGGTCATTATTTTAATAGATGTGAATGCATAGATAAAGTGTGTACTAAAAATCCATCTTCTCAATCTAGGGTTTGCACTCATGGAAAATCAATCTAGGGTCCTATTGTTTCAAAATTGTTTGTTTGCCATGTCAAATAAGGAGATAGAACTAATCAATAAATGTTGTTGGATAGTGTATATCCATAATCTTGAATGTATCTATACTTTATACTTATGCAGATGTATTTTTTTTTACTATTTATAATATTTATTACATTTGGGTTTGGTATTAGTTGCAGTAGCAAATATCCTCTTTCAAATTATGTGCTTGATTGATGTTGATGCAGAGTAGTTATTATCTTCTATGTTGAGATATCAATTGTCACTTCATTGATTCAAATTAAGGAATAGGGGATATTTATATGGCTTAGGATAACATATTAGATGTATGATGCTTTCATATGGTCACAAATATAGTGCCATGTATTTTAATATATGTACTCGAGGCCACAAGGTTTCAAAGCGTAATTGGGTCAATTTTTTTCCCTTCTTTCAAGAATATCATTACTTTTATTTTATTTTCCTTGCAAAGATGTGTTGGAAATATTCAAGATTTGATAAGTTACTGATTCACCCCTCCCCTCTTAGTAACTTATCAAATCTTGAATATTTCCAACAATTGGTATCAGAGCTCTATGGTTCTCTAGATAAAGGTTGACAACTTGAGCAAAGATCAAGGACAATGGAAATATTTAGACTTGACAAAGCTATTGAGAATGAGAAGCTAGATTTGGAAATGGCCATAACTCAACTCAAGGAAGCAAAGGAGCATCTTTCCCAATCCCTAAAAAGAAGAAAGGAACTTGCAAGACAAATGAATGACCATTATTATGTTGAAGAAAAGATTGAAGACCTTTTCACATCAAGAAGTTCCAATGAAACAAATGAAACAATCAAAGAACTCCTAGCAAAGAATGGCTCTCTAAAATAAGAGGTGAGAAAATTGAAAAGAGAACAAGAAGTTTAGTCAATAAGAATGTGCAAAATCTTGGAACAAAGGAATAAGGCAAGTGAAGAATTAGAGGCAAGGAGTAATGCAAATCAAAATCAATCCCTTCAGCAAGAAAGTCTTATCAATCAGCTCTCCAATGCTAATGAGGAAATAATGAATCTGAGATCTGAAAATGAAAACTTAAGGAATGATCTAATCACTGAAAGACTAATCAATGAAAGATTGAAAGTTGATATAATCTCTGAAAAGAAACTCAATGAAAGGATGATGAAATCTCAAGCAGACATGGATCAATTAAATCAACAAAGTGAGCAGAATCTTCATAGACAAAAAGGTAAAGTAGGACTTGGTTACAAAGAAGAAGGTGAATCTTAAAAACAAGGTGCGCAAAGGAATCAAAGACTTACTTGCAATCATTGTGGTAAGTTAGGTCATACATCAAACAAATTTTGGACCAATGGAAAGGAAAAATTTAATGAAAAATGCTACAATTGTAATAAACATGGTCATAAAGCTAATGAATGCAAGGAGAAACCAAAATTTGAAGGTAAATGTCACAAATGCAAGAAACAAGGTCACAAGGCATATGAATGCAGATCCAAATCATTCAATCCAGTTGAATAACTTGTAAAGGCAATATTTGGATGGGACTACAATACCTAGTGTAGATGTCATTATTGTGGAGAATATGGACACACTGGCATAAATTGTGCAAGGCATCACCTAAGAAAGAAGGATACTACTATAAGGTGTTACACATGCACTGAACTCAGTCATATAGCTAAAAATTGCATGAATATAAGAAAAGTTGAAGATGAAAAGAAAGCAAGGGCTAACAACATAAGGAAACAAATGAAGCAGCAATGGATTCCTAAATCTACTAAGGATACAAGCTCAAATCATGGAAGTGAAGTCACTCAAGAAATGGGTGACTCCATCCTCTCAAACTAAATTCCTAAGAATGTGTTGGAATTGTACTCAACAAGAAAATCATAAGCAGTTCCAACAAATATGACGAATGCAAATGATCCAATCAGTATTCTAGATATGCAAGGATCATAGAAAGGTTATTTTTTGTCAAGTTGCATCAGAATCCACTGAAGAAAGTTGGTTGAAGACCTTACTGAGCAAGATTGGGAGTAAACAAATTTTGGTTTGTTTTCCAAGTTGATACTCTTGCCAAGTTAGGTCAGTGGATGATAGTTTGTCATGCACCATGTCATTATGGTGCCAAGCATTTATGAAAATTTCTCAACAAAAGGGGCAATTTTAACTTCATTTTTTTACTGCGTTCATAGCATTCAAAGAGAAGAGCATTATAGTGTTTTCAAGAAATTTAGTAGTGAGATCTTCACAAATTCTATCATCTACTAAGCAACAATGGCATCTACCAATGGAAGCGTCACTAAACTAAAGAAGGGTTCTAAAATGTTGGCTAAACCAAACTTCAAGCTTGTTCCGGCTATTGCTAAATCACTTGATCCTTACAGTGCTCAATTGAAAATCTTGTCAAAGGTACTCCTAATTAATGACATAAGAACTCATTTTAAATATATTGTTCAAGAATTAGGGACATTAGAAATGGATAATTCCCTAGCTAAAATGTGTGTTGATGGAGTTTTGAAACCCAAGAATAAGCATTTGGAAATGACAAGATTAACTCATATCCCTCACTTGCCATAGAATTTCCAAATAAAATGGATAAGGTACATATTGAGTCAGTTCCACAATGGACAATTATGGTTGGAGCAACCCATTTTGATTACAAAGAAGATGATACACAAGGCTATGGGCCTACCAATTCTAAGAAAACCTAAGACAACCAAAACCCTAGGTCAGGAGGAACTACAAAACAAAACCCTAGCCAAGTGGGATAGTAGAGGTTTGAAAGTAAATAATGTCACTAACATAGAGCTTAGGTTTGGCATCCACATCATTGCACACAAGATCTACACCTCAAATCAGTTGAATAGTGTTCCCTATGAGGTAGTTAACCTAGCATACAAGGTTGTAAAGAAGAACCTTGAATATGATCTATCAGATGTGTTACTAAAGCAATTGAACAAAAAAATTGATAGTGTGAAGACTTCCAAGAATAATCCCTTCAAGTTCAATTCATTACTAACTTGCTTATTCTTTTATGTTCAAAATTTCTTTCCATCTAAGGGCACAGTCGTGTGGAGGAAAGACACCCCTGTTCTTTATCAAATAAATGAATTTATTGAAGAAATGGGTGAAATTTTTGAAAGGATGTTGGATAACTATTTTGAGATGTTCAAGGATAAAATGAACAATAGATTTTGAATCCCACCCAAGCTTGTAGAAGACTACAAGGATGATATATCTTTCATGGTGGACTATGACAGAGTGTACATTCAAATAGTCATACCAAGAGTGGCATGGGTAAAACCATTGCCTTATGAAATTAACATTGATGAAGCTAGAAACATCATTGAGACATTAGTAAATGAGCTAGCCAATCCTAATCTTCCTACATTTGGCACATATGAGGAAGCCAAGAAGAGGATAGAACTTAGTATTAAGATTCCTCAAGCCCTCAACAGAGGCAAGAAGAGAGTTGCTAAATTAAAAATAGCTAAAGTTCCTCTCATGCTTATCGAGGGCAAGGGTGAGGATGAAAAGGGGGAATCTAAAGAAGAAGAGGAAGAATCAAAGAAAGAGGAACTGACAAGGAAGAAAGGTAAAGTGTTTTTCACCAAACCTCAAAAGCAACCAACTATAGTGCATGAGGAGAACTAGGAAAGGTAAAAGTGAACCAATATTTATCCACTCTACACCTACATTTGAGGAAAGAATGGAATAGCTAAGATTTGAAGCAGGAATTTGCAACTTCAAAGTTCTCAAATATGAGACTCAAACTCTAGCTAAGCAAAAAGAGATTGAGGACTTAGCTGTGGAAAAGATGGGTATTTGGAAATACTCCCTTGCATAAATGCAACCTCAAATCCATGAAGATATTTTTGCTAAAATCAAAGTTAGATAGGAGAGCATAGTGAAAACTATAAAGGACATCTTTGAACAATAGCTGAGACAGTTGGTACCAAATTTGACTAATGCAGAAATGAAGAAGGTAATTAAAAAGCATGAAGATAGAATGATTCTAAAGCTTAACACATGCTTCATATTAATGAAGAATATAGAATCAATGGTTAAGAATGCCTCAAATGTTTGGAGAGATATATATCATCTCAACAAGCCATTAGAAGAAACTGTTGAAATTAAAGATGATGAAAGTAGTAACAATGATGATGATGATGACAATACTCCTTCAATCATAGTTATAGCAAGAGAATTGTATGCTCTAATGAAGGAGAAGGAAGAAGTAGAAGAGGAAGAAAAGGATGAAGATGATCTAGTTAGAATAGCAGCCAAAGAAATTGCATCTCTTCCTCACACTCCACCACTACTATCACATTTGTGGAGACATCTTATACTAGTGAGATTGTTGGCACAATAGTAACATCAATTGCTTAATTGTCACCAACCACCTCCTAGCTCTAGGTATCTACAATGGAAGTGTCAAGCACTTCATCTACCAAGCTGACTGTTACTTTTTCAGCTATCGAGTTAGCTCCCTCTACTCCTACATCATCAGTAAGTGCAATAGTGAGATCTACAATTTTTTCTTCATCAATTCCAGTTAGCTATATAGTTTTTTTTTCATCAGCATTATCTACATCCACTTCAATTCTAGTTAGTTTAGATATTTCTATGGGTATTCTACCAAGTGTGGCACCATTTTTGGGAAGTTTTTCAGTTTTTGATTCGGTTAGTAATCCTATTGGTATTAAATCCTTAAGTCCTATCCCATTTTTCACTACTAGCCCTTCTATCTCCACTATTGTTTCTATTCCAAAGGTCAAACCAGTAATCACAGAAGTAGAACAAAGGCAACCATTAAAACTTCTGATCACTTGAAAGGAAATTGAAGAAGACATTGAACTAGACATAGAGATAGAAATACCTAAGATTGACTTTGACACTACTGCTATTCAAAAGATGAGGTTAGCAAGTCAACTCATAGAGAAGAAAGCTAGGTAGAAGCAATTAAGGTCTAAAAGGGATAGGGAGTATAGAATAATTGAGAATGCCAAGAATATAGTTACAAAAGCTATAGGTGTTGAAGTGGATTCCACTCAACACATTTTAATTTAGTTAGAAGAGGTTGTACAAAAATATAATGAGGACTCTTCCAGATAAGAGAAACTAATTGAAAAGGTTAAAAAAAGTTTGATGACAAGGTGCTAGAACATATTTCTCAGCATATTGCAATCAAACAAGTTGAGTTGTCTTCATTACTGGGTAATTTTAAAAATTTATTTAATAGTGCAGCATCACTTTTTGCCAAACTTTGTGATGTCTCCAATTTTACTAAAGAAATAAAGGAGAAGATAAATAAGATTTATTTTGATATGCAATCAAGTGCATCAAAGTTGTAGATTAACCCCTCCTCTACCTCCTCTCATCACACCAAGGTGAAATATTTTGCAGACGTGCAGGCAGAACTTCTAAGAGAAGAAGCAAGAATAAGAGAAAACTTGATTGATATTTAGAACATGGTCTTGCTAATAATGGATACAATATAGAAACATATTTCTCATTACAAAACATTGGTACAAGATCAGAACTTCTCAGTAGCTGATCACATGATCAAATTATCAATAGAAGTTCAAATTCCCCTCTCCACCTGCCAAATTTTGCAAGAGAATTGGGATAACTCATTCACCCTCATTCTCAATGTACATCAAGAATTTCTATCTCATTTTGGTGTAACTATATAAATAGTATATGAGCCCTTTGGCATTACTGTCAAAAAAGGGGAGAGATATCAGTATAAGAAAAAGGGGGAAACATTGTATATAAGAAGAGATATTAGTATAAGTGAAAGGGGGAGATAGCACTCAATAGACTCAGCATGTATATGTGAATAGCTATGTACATAATTATCTTTGTGTATACATTATATGTCATCAAGGAGATATATTTAGGAATGTATATGCAATAACTTTACAAAGATCAATTTTGAAAAACCAAAATTCAATGAGTCAGATTATGTACATATGTTTTGGCTTATAACTGTTTTGTCACTAATGCCAAAGGGGGAGATTGCTGGCATTAAGTTATTATTGCCATTAGTCACAACACTTATCTATATCAGTGTAGCTACCGAGCTCAGTACTTAGTTTCCTACACTCACTGAGCATTTTAGTGTTAACCAAGCTTTGAAGTGTTTAGTAGTTTACACCGAGTAGAATAGTGGCTATTGAGTGAATACAACCAATGTGAAGACCAGCAGTGTCTATCAAGCTTCACAGTGTCTATCAAGCAATAAGTTTGTGTCATGGAAATTTAGTGTAAATCGAGCATTGGAAGTAGTGTTTACCAAGTACAGCAAGGTAAACTCAACTTGCAGTATCTACTGAGTGACACTACATCTATCGAGTCACTAGTGGTCACTGAGTTCAGAACTACATCAAGTGATCAATATGGACTGAGCCTTCACTTCTATCAAGTGCATGATAATGCTGTGTAATGTAGTGAATGCCGAGTATTAGAAGGTCACCAAGTTAGTTCAGTAAACCTAAGTTATTTACTATTGGGTCGACTTTGTAATGTGTTGTTCACTTGTATTTTGGCCAACCTTGTGGTTTTGTAAATTGGAAAGGTATATATGTAAGATGCATTGTAAGATATCATTGTATTGAATTACTATGAAGTTTTTTGAGGAGTGCAAACTAAATATTATCAACAATAGTTTAAGGAATGCAGCAAGGTCAATATAGGAGCAAAAAATCATATCTATCACATAAGGTGATCAGTGCATAAAGGATCTTATCAAAAATTAGTTGTAAGTAGATCCACTGCTTCATCCGAATAGGTGAATCAGTTTCTAAATCCTTTAACAAAGTAGACTTAACAGTCTTTGTATAAATATCTTAACCAAGTGCATACTTCATTGTATGTTTGGAAATCCTCTAACAAGGTGGACCTAGCAGTCCTTTGTGCTCCTAACAGGGAAAATCACTAGAAATGGTCAATGTAAGCCTTGACAAGCCAACTTTCATTTGTAGTAGTAAATTTTTGTGGGTACCATCCCCACCCTAGTTTTATTTTCTATTTGGAAGGTTTCTAGGTCACCAAAACATTATGTTCTTTTGTGTGATGAATTTTTTATGTGTGATGAATGTTTTATCTTTCAATACTAATGTATGCAATAGTATAGATAGATTTGTAGTGAATTTAAAGAAAAGTTTTGAAGTTACTGATTCACCCCTCCCCTCAAAGTAACTTATCAAATCTTGAATATTTCCAACAAGATGTTTTAAGATAGAAATGTCATCTTTTGCTACCAAATTCAACACTGAACTTCATTTTTGGTTATGTCTTGGGTAATGTATGAGAAATCCTAATCTCTTTGCAGCATAGTTGCACAAGTAGAGAAGTTCAATAGTTGAAAAGAAAAGATTCAATCACCTACTTGTTGAACTTGTATTCCAAAAAGAAAATCTTATTCTTAGTCACATCTTGACCTTTTTGTTACATTTATCACTTGATTGGATCAGATTACTAGACATAATGCTTGTTGATGATTTGATTATAACTCTACTATTCACCATGATCCTTGGGTCTACTTTATTGTTTTTTGTTACCTATTGTTACATGATATTGATGAAGGTATATTTGCAATGCTTATTGATGAATTTTTAATTTGATTTTTGTATTATAATAATGCCGATTGTATTCCTTTTTCTTCCTTATGTTTGATGCTTATAACATTATGTGGTTGATCATAGAATTACTACATGTGTGCACATTGTTACTTGATGTGATTGCTTAAAAACAATGGACTTAGATTATCAAAGAATAATTGTACACATTAGCATGACATATTATATTAGACAATCAACATCTCAATCAATATGTTAAAACTACCATCAACATATCTAGCTTAAAATGGTTGGACACTAGAGCTAGGTGCCATAGTGCTCACAAGTGTTCCCATCACAAAACAAGGGTCAAACTAGTCTCAAGACCTTCCATATTGTGTTATAATCAAATCTTATGTCAAATCACTCAAATTATAAATTGTGTAATTTAATATGTTAATGAATTGTGTTTGCATTAGGAGTTGATGTCCCAAAATGGGGTTGATGGGTATGGCATTATTTATTGTACCTCAAACCACAGATTTATATCTAGTCTACCTTTGTGATAATATGCATGTTTTATTGCATAATCTATATATAGTATACACTATTGGCATTTTACTACTATCATTTGTGGTTACATATAATTGAGTCACTTTCTTTTCATACAGATGTAGATTATTGTTGTAGCCTAGAGAATTTGACCAACTTGAGATTGTGATATTAATAGCATTTTAGACATGCTTTAATTATCATTGCTTCATCTACTATTTTCTTTGGAATCTTGAGGCCTCATTTGTGAACCAAGAATATGTGGTTGTTTTGACATTTTGATGGATGATAATGCCCTTCCAATGATAATTGTTAGCATGGTTAATTGATTAGATAACCCAATACTTTAGCCATAAGAACTCAAATCCTTCCACTAATAGACTAGGCTTCACCTGCTACATGATTAGGTCTAAAGGTGAACTAACTAATAGTATTGCATGGTGAATATTAATATAAGGTATGTTGTTAGTTGTTTTATGATGTTGTTTGAGTTCTATGTCACTATATTGTTGCACAGTCACTGCTGACCTTTAGTTTCATTAATATAATAGAAAGTTGGGTGTATACAAAGCTACCTTTTAAATATAATAATAACTTATATAACATGTTAAAATTTATAAGGAAAGCTTGTAATTTAAAGGTTAATATTCATGTTAGTTTGTTTCAAATTTCACTCTCCTCATCTTTGGTACTGATTTTTATCTAGGTCATTGATGGATCTTGCTAATGGTCCAAGGATTCATGGTGTCATTGGTAGGAGGACTAGAATCATGCTTGCACTTGTAGCTGCTCTTGTTGCCCTTGCAATATCTATTGTGGCATCTGCACAAGAAGCAAGAAGAGAGAAGCATAAGTGTAGAAGAGATGAAATCCCATTTTATAAGAGTATTATTCATTCAAATAAGATTGGTTTCCATGACTAGCTTTGTATGACTAGAACAACCTTCTTTCATCTATCCCTTATTCTTAGGCAAAAAGGAATCATTGGAGATTCTTGCAACATCACTTTAGAAGAACAACTAGTGATGTTCCTCCACATACTTGGGCACAATTTGAGGAATCGTAAGATTGCTCATAATTTTGGTCACTCATGAGAGACAATTAGTAGATACTTCCACAAGGTCTTGAGGGCTATCTTAGTGCTCCATGCTGACTATATGTTGCTCACTAAGCTAAACACTCCTCAAATTTTTGAGAAGTATCATTTTGATCCCTACTTCAAGGTACATCTCTTATTGCCATATATTAGTTATGTTGATTATTACTCATAATAATATGTCTTTTAATGCAAATTCATGATTTTTAGGATTGCATTGAAGCAATAGATGGGACCCATATACTGATTACTATTGATGTCGACAACCAAGCTAAATATCATGATAGAAAAGCAAACCTATCATAGAATTTTATGGGTGTGTGTTCCTTTGATTATAAGTTTCAATACATTCTTGCTGGTTGGGAAGGGTCTACAATAGATAGTCATGTTTTTTCTTTTGCTTTGTCCAAATCAGATCCACTAGTAGTTCCCCCTAGTATGTGCAATCAACTTATTAATGTTTAGTTCCTTTGATTTCATGAGAGGCATATCAAGTTTATATCAATATACTTTTGGTATGTTTGTGTAGGTATATTTTATTTGGTTCATGTGGGATATCCAAATGTATCTAGATTTCTCACACCTTATCAGTTTACATGCTACCATCTAAAGGAGTTTTGTAGAGAAAATCTAATTAACTCTCCATGAGAGCTATTTAATCACCAACATTCCTCACTTTGGAATACAATAGAGTGTACATTTGGAATTTCAAAGAAATGGTTTCCTATCTTGAGGCATGCAACATTGTACAAATGATGATATAGACTAAGGTTGTCTTAGCATGTTGCATCTTGCACAACTTCATTATGATAGAGGACAACATAACTAGATGAGTGCAATAGGTGTAAATGTACCCATACTTGAGACATATGGGATGACTCAGTGAGATAGAGATGATTGGGGAAACTTTCAAGATGAAATAGCTCAGAGGATGTGGGAAGACTATAGGGTGTGGGCTTAGTTGTAGTTGGAACATTATATTTTTTTGTAGAGTATATATTAGTAGATATTTTTGATATATATATATATATATATATTGATACTTGTGTGTTATTTAAAATGAATGAATTATATGTGACATTTTCATCATCATTATAATGTGGCTATAAGTATATTGACTAGTATGATATATTTTTTTTTGATTTTTAATTCAATGCATATGCTATTGTCTTATGACTGGTGTCTTCAATGATATTGATTTTTCATATTTGATGCAATCTATGTTGAATTTTTGGATACAAAATGTGGTTGTATATATATTGATTGATGCAAGTTTGTATGATATTTATTTATTTGGCCACCTTCAATGCATACTATGGTCTCAAAAAATCTTATGTAGTATTTTAAATCCAATTTTTTATTATACTTTTAGTGCTCTGACTCATTAGTTAGTGTTGCAATCTACAATGCTAGCAGCTTTTATTCTCTTTTTCCTCATTTTATTTCTCAACTGAGATTGATTGAATTTTGACCCTTATTTAGAGATAAGAGAGTAGAGATTAGATTATCCATGACCCAACTTCCCATTCTCCAATACCCAAATGCTATTTTTTATTGAAATGGGGAAACCCAATAGACTATTGCCCTAATTACTTTAAGCAAACTTAGCTTCAGTAGGAGCAAATATAGATATCCTTATTTTGCACATTTTGTCCTTTGAATGCATTTTTATTTACCTATGTTATACAATTTTTTTTTAAGCATATCATGTTTTGGTACTCTTTGAAAGGAGTAGATTACCATGTTGGAAACCATGTTGAAAGCACACAATTCCTTGCCAATCATTATGTAAATGGGTGCAAAGCATGGGGTAGTTGTGTGAAGAGAAGAGTTCTATGTATACTTGACTACATGTTCCACCCACATTTAGTAATCCTCAGTATCATTTTGAGAAGCTATCTTTCTTTCATACACTAGTGTGTTTTTTGGAAATATTGCCTATCACCTCAGAGTTCTAGGTTTTGGTTATGAGGTTTATTTTGTTACACCATCTGTGGTGTTGGCCTATATCCTTGTGCACACATTGGAAGCATGAATTAGGATTATTGTTTGCATGTAAATATGTGTTGCCAGTGTTGTTAGAGTGTAGAGTGAAATTGTTGTCTATATGCATATAGGTGGTGGCGGTGTCTTTAAGTACATTCATAATGTAATGCTAAACTAATATTGGTTGTATCTTTAGATTTACTTTTTTAATCAAAGAGATGCATAATTAAAAGAACTTAGTAATAATAAATCAAAGCATATGAGTTAGACTTATCATATTTGGAAAATCCAAAACATTCTACATATTTCTAAATGTACTGATCCATGATAAGATGTATGATAGGATTGCTAATTCTCAAAGGTTCTTAAGAGTTTCATGGTCCCTAGTGAATAATTTCATGATCCTTGTGAACAATGGTTTGAACTTGATCACAATTTGTAACAGAAGAGCTTTACTAATTACCCAGGATGCAACAACCAATCTACAAAAATTATGTCACTTAGTCCATCTCTATCAAGCATATTTAATGAATTAAGGAAAATGTCTCATATGAGAGCACCATTGTAGCTGAAGTAACTTGACATATTTTAGAGCTCAATGAAACCAAAAATCAACCTCGAGTGTTCAATAGTTTGAGGATGGACTATAAAACTTGTCAACATCAAGGTCAATGGTTTTTATCATCCTGTTTAATTGAAAACACTAGTGACAGTAAGTTAAAAGAGCATTCTATGATAGTTCAACAATTGATATTCCTAGTATTTAATCAATTTACAACATCAAAATCAGCCTCACAACATTTGGGAGCCTCCAAATTGATGGTGGAAAGTGGAGAAGTAGAGAATTTATATGATTGAGAGCATCGCCAGAGTGAGACCATAGTAGCCATATCCAACTTATTTGTAGCATCAGCATCTCTATTGTTCTTCTCTCTTAAAGTTTGATTCCTTGAGCTTCTCTAACTCTATAAGATTCATATTTCTATTGAGGGGTTAAGCTTAATTTTAACATGTATTTGAATTAAAGACTAGAGCTTGTAGGTTATGATTTTTCCCTGATGAATATTGATTTTGTTAAAAGAAAACTTACCTGTAGGTTATCCATCTTTCCAAAAATTATTTCAAACAAAATGCAAATATATTCAATGCTAGCATGATGCACTTCATGTTACACCTTTAATGCATTTTCATAGTATGACCCACTTTTTCAGTGCATAGGCACAAAATCATGTTGGAGAGGATTATAAAAATCTAGTTTCTCATGATTATGAATAGTCATTGTTATTAGCATTGACCTAATATGCCAACTATTTACTTGGAAGAGATCAAATGATTGAAAAGAGATGCATGTATCTATAGTCTAGTACAAAATTTCTCCCACTAGTACACCTTATGCAAAAATGACAAGTTGTTATGTTATAAGTTACTAAGATGATTTAAACTCTTCCACTAATCTAAGCCTAGTACAAAGGATCAGATCTGACACCAAATATGAATAGATGAGTCTAGGAAATATAAGCTCAAATACCTAATCATGATTCTAGTGGAACAAAGGAATACATATTGAGAATACAACATTGCTTAGTTGATAGGGTTCACTATTGTTGTCCAACAATGTCAGCCAGGCATGATGATTCTATATTTTGACCAATGTAAAGATAATCTGATGCCTTATAATTTTAATTATAAAGTATAAACCAACATAAGCCTCTCTACCTTCTAGCTTTAGCCATTATTGTGTTAGTGAAACATTGATCAATTAGCTAGAAGAAATAAAATCTATCATGCATGATTTGTAGCAATATGATGAGGAAAGGGCATAAGCTAACAACAATATAGAATTATGCACCACTCAAAATTAAAATATATCAAGCCTTACCACAACTGAATTATTTTTAAGTTGTTTAGGTTTCATTGGAGTATAAATAAGTGGCAATCTAGAACTATAGGCCTTTCTCTAATTTTATGTCCTACTTTTTTAGTTAGCTATTAATAACCTTGAGGTAATGTCAATCAGCTACAATTAGTTGGCAAGTATAGTTGCAATTTTATGAAATATTGTAAATTCATCTTTTATATATAAGTACTTAAATTTATGACAAATAAATCTGAGGAGTTATACAAGAGTTGTAGAGTGAAAAAAGGCACAATCTCCAAATCATTTCATGTTAAAGTTCAAAAAGAGTACTTTATGATAATTAGTTAACATATTTGATGCAATCTATGTTGAATTTTTTGGATACATAATGTGGTTGTATGCATATTGATTGGTGGGTTTGTATTATGTTTATTTATTTGACCATATTCATTTTTCCATACACATTATTAAGGTCTAATATTACATGGTTGAGTATTTTTTACCCATTTTTGTTATGCTCCTTAGCATGGCTCAAGAAACACAAGTCAGCAATGCACCTTCCATGAATAAGGTGTTATGGACTAGGGATATGGAGCACAAATTCCTTGAGTTGCTTCAAGAGCAAGTGAAGCTAGGTAAAAAAAAAGGTGAAGGTGGTTTCAAAAAGGAATCTTGGATTACCATTGAAAGGCGATTCAATGATGAGCTGAAGCAAAATCTAACCAAGAATAATTTGAAGAATAAATTCAAAACATGGAAAGTGGGATTTAGAGTAATGAAAGATATAAGAAATACAAGTGGCTTTGCTTGGAATGAACGTACACAGTGTGTGGATGCTGAAGATAGTGTTTTGAATGAGTTGTTGAAGGTAAAATGGTATTTAATATTTATTTATTTTAAATATGAATTTACTATTGTAAATTTAGTATTGAAAGACAACTAATGATTTCAATTATTTCCCAATTTGTAGAGGAAAGAATTCAAAAATGCAAAAGTGTATAAAAGGTAGCCATTCCAATATTATAATGAGTTAGTCTTCATTGTGGTAAATGACATGGTAGAAGGTACAATAGTTTCCATAGCTCAAGAGACGGAGGAAGGGAACATTATGGATGAGGCCATCAATCTTTGATGATGTTGGGAATTTTAGTATACTAATTGATGTTGATAGTCATTTGTATGAAGAATTTTCTCAATCCAACCAATCAAGTGCAAGTGGTAGCCAAATTATATCACCATCTTCATCAAGGAAGGGAAAGAGAAAGAAGGAAAGCATGGTTGGTTCAATGGATACCATTTGTAAAGCCATGAATAGGATCCATGAGGGCATGTTAAAGCCTTACGTTCTCAATGTGGATGACGAGGATTTTGAATTTGTTAGAGAGAAAAATATATGATGCCATCAAATGCATTCCTAGGATTAGTAAAGATTCAGTGACGAAAGGCCTATGATGATTTTTTGGTTGAAACCAAAAGGCTTCTTGAGAATGACTGGGGAGAAGATAGTCAAATACATACAGCTTAAGTATGGAGGACTCTAGAGTTTTTGTTAAAACTATCTCGAATTATAGTGACCTTTATATTTGACTAGTTTATAGCATGCCTTATGATTTTTATTAGCTACAAACATATTTTCATTTCTTGACCTTTATATTTGACTACTTCATAGCATGCCTTATGCATGATTTATGATTTTTATCAGTTGTAAACATATTCTCATTTCTTAGTATGATTGTATACTTTTATCCTTGACTCAATTTCTAGTTGATGTTGAAGATGTTTATATGAATGATAATGTTTATGCACATGCTTGTTTCTACGGTCAGCATGAGTTAGACCACATGTAATTGTCTTCTCTAGTTTTTGTATGATTACAAGAAACCATTCATTTACAAATATATAGCTTAATTAGTCATGAAAAACATTAGCTCTAATTTTTGGCTTGGTCCAGTATTGTATGCTCATTGATGGTAGACATGGTATCCTTGAACTCATTGTTGCCTCTAGTAATAGGCATAGCTATCATGGCATACAAAAATCATGTGATAGTACCCACTTGTGAAATCCTCCCTAACCAATTTGAACACAATTTGTCATCCTCAAATGTGAGTGTAATGTTCATAGTAGATCTTCTTTGTTGGGCTCTGAAACAAGCTACAAAAATCTCTTCTTCACTGTGCCTTACATGACAAGAATTGTGAGGGTTGGTTTTCTTTTTCATTTTAGGATTTTTAGCTTGAACTGTTGCAGTATAGGACATCTTACACAATTTTTAGAACATTTTATAACAAGGTTTATAGTGACAAATTAACAAATTATTTTACTATCTCAATTAAAGTTTTTGAAATGTTGGATGCGTTATAGTTGCACCCTAATTCCATAATTGGAATATAATATGTTCAATAGACTGTGAAGTACTATGCATGTAACTATATTAGCATCTAATTATGTCACTAAAACCTACTATCTTACACTATCCATGGATTTTCACTCCGAATTTATCCTTTTTCATCGATGACAAAGGTTTTGGTCTCTGGTGTGTTGTAGGACGAGCTACTCCTATCACATTATATGAGATTAAATCCTACCTTCATGTGGCACATTTTACACTGTATATTTCTCATCTAAATAATATGCTTTGCCTAAGCATTCATCATAAAATGACATGACATCTAATTGTTCTATGAAAATGAGATGCAATCTAATTGCTCCAAAATGAATTAGTGGTCATCTCACAATTACTTCTTGTGTCTAAAATAGTTTTTAGATTGAATTTTTAACATTTTATTCAGTATTTATTATAGTACTAATATCTACATCAACATTACTAATCTCTCCATCAACATTTCACTTTAACTCTTGTGTTGTTTGGCTCCTATGGATAATTTCTTAATTTGGACAATGTCATTTTTTTTGGGTGTGCTCAATGTTGTTATCTTCTTTCTAGTCATGTTTTTTCTCATATTGGAAATATCTCATGCAAACATTGTTAGAGGTTATTTTCCACTCCATTGTAGTCAATTCTAAACTTCAGCATAGATGGCTTGATTTCTTTCCATTCAACTATTATTGATGTCTAAACTTAGATAGCTTTTATTGTTTTTTAAAAGTGCAAGAGTTCAGATTTTCTATTCAAAATATGAAAACATTTTTCTAGCTAGGTTGTCAATTGGTAAAATAGATGATCATTTTCAAAAACCTATTGTTTGATTCTTCACTCCCATAAATAATGCAATAGTAGGAGATGCTATACTTACAATTTTTAGGATTTCATATTGCTTGATATAACAATCCAATCGAATTTCAATTTTGCACCACTGAAATAGATGCAATGATGTATTTTGTTGTGAATGACTCCTCAGCTATATAAATTGATATTTAAATAGGCTTTTAATTATGATTATAAAGATTTTGTATAGTGATTTTAAATTTTTTTATTATAGTATGTGTATTTTCATATAATTCAATGTATTTTTATGTTGTAGGGTTGATAGCTTTAATCAATGTGCCAAAATGTCGATGTGGTGTTGGCCCTTGTTTGTTAAAAATTTCCAACACAAAAAAATCCTGGGCATAAATTTTGGTGTTGTATGAATAAGAAAAAGGTCATTATTAATTTTTTTAGAAATTAGCATAAAGAATAAAAAATTATTATACTAGAAACTAATGAAAATTTTATATTATACTAGGACCCCTAGGGACATATTATAATTATTTATATGGATCGAAAGGAGTCATAGGAAAACCTTATGACCCCTTTTGACATGTTTCTTGACAACATATATTTATAATCATTTATATGGGTCAATAGGGGTCATAGGAAAATCTAGGACCCCTTTCGATTCATTTCATTACAACATATGTCTTTAGAGGTCCTAAGAACCCTAGGGACATATTATAATCATTCATATGGGTCAAAAGGGGTCATAGATTTTCAACACATTTCATGAAAACATATGTCTCTAGGGGTCCCAAGAACTTGGGGACATATTATAATCATTTATATGGGTTGAAATTGACACATTTCATGATAAAATATGTCTCTAGGGATCCCATGACCTCTAGGGACATACTATAATCATTTATATGGGTCATTTGACACATTCTATTAAAATATATGTCTCTAGGGGTCCTAGTACATCTAAGGACATATTATAATCATTTATATTGGTCAAAAGGAAGTAATAGGATAATCTATGACCCGTTTCAAACCATTTCATTACAACATATGTCTCTAGGGGTCCCAAGACCATAAGGAGATACTATAATTGTTCATATGGGTTGAAAGGGGTCATAGGATAACCTTTGACCCCTTTTGACACATTTCATTACAACATATGTCTCTAGGGTTCCTAGGACACCTACGAACATATTATAGTCATTTGTATGGGTTGAAAGGGGTAATAGGATAAGCTATGACCCCTTTCAACACACTTCATTACAACATATGTCTTTAGGGGTCTAAGGACCCTTAGGGATATATTAGAATCATTTATATGGGTCAAAAGGGGTCACAAGATAATCTATGACCCCTTTCAACATATTTCATTACAACATATGTCTCTAGGGGTCCCAAGACCCCTAGGGACATATTATAATCATTTATATCAGTCAAAAGTGGTCATAAGATAACTTATGACCCCTTTCAACACATTTCATTACAACATGTGTCTCTAGGGGTCTTAGAACCTATAGGGACATATTATAATCATTTATATGGGCCGAAGGGGGTCATACGATAACCTATGACCCCTTTTGACACATTTTCATACAACATATGTCTCTAGGGGTCATAGGACCCCTAGGGACATATTATAATCATTTATATGAGTCAAAAGGGGTCATAAGATAGCATATGACCCTTTTTCGACATATTTCCTTGCAACATAGGTCTCCATGGGTCCCAAGGCCCCTAGGGACATATTATAATCATTTATGTGGGTCAAAAGGGGTCATAGGATAACCTATGACCCCTTTCGGCATATTTCATTACAAAATATGTCTCTAGGGTCCCTAGGACCCCTAGGGACATCTTATAATCATTTATATGGTTCCAAATAGGTTATAGGATGACCTATGATCCCTTTCAACACAATTCATGACAATATATGTCTTTAAGGGTCCTATGACCCCTAAGGACATATTATAATAGTTTATATAGGTCGAAAGAGGTCATAGGATAACATATGATCCCTTTCATCACATTTTATTACAACATATGTCTCTAGGTAGGGACATACTTTAATTGTTTATATGGGTCAAAAAGGGTCATAAGATAACCTATGACCCTTTTGACACTTTTCATGACAACATATGTTTCTAAGGGTCCCAAGACCCCTAAGAACATATTATAATAGTTTATATGGGGTGAAAGAGGTCATTGGATAACCTATTACCTCTTTCATCACATTTCATTACAACATATGTCTCTAGGGGTCTCAAGACCCCTAAAGACATATTATAATCATTTATATGGGTCGAAAGGGGCCATAGGCTAATCTATTACCCCTTTCAACACATTTCACTAAAACATATGTCTCTAGGGGTCCTAGGACCCTTAGGGACATATTATAATTGTTTATATGGGTTGAAAGGGATCATAGGATAACCTACGACCCTTTTCAACACATTTCATGAAAACATATGTCTTTAGGGCTCCTAAGACTCCTAAGGTCATATTATAATCATTTCTATGGGTCAAAAGGGCTCATAGTATAACCTATGACCCTTGCTAACACATTTCATTACAACATATGTCTCTAGGGGTCTTGAGACCCCTAGGGACATATTATAATCATTTATATGGGTCAAAAGAATCATACGTTAATGTTATGATCCCTTTTGACATGTTTATGACAACATATATCCCTACAGGTCCTAGGAATCCTAGAACATATTATAATCATTTATACAAGTTGAAAGGGGTCATAGGATAATCTATGACCCCTTTTGACACATTTCATTACAACATGTCTGTAGGGGTCCTAGGACCCCTAGGGGCATATTATAATCATTTATATGGGTTGAAAGGGGTCATAGGATAACCTATGACCCTTTTGACACATTTCGTGACAACATATGTCCTTAGGGGTCTTAGGAGCCCTAAGGACATATTATAATCATTTTATGGGTCGAAAGGGGCAATAGTATAACCTATGATCCCTGATGACATATTTCATTACAACATATGTCTCTAGGGGTCCTCATACCTTTAGGGACATATTATAATCATTTATAAGGGTCGAAAGGAATCATATGATAACTATATGACCCCTTTTGACATGTTTCATGACAACATATGTCTTTAGAGCTACTAGGACTCTTAGGGACATATTATAATTATTTATATGGGTTAATAGGTTTTGACACATTTCATTGCAACATGCATCTAGGGGTCCCATGACCCCTACGAACTTAAAATAATTGTTTATATGGGTCAAAAGCCCTTTCGACATATTTCATGACAACATATGTCTTTAGGGGTCCTAGGACCCTAAGGACATATTATAATTATTTACATGAGTCAAAAGGGTTCATAGGATAAAATATGATTCCTTTTGACACATTTCATGACAACATATGTCTTTAGGTGTCCTAGGACCCCTAAGGACAAATTATAATCATTTGTATGGGTCAAAAGGGGCCATAGGATAACCTATGATCCCTTTCAACATATTTCATTATATCATATCTCTCTAGGGGTCCAAGGACCCCTCAAGACATATTATAATGGTTTATATGGGTTGAAAGGGGTCATAGGATAACCTATGAACCCTTTTGTCACATTTCATTACAACATATGTCTCTAGGGGCTCCAAGAGCCCTAGAGACATATTATAATAATTTATATGGATTGAAAGGGGTCATAGGTTACATTTCATTACAACATATGTCTCTAGGGGTCCTAAGACCCCTCAGGATATATTATAATCATTTATATGGATGATATTTTGATATATGTCATTATAACATATGTCTCTAAGGGTCCTAGGACCACTTGTGACATATTATAATCATTTATATTGGTCAAAAGGGTTAATAGGATAACCTATGACCCCTTTTGACACATTTCATGACAACATATGTCTCTAGGTGTCTTATGACCCCTAGGGACATATTATAATAATTTATATGGGTCCAAACGAGTCATAGGTTCTTTGGGATCCTAGGACCACATATGTTCCTAGGGACATACATTATGTGTTTGAATAGGTCAAGTGGGATCATAAAGTTCCCTATGACCCATTTTGACCCAGTAAATAAGAAAATACATTCCTAGAGGTCCTAGGAATATATATTATGTGTTTGAATGAGTCAAAAGGGGTAATAGAGTATCTTATGACCCCTAAGCACACTTAATATCATCGAATGAGTCAAAAAGGTTCATAGGGTATTCTAAGGCCCATTTTGAATCATTAAATCAAATCATTTATGTGGTTAGGGGCCCTACGAACCATAAGCACACGTATTGTGATTAAATGTGTTAAAGAGTGTCAAAGGGTGCCCTATGACCCCTTTTGATACTTTGTAACCATTATATGTATGGTTAAGGATCCTAAAGCCTTTAAAAACCATATTAAGTGTCCTAAAAAAGGTCATACTATTATAAAATAATTTGAATAAAATTGAAATATTTTTTAATTATAAAAAAAAAATTAAATGGGTATCCAATTTGAGAACAGGTATCTGATATAGGAACGGGTACTCAATTAGGATTAGTTTTTTCTTTATATGCCAACCCTCCATGGTCAACATCAAAAACATCTTAAAAAAATGTTTTTGGCCTATTGTTGTATGTTTTTTATTGCGATGATGTAGCTAACAACTTTTTTTTTCATCCAAATTTGATGAAACAAAAAGGTTTTCTTCAGAGCATTCTCAGCTTTCCATCAATATAATGTTTGTCAAATTATGAGTTAAGTCACCAATTATTATTTACTTTCTAATGGAGTTAGCTATAAAGTGTTGATTGACATACTAATTGAGAAATAACTATAACTTTCAAATCGTATAAGATTTTTGAAATCCAAAAGATGCATCACATTCTATGCTTTGACTAATATAAGAAAAAAATTAATTTTGAATATTTTTGAACTAGTTAAGCTGGTCAAACATGGGATTTTTTTAATTCTAAAAATAGTATAGTAGCAAATTCATAATTATTTATTTATTTAGAATAAAAATACCCAAAAATATGTGTCACATCTAGGAATGAGTCTACTTTTTATATCTATAATTATATTAAAAAATATTATCATTTGATTTTTTTAAGGTGGTCACACATACACCTACTTTTTATTTTTGCCCTGAAACTTTTGTAGTTCTGCATTAAAATCCAACTTTTAACCATTCAAATAATTTTTCTATAGTTAAGGCCTAGTAGTTTAGAAACTACTTTCAATTTCCTATAGGTTATTTTCTTACAATTTTTTGATATAAAGTTCATAACCACTTTAAGATTATGTGTCAATTTGACATAACCCTGATTTGCTCATTTTTCACTACCACTTAAGCTCATAGTTTGGTTGACCATGATCCTGCTCATACCCTTTTCATGTTACCTAGTATCATTTTAGCACATGTTTAGCTCATTGCATATTTATTTAATAGCATTTTAGAGTTGTAACAACATATAATCTGCATTTAGACATAGATCTTGCATACATTCTTGTAGATCTCCATTTTAAGCATGCTCTTGTTCTAGAACTATCATTGAGATGTTGTTTTGAGGGAGTTCTTAACAGTTGTAGTTAGGGAAACATGGTACATTCATAGAGTTTAAATTTTGCCAATGATTTCTTGGGTTCAGTTTAATTCATTGTCATTTTATCTGCTCTCTACATTAAAGTCTCATGAATACATGCATATACCATGTATAAATTGGCACCCACCATCGGGCTTAAACTTAAAGCCTCTCTATTCTTCAATCTTTCTTTCTAATCTTCTTTCTTTATTGTATATCTATGGTTCTTGATGGTTTCTTGTGTTGATCTAATTGGTTGTAGGTTCTACAACATTTTGAAAGCTTCATAACAATGACAACAAACTCTCAAAGACTTCCCCGAATGTACAAAGGTTGGATCTACAATTTTCTGGCACTATAGCACTTCTAAACTTTTTTTTAACACTTCCAAGCAATATTTTAACACTTTTAAAGCTTTCTATAGTGCTTTTCAAGATTTCTATAGTGCTTTTAAATATTTTTTTGGCACATTTAAAGCTTCCTATAAATGCATTTTCCACTTTCTGTAGCACATTTACTAGTTAAATAGTGCATATGACACATTATGTAATGCAAATGCTTATTCCTATAGTGCATTTGATAAAAGTTCTACATTCTTGAATCTGAATTCAAGAACTAATTATCAGTTGCTTACAGGTCTCTTCCAAGCTAATAGGTGTAGGCACCTAAATTTGATTGCACCACTTTGGTAATCTAATTTAGCCATCTCTAAAGGCATCATTAATTAAATTCCTATTTAATTAATCATTTGCCATCCCCTAGCTGATTAATTTAATTAATCATCTATAGTTCTAATTGATAAATCAAATATCCTATTATTTATCAATTAAATCCTATTCTTCTATCTAATTCCAAAAATCCTCATTTATTAAATAAATCTATTTGATAAATAAAATCCTCAAATCCAAAAATCCCTAACTTATCCCTAATCCTCCATTTAGCCTAATCCACCCCATCCACCCATACTAACCTAGCTTAGCCACTAACTCACCCAACCTCATTAATGCCATCTACTTGCACATCTCTAACATCCCTAATCTAATCCTAAACCCAAGCCTAATCCACCCCTTAATGTCGTCACATTCTCTAAACAAGTTTAAGACTTTCCTAAACCAAATCAAAGTCTCCCCTCAAAAATCGCAACCACCAAGTCATGACTGTTATCTACACATCCTGGACTGTCATCTCTGCAGATCAGCGCCTCCATCAGCTACTTTGTCATCTCCGCAACTTGAATTGTCATCTCTACTGCCGCCATCGTCTTGGCAGATTAGCATCTCTGCAGTTTGGTGTCTGCGCCTGATGAACTGTCATCTTCGCCTATCTCTGTTGCACTTCTGTTTTAAAATCTTTATTTTTGCACTTTAAGCAATTTTATGCATAGGAAAAATAGCAAAAAAAGTTTTAAAAAAATTTCCCATAGTTAAGCTCTCATTTTTGAAGATTTTGGGTAACTAACTAAATTACTTTTTTTTGTCTCATTACAGGTTGAAGCACATATGGAACCACTAACCATGTTTCTTGCAGGTTCTCATGTTGCTAAAAAATGAACTTGAATGTTTAACCATTTGCCTTTGAATGCATGTTGCTAAAATGAACTTGAATGGTTAAACACATTTTCCATTAAATGAATGTTGCTCAAAACACACTCTTGAATGCCATGTATTGAAATCAATTTTCCTTGGAATGCATATTTAAAACAACAAATCCAATCTTGAATGCCAAGGATCAATTAACCATTGCAATATCAAACACTTCATTTAGTGCATTAAAAAAAACAAAAAAATTTATCTTTTGCATGCAATTTGGGCAAAGTTTGATTTTTGGACAATTAAGAAACTTTGTTAAGTTAAATGCAAATTTGCAAAAATCAATTTGAGTAGTTCCTTGGACTCACCTCTTTTCTAATCACCCATCAATTCTACCATTGGTTGCAATCTTAGCGCCATTTATGGGGATGGGTCTACTTGAAAAAGGTGTTAAATGTTCCACAATCTAACTAACTCACTTGGTCTTTGAACGTTTGCTTTAACTTTATCAAAATTCTTAAATGATCAAAACTCTAGATTAAATCGATCACACTTCAAGTTTGGGCACTAAAATTGAACAACAATTGACATGGAGAGCCTCCGAGTGTGCACTTGAAATTGAATCTCACACACTTTTGTTTTGGGCTTAAAACAAACTCACACTCAATCTTGAATGCCTTAAAGAAAATTAATCGATACTTAACGTGGAGGGCCTCCGAGTGTGTGAGTTTGCTTTTGTTGACCCTAACTCTTCTTATTGTTTGCATTCTTCGATTGATTTACTTTTGTTGGCACCTTAAGTTGGAATTGAACATTGTCTCTTAAACATGAGTGCTTGCAAAGTCTAGATTAGCACACATAAGAGTCAGTTGGTAAAAGAACAAATGTGTCTTTTAGCCCAAGGTCATCCAAGTCTTCTCTCCCTTTGTCGTCTTTCAAGGCCATCTTGGGTGCATAAGATTAGGATCCAAAACCTTGTTTCTTTTTAGGAGGCCTACTTGGGGATTTCATCACCCCTTGGACGACCTCAACTCTAGCGTTCTGGTGGAGTATAAGAATCGGGAGGTGAATCAAAAGACACCTCTCTTGGGATCAAGATTTTGTCACTCGGGCTAAGCCTCAAGGAACTTTATACCCTTGAGAAGTGAAAGAGTAGAAGTGGGTTACAACTCCTCTTGGCTGTGTGACATCTTTTTGGTCTCATCTATGGATTTGGGCCTCACGTACCTTGCGTATATTGAGGACTCCCTAGCTAAACCAACTATTAGCCTTGCAAACAACCATCTAGGATGTTAATGTGTTTGAAGTGACTAATCGAAACATTTGTAGAACATACACACTCCTTGGCGCAAGTATCACATTCTGAGAACCACAAACTTCTATCTGGGTGTTCCTATCTATTGCTTGATTTTATTTTATTTATTGAATGAATGTTTGCCAAACTTGGTCAATCCTAGCTTAGGGCACACTTAGCGTAGTCACTGCCTATTTTAGAAGTTGAACGAGTCGAAGCAAAATAACTAAGATCTCTCAAAGCCAAGCAAATTCAAGAATTTATGTCGGAACAACCCAAACCCAAACAGAAGTTTCACAAGGTCAAACTCAAGCCATCTCTAGCATACCAAGAACTTTTAGCCAAGAGAAAAGAAATAACACCAAGCCCACGAATTGCCAAACTCCACAAAGCAGAGGACAAAGCTACTGACGAAGCACTTCAAGAGGCCTAGTTAGAGTGCACCATCAAATTTAGCCAACATCTAGAAGTTAATCATGCCTATGCCTTACCAACTAGGCATGATTTCTTTGATTAAACACCCTTGTTTCTCCACATCTTCTTGGATAAGCTTCACTTTAGAGTCATCTTTGTAGAAAAGCCAGCCATCTTAGGTTATCCCCTTAAGCATTATTAGCTCATCCATCTCATTTAGAATCAAACCATCTAGCTAGCAATCCAAAATCTTTACATCCAAGCCTTCAAAATTTGTTGTCACCTTGCCAAAAGTTTTCCATTCCTAAAATCTTCCAAATCCACCCATCTCACCAAGGTTATCCATTTGACAGAGCTTTGTCTAGGGTAATCTAGCTTTGTTACTTGTTATCCCTCATCACCTTGAGCTAAAGGTTGGGATCCACAAGTGGTCAATCTCATGTTCTTCCTAAAGGATCATTAGTCTATCCTCAAGTTAACACAATCACCACCAAGCTTGCACATAGGAAAGTAGACCTTTCATGCTTTGGCAACATATCTTTGAAGTTAGAATCCCCAACCCAATCCTCCTTAGGTTTTTTCATATAGCTTTGCCTCAACCTAGGAAATCATTTGCATAGAAAATGCTTCCCCCCTTTTGCATCCACCAGCATTTGTTGCATCTCATCCCTAGGAGAATTTTCATGCCACCTATCACTCGCTTAGCCAAGAAGAAAGAAATAATGAAGCCCTATCATTTGGATCGAACAGCCTCACCCCCCTTGAGCATTCAGCCATCCTTTAGCCCAGAGAAAGCTATGCCATCACCTACTGACATTGAAGCTTTCATGAACCAACCAGGAAATGCAGTATTGGTAAATGCCATTATAGACAAGAACAAAGAGACAATCATGGCTAATTTTTGAAGGGACAATGTAGGAACCTTTGACTTTGGAAGACCCCCTTCATTATCAGATCCATCTCACCCATTTTTTGGGTAGCTGCCACCACCCATAGGCTCTTATGATCCAAATTATCCTCAATATATGCCAAAAGAAGAGTCTCTAGCCAATCCATATGATCCAACAGACCCAAACATACCATCATCCACCCAAGTTGAAATCTCCATGCCGCAAGCCAACCCAGCCACCACCACTCCATCCTTGGTTCATACCTCTCCACTCCAAACCCCCTTTACCCAAAACACCTCACCATTCACTCCCTTCACTATTGCTACTGCTGCTCCCCAACCTAGCCTTCCAAATCCACCAATCTCCCAAATTAGTGCTAGCATCTTTGGCCAAACTCAGCAATATACAACAAGGATGCCACCCATGGGGCCAAGTAACCAACCTTTCATCACCCCTAGCTTGTTCACCATAGCCCAAAGCACAATCCCATCATTTCCATTAGGTCTTGGGAGCTCAATACCATCAGCCACAAATCCACAAGCTACTACTCTCACTCCACAAAGCTATCAAATCCCACAAGCTACTGCCAATTTTCTACCAACCTCGCAAGTGACCCCAGCTCCCGCCACCACACTACCAAGCTTCCAAATCCATCCACAAAGCTATCAAACCCCATCAGTTCCATTCCCAAGCTTTCAATTCCCACCACCTCCACCACCAACTAATCCATTACCCACTATTACCAACTACTTTTCAATGCCACTCCTGGGAGGTAATCCACCACCCTAGCCAACCACCAATTATTTACAGATACCATCCCAAATGGGGGCACAACCTACATATATTGGTCAAACCCCACAAGCCCCTTGATCCTTTCCCCAAGCCTCACAACCATCTTATACCTTACCCCGACAAAGCAATCCATTTATCACACAACCAGCTTATGTTTCTCAATCCCAACCTCAAATCCCATATCAACAGTAAGCCTCATAGCACATGCAGCAATATGCACCACCTCCCCCTCAGCAACCCATCATCCACCATGTAGCTGCCCAAACAATGTACAATCCCTATCAGCAAATCCCTCACAGCCATCCATATTTAGTGGGCCCATCTAGCGTATACCTACCTCAAGGCACTCCTATATTGGGGGCACCCCAACCATCACCTATCAATTTAGAATGGGAGCAAATGAAGATAGCTCTGAAAGCCATCCAAGAAGGGAATGATCCAAAGACATTCAAGTTTGAGAATGTGTGTCCTTACCCATTTGACAGAGCCATTACCATGACACCATTTCCCGAACACTTTGAGGTACCCAAATTTGACAAATTCAGAGGAAAAGGAGACCCTGTCACACATATCCAAGAATTTTACATGCACTACCAAGACATGGCATACAATGATGTCTTCCTCTTGTGCCTTTTTCCCAAAAGCTTGGCTAGACCAGCTCTTGAATGGTTTTATAGAATCCACTATGGCACAATTAAAAACTTTGCTGAATTATCTGAGGCATTCATAGCCCAATATGCCCATCTTGTTGAAACAGAGCTATCAATAGTTGACCTCGTCCACACTAAGCAAAAAGGTGGAGAAAGCCTTGCTGAATATCTGCAAAGATGGAAAACCCTTACCACCCGCATATCCTGCACCTTGCCAGAGCGCCATGTGGTGAAAATGTTTATTGATAATGCCCATCCCAGTTTGGCTCACCACATGACCATGAACTGTTTACAGACCTATAAGGATATCAAAGAGAAAGGAATGATCCTTGATCAAGGACTCATCAAAGATGGTGTGGTCAAGATTTACAAAGAGACCAACCAAAATCAATCACATTCCAATGACAATTCTAGGTATTGGAACAAAAACAAGCATGTTGCAATAGATGGGGTTACTGACACCAGACATGTGAATATTGTTGGTCCTTCTCAAAACCAGTCTAACCCACCATATCAAACAAACAACCAACAAGCTATCAACTACCAACAATAGAATAACCAAAGCTATCAAAATCACAATACAAGACCCAACTTTCAAGGGTCTAACAATCAAGCTAATGCCATCAATGTAGCTATAGGGCAAAAGCCTAGATTCCAACCTGCACCTAGAAACTATACACCCCTTGGTGAGCCATTGGATGTTATTTTTGAGAAATTGGCTAAGGAAAAGCTCATCAAATTTCCTCCTACCCAGCAAATTGATCCAAGCCAATCCAAAGCTGCATGGTACAAGGACAATGAGTATTGCAAGTTCCATAGGGTAAATGGTCACACCACCCTCAGATGCATGAAACTGAAAGATTATGTGCAGGACCTCATTGATTGGAAAGAAATCATTGTTGGTGCCCAAACCTCTCCCAATGCAGGCTTACAAATTTATCAAAATGCTTTTCCTCCACACAACAACCAAAATCTTGGAAAAGCACCTATCCAAAACAACACCAACAACCGCTAGCCAAACCAACAGCATGGGAAGAACAATGACCACACTTCATCCTATATAGACTATGGTAGCCTTATAGGTTGTATGTCCAAGAAAGAACCTTCTATCAATGTTATCAATATTCGAGGACCAGATAATAAGTGTGCAGTCACCACTCGAAGAGCGCAATTTAACATCGCAGGCCCACCAGTTTCACCAGAACCATCAGCTCCATCAAAAAGCTAGTACAATATCTTGGAACACCTTGGGAACATGCCAGCCCAAATCTCCATTTTAGACCTTCTCCGCACTAGTCCTATGTACAAAGACATCCTTGACAGTGCTCTCATAGAATCCCATGTCCCTTCTGATATCAACGCTACTGACTTTCATAATCTCGTCAGACACCTATCCTCCTCATGTTCCCTATCATTCAAACCCACTGATTTCATGTCCCCTTTTCAAATAATTAAAAAATAATAATCTTTGCTAAGGCAGGCAGGCCCAAGAAAGTGAAGTTTCAAAAAAAGGGGGTTAATCGTTGGAAACCATTGGACTAATGAATGAAAATTATTATTAAAATATGTTTCATTAACCTCTCTTTGACATGAGTTATGGTTATGCCCTCTTTTAAGGGGTTTGGAGGTATTTTGGGCTGATTCCAAAACTTGATTTTTGCTCATTCTTTGTTATTCTTCAGAGGTTGCCAAACCTGTGGAGAAGGAGACCCAAGAACGGGAGTTTGCAACTTTCCAAGGAGACCCAAGAATGGGAGTTTGTAGGTTTTTAGAAAGGCTAAGGATGGAAGTTTGAAGCCATTCCATGTGCATGCTCATACAGAGTTTGCCTTTGTGCTGAACAATGCAGATTTGTGGATTTTCGAGTGTATTTTTTGTATGAATTTGGTGTTTTCAGTTGAGTATTTCATATTAGTTTGGGTTGCTGCTGTATTTAAAAATTTAAGGTGTTAAAATAGAGCTAAATATATGTATTAGGATGTGATTAAACTTTTGAGATAGATTATTAGTTTTTTTGTGGTGTTTTCGAGCATTTTTGTGTTAATTTCGGGAGCCCGATGAGCATAGTTTTTGTACTACATTTGTGAGCTGTTGTGTAAAGGCTATAAGGATATGTAAATGTGATTTTGTAGGCTTTTATGCTGCTAAAATTTCTGTAAAAATAGCCATATTCATATTTATTAATAATTTGTGAAGTTGTGAAGCTTTTGGCACTATTTCTGGCATACCCGATTTGGGGTTTCTTGAGAAATTTGGTGGATCTTTGTGATATTGGTTGTTTGGTTTTAAAAATCTTATTTGAGGCTTGAAATATCATATAAAAGTAGAAAAGGGACATTTCAGTGGTATCAGTGCTTGGTTTTGGCCTGGTCATGGGTTCAAATCTCCCTGGTGTCTTCCCGACCCCCGTAAGCACCTGGTATGCGCGTCGAGGGGAGATTGTTGGGTGATGCGACGCACTCCCCTGCCCATAGGTGGTTAATTATGTGGTGTTCCATTTTCACTAATAGTCATGGCTTTTGGTGCAATGGTAAATGGGCTCAACAATTGGTGTCAGTTTTGACAACTACCCAGATCTTGCATGTCAGTTTTGACAACTACCCAGATCTTGCATGTCATAATTTATGATTGCATGTTGCTTCTAATCAGTTGCATATTAAAATTTATGGTTGCATGCTACTTCTAATCATTTTCATGTTAGTTCTTAGTGAATTTGGTGGTTGTAGAAGTTTGCATGTCATTTTTGACAACTACCCAGATCTTGCATGTCAGTTTTGACAACTACCCAGATCTTGCATGTCATAATTTATGATTGCATGTTGCTTCTAATCAGCTGCATGTCAAAATTTATGCTTGCATGCTACTTCTAATCATTTTCATGTTAGTTCTTGGTGAATTTGGCAGTTGCATGTTGCTTCTAATCAGTTGCATGTCAAAATCTATGGTTGCATGCTACTTCTAATCATTTGCATGTTAGTTCTTGGTATTTGAAGAAGTTACATCCTATTGGGGTTACACTCTACTTTATCCAGAATGGATAGGTATAGTATAGAGTCTTAGAGGACATGATCTTGGACAATTGATATCCAGAGTCAAAACAATAGAAAGGATGGTTATTTAGACATTCGAGATAAACTTATGAAAATAAGACATGACATGTCTGAACAGTTGGTTGAGAACTACCGTATAATGAATGACATGCTGTCTGACCTAGCTAAGGTGGATAAGTTGACTAGATTTCTATTTGGCAGATTCTCTCATAGGATAGATAACACAATTCCCAAGAACTTGCATGAGGAGTTTGAGAAACTAGCTGATAGCCAGGTAGAGGTCTCAGATTCTACTCTGCCACAGGAGGTGGTGGGAAAGGATATTACACAGATTGATAGTAACGGTCAACTTGATACTCAAATTGAGACAATTGTTTACAGGTCATCAAAGGGTGATGCCACAGGTATTCAGGATGGTATAGTTACAACAAGTAGTGACTACAATGTAGTGGGTTCAGATGATGATTATGAGGATGTTGTTGTGTAGGATGGTGAGATACCTGGTAGAGATGAGCAGACATTGAGCATTCATGACTTTGCTGAGAAAGAGTACCAGACACAGTTAGATGCTTCTTCACATGAGGTTGAGGCTAGTAGTACTTCACATGATTTGTCCAGCCAGCTGAAGGTGAACAAAGATAGTATTGTGACTTCATTATCTCATCATGATAGGTATGTGGAGTTAGTTGGTATTGGTCATATTACTTAGGTGAGGAGTTTGCTTGAGTTACTAGTTGATTCTAGTTTACAGATATGGACTCGAGATTGTTATATTGGCGTTTGGGATTTAGTTGACTAGAGATCTTTAACACTTTTTGGTAGCAGTGTTTTTTTGGGTGCTATCATGGATTTGATTAGCAGATTACACGGTGTTGTCTTTTCTTGTACCAGTATCTTGTCTGATGTTGGTATTAGTTTTTATACACCGATGTTGGGCTTTGTTCATATATCCAGTTGACCATACTTGCTGGAATGTGTTGATGATATTTCATATTTGGTAGTGTGTATAGATGAGTCCCAGGATCATATCGGCATTGATGACATCCAAGAGGATGCAGTGGGCAATTTTGAAGAGTTAGTTTCCTTGGGTACAGAGGAGTTGGACAGTAGTACTATAGTTTTTGATACTCCATATGTTGATATGAGCTTTAGAGTTGATTCACAGGATATGGATGGTAATACTCTAGAGACTAGTAACTTTGAGGATACTCCTTTAGACAATGCATCAGAGGAGGTTTGTAGGAGACAGTCAAGCTAGTGCCATCATGTGTCTAATCAGTTAATAGTTAGTGACCGAGACATTGCTATCACTTGCCAGTATTTCGATGCTGCTCGTCAGTTGTTATCAGTTTATGGATGGGGTTCTCTTACTAGTGATGAGCAAGGAGGTAGTTATCTTTCCTTGACAGAGTTCCACTCTTTATGGGAGGCTATCCAGATTTTGAGACAAGATTATATGCAGTTGGTAGCTGATAGAGATTATCTTATGGAGTGGGGCAATACAGCATATGATGCATTATTGGCCAAGGAAGATGAGGTGAGTGAGCTTACTTAGCAGCTTGAGGTGACTCTTGAGATTCTTGAGAGTACATAGTTGTCTTTCAAGGAGTCACAGTTTCATTTGGCTAAGCTGACCATGGAGTTAGAGTGGCTATAGTCTTTACCTGATTCTATACAGTCAAAAGCTATGGTGTTTGGTGATTCGAGGATGTCCATGGCCGAGATTGTCAGAGATAGTGGAGATGGGGATGTACCCATCCTTGATACTAACATTGGCATATTAGGTTCATTCCCACTAAAGTCACATTCAGTTGAGTTGGGTGTTGTAGTAGATTGTTGTATGCCTGACATGGTGGTGGCCTCTAGTACTAATGGCATGGAGACTAGAGATGTATCAAAGATCATGTGTGATGTTGGTGAGTCATCAATTGGCATGGTTCATGCTAGTAATACTACTCCCTTAGTGATATCTTCAGAGGTAGTAGTCAGTTCCAACATGGTTAATGATCAATTGCAGTTAGTTTCATCTAGATTACAGTCTGAGCCACTGACTAAGATTGGAAAATTCTATCGGCATTACACTATGAGGTACGCTCATCAATTTACCTTTGATGACCATGTTGATGAGATGATGATACAGAGATGTCCTTTGGTTCCTAGTGCTTATCATTAGTTATGGGACAGTTTGATGCCTCAAGATGAGAGTTGTGATGGGCATAATATGGTGATAGGTTCTGCAGTTGACAACTTGATAATATGTGACTTAGAGTAGGAGTTTGGGAGTGATGCTTCAATGGGTGTTGTTATTGATTCTACTCCTTTGGCTATGACATCTCCTGACTTAGCTAGTGATCAATCACAGTGGGTTGTATCACTTTTTCATGGTGAGTTGTTGATTGAGGTTGGTTTTTTTAATCAACATTATATTGTAGGGTATGTACATCAGTTAGCATTTGATCCTTGTTTTGAGGAGTTGATGGCAGGCAAATTTGGTTTGGATTCCATTTCTTACTCTTTATCTTGTAATGTCTTTTCACCATCATCAGTGCATGGGAGTTATGGTTATGAGATAGTGGCCAGTGATTTGCAGAGTTGTGTTGATTGCAGGAGTTGTAGAGTGTGTGGATTCTCCATACTTGGTATAGTTTCATTCGAGAGCATTCACCATTGTTGCAGAGTTGGATTGTACATTCCGTATAGGCCAATGGGATGCGTTGATGGTATTTACTGTGTTGGTAGTTTGATTTGTCCACTTTACTTGGGTTTTGATGTTCTAAGAGTTTGTGTCTCATGGGTTTTTGACTGTGGTAGTGGTGATTTTGGATTTTGGTTGAGCTATAATTGTCAGTTTGATTATGGATTCCTCTTGGTCATATTGCAGAGGATATTGCAAGAGCCTGTGTTAATTGGTAGTAGTATAGTTCATGACTACATTTGGGATCTAGGTGGATTGATTGGTTTATTATTCAGCCATTGCTTGAGGATAGGAAATTTTTAGGAGGGGAGGACTTGTCATGTCCCCTTTTCAAATAATTAAAAAATAATAATCTTTGCTAAGGCAGGCAGGCCCAAGAAAGTGAAGTTTCGAAAAAAGGGGGTTAATCTTTGGAAACCGTTGGACTAATAAATGAAAATTATTATTAAAATATGTTTCATTAACCTCTCTTGGACGTGAGTTATGGTTATTCCCTCTTTTAAGGGGTTTGGAGGCATTTTGGGCTGATTCCAGAACTTGATTTTTGCTCATTCTTTGTTATTCTTCAGAGGCTGCCAAACCTGTGGAGAAGGAGACCCAAGAACGGGAGTTTGCAGGTTTCCAAGGAGACCCAAGAATGGGAGTTTGTAGGTTTCTAGGAAGGCTAAGGATGGGATTTTGAAGCCATTCCATGTGCATGCTCATACAGAGTTTGCCTTTGTGCTGAACAGTGCAGATTTGTGGGTTTTCGGGTGTGTTTTTTGTATGAGTTTGGTGTTTTCAGTTGAGTATTTCATATTAGTTTGTGTTGCTGCTGTATTTCAGACTTTAAGGTGTAAAAATAGAGCTAAATATATGTATTGGTATGTGATTAAACTTTTGAGATAGATTATTAGTGTTTTTGTGGTGTTTTCGAGCATTTTTGTGTTAATTTCGGGAGCCCGATGAGCATAGTTTTTGTACTACATTTGTGAGCTGTTGTGTAAAGGCTATACGGATCTGGAAATATCATTTTATAGGCTGTTATGCTACTGAAATTTTTGTAAAAATGTCCATTTTCAGATTTATTAATAATTTGTGAAGTTGTGAAGCTTTTGGCACTATTTCTGGCATACCCAATTTGGGGTTTCTTGAGGAATTTGGTGGATCTTTGTGATATTAGTTGTTTGGTTTTAAAAATCTGATTTGAGGCTTGAAATATCATATAAAAGAAGAAAAGGGAAATTTCAACTAACATACCCATGGTCGAGCTAGATCACACCCTTCCGCTTCGCATAGCCATCATGGTATCCAATTTTGCCGTGAAAAGAGTAATGATAGAGAATGGATTAGCCTTGAACATTTGCACCCTAAAATTCATAAAACAAGCTTGGTATACTGAGGCAGATATGATCAGTGAGGTTATCACCATCAAAGCTTATGACAACTTGGAAAGGACCATAGAAGGGACTATTTTGCTACCAATCAAGGTTGGGTCGGTCATCCAAGAGACAATTTTCCATGTTGTTGATCTAAACCTACCATTTAACATCCTCCTCAGTCACCCATGGATTCACACTATGAAGGCCATTCCATCCACCTACCATCAGTGCATCAAATTTTTGCATCAGGGCACTGAGGTAACCATCCATGCCGATCCAGAGCCCTTTGCTTACTGCAATGCGGTTGAAGCCTCCTATACAAATCATTTCCCTGGAATAGACATCGTCACGGCCATCACCAGCTCATCCCACACTTGTAATGATGCAAAAACCATCCTCGCCTCCACCCTATCTACTGTAAAGATCAACAACAAAGGCTGTGGAGAATATAGTCTATCAGATGCATTTGCTGTCAAAGCAATCCCACTTGATCCACATACCCATGGACAGCCAACATATCACAAAGCTAAGGAGATTCCACCTCCTTAATACAAATAGTTTGGCCCAACCACCTTTGTGTCCTCAAAAATCCCTCTTCATGAAGAGCTCACTCCAGATATCAACAATTGGTAACATAAGGATGCACCTCCAAGAAATCAAGCACGCCTTGATCAGTTTAGCCAGAAGTATCCCCAAGAACATAAGCTCATCACTAAAAAATGGAACTATCAAGGAGGTGGACTAGGACTAGAAGAAAGGGGCATGCAATGTCCCATCGAAGCACATAAGTGGGAAATGAAGTTAGGTCTTGGCTTTGGCATACCCACAACTGGGGGCACCAACAAGAACGATCACACTTTTTTCGAACATCCACCGCGACCTTGTCGAAATTGAAGACATTCCTGAGGAAGTTGAAAAGAGAGCCTATGACGATATCCCAAACCAAATCTTCCTAGGAGACTCTGTTCTTCGAGAACTATCCATCCATCTCATTGACCTACCACTCACTCATCCACAACTCATAGATTGGGACCAACCAAGTGTCATACATATTGATGAGTTCACATCAGAGGAAGTGCTTCTAAGATTCATGGGAGCCGAAACTCCTCATAAGAAAACAAAGCCAGATTCTGCCTACATCTACAAGCTAGATCCCAAGGGGTATTTTGGAGAAAATCCCCAACCTAGTTTTGATACACCCAAAATTGGAACTAAGGTAAATCTGGGACTAGCTAAGGTAGTGAAGAGAACCCCTCAGCAAGAAAATCCAGAGCCACAAGTAGAACATGAGGATTTAGTATTGCCTCCTCAAGATAATCGACCAGAGGTGTCTTGTATTCTAATAGAGGATACTAGAGAAGTCAACATCAGTTCTTTAGAGATCCTTAGACTTGTTCACATTGTTGCATCCCTATCACAAGACCAAGCTGACCTCCTCTTTGAGGTCTTAAGAGAGAATATTGGCTGATTTGCATGGTCATATCAGGACATGTTGGGACTTGATCCAAAGCTTGTAGTTTATCATCTTGCAGTTGATCCAAAGATCAAGCCCGTCAGACAAAAGCTTAAAAAAATGCACCCCAAGGTGGCATTACTGGTCAAAGCTGAATTAGAAAGAATGTTAGCTACTAAGGTTATCCGACCTATCGACTACTCAGAGTGGATCTCCAACATGGTCCCTGTCACTAAGCCTTCCGGTGACATCAAAATCTACACTGATTTTAGAGATCTAAACAAAGCTTGCCCAAAAGATGATTTTCCCTTACCCAACATAGATATGATTGTAAATCTTACAGCTGGACATGAGATTATGTCCCTTATGGATGGATTTTTTAGGTATAATCAGATCAAGATTGCAGAAGAGGATCAGCATAAGATAGCATTCACTACCCCTTAGGGAACCTTTTGCTACACCATGATGCCTTTTGGCCTAAAGAATGCTGGGGCTACCTATCAAAGAGCTATGACAGCCATTTTCCATGATCTTATCCATAGCACTTTGGAGGATTATGTGGATGATATCCTAGTCAAATCTCACACCTTCATGGATCATCTCGCTGACCTGGAGAAAGTCTTTGATAGGTTAGCCCAATATCATCTCATGCTAAATCCCAAGAAGTGTGTCTTTGGGGTCACATCTATCAAGCTTCTAGGCTTCATAGTTTCTAAGCGAGGTATAGAGATTGACCCCTAAAAGGTAAAGGCTATCTTAGACATGCCTCCTCCCCAGACACTACGACAGCTTCACTCTCTTCAGGGAAAGCTTCAATCCGTCCGACGCTTCATCTCCCTACTTGCAGATAAGTGTACACCATTTTCACATTTACTAAAGAAGGATGAGAACTTCAAGTGGGATCCTTTATGTCAGTGTAGCTTCGATCAGCTCAAACAGTATCTCACCAATCCCCCTATCTTGGTTCCACCAATTCCTGGTCATCCCTTGATCTTGTATATATCAGCAACACCTACTACTCTAGGGGCACTTCTAGCACAACATGATGATTATAGCAGAGAGAGAGCCATCTACTATATCAATAGAACCCTAGTTGGTTATGAACTCAATTACACTCCTATGGAAAAAGCTTGTTTGGCAGTTGTTTTCTCAACTCAAAAGCTTCGCCACTACATGCTAAGTCATACCATCCAACTAGTCTCCAAGATTGACCCTCTCAAGTATATGCTCTCTAGAACAGCACTTATAGGTCATTTGGCCAAATGGGTTATGCTCCTTAGCAAATTTGACATCCAGTATGTGGATAGAAAGGCAATCAAAGGGCAAGCTATAGCAGATCACCTAGCTGATGCATATCCTTTGCTCACCGAATTTCCAGATGAGCATATTTGCCTAATTGAAGAATAGCCCCCATGGAAGCTATATTTTGATGGCTCATACACCTCTCATGGATCAAGGGCAAGAATATTGTTGGTTACACCTCAAGGAGATTACATTCCAAAAGCCTTCAAGCTACAATTCCCTAGCACCAACAATATAGCAGAATATGAAGCTCTTATAGCAGGATTAAAAATAGCTGCAAAATGGAATATCATTGAGTTACAAGTCTTTGGCGATTCTCAACTCATCATCAAGCAAGTCCTAAATGAATATCAAACCAAAGATGAAAAGCTATTACCCTACAAAGAGCTAGTTGATCAGCTGACCCAACATTTTACAAAGCTTTAGTTTACACAAGTGCCTCGAATGCAGAACAAGGCAGCAAAAGCCATGGCCACTATTGGCTCACTCTTGGAAATTCTCCAAGAAGCTACACAGTATGAATTTTTAGTCGAGCAGCTCCTCACACCCGCCTATGCGAATGAGGATTCAAATTGTGTTTGTATCTTGGTTGGTCCCCAATCCCCTTGGTACCATGAAATTCACACTTACCTTAATGATGGTATCATATCCCCTCACCTCACGCATACCCAATGCCAGAACCTCATCCGAAAATCATCCCACTATGTTATCATAGCCAATACCCTATATCGTTGGGGTTATCATGATACTCTCTCTCAATGTTTAGATGAAAATGAGGTTGCAATGGCATTAAAAGAAGTACACTCTAAACTTTGTGGTGCCCACATGAGTGGTATTGTCCTAGCACGACAAATCCTTAGAGTAGGCTACTATTGGCCTACCTTTGAACAAGACTCTTGTGACTTTGTTAGAAAGTGTCTCCCATGTCAGCAACACACAAATCTTGTGCATGCTCCAGCACAGGATCTCCAGCCTATTGCACCACCTTGGCCTTTTGCTTGTTGGGGCCTTGATCTAGTTGGAACTATCACCGCTCTCTCATCTAATGGACATAAATGGATAATAATAGCTACAGACTATTTCACTAAATGGGTGGAAGCAGTCCCCCTAGTCTCAGCTATAGGAATTCAGGTCTCTAAGTTCTTCTTGTACCACATTGTTTGTCGCTTCAGCATCCCATCCACCATCTTCACTGACCACGGAGGTAACTTCAAAAATCTCAACATGGAAGAATTATGCACTTCCCTCCGCATCCATCACCACTTTTCTAGCCCATATTTTCCACAAGGTAATGGCCAGGCGAGGCAACTAACAAAATCCTCCTCAAAATCCTAAAGAAAGTTGTCAATGATTTCGGTCACGATTGGCACCTACAAATAAATTTGGCTCTATGAGCCTATCGAACCTCCTTTCATACATCCACAAGAACAACTCCATACTCCCTAGTCTATGGTGCTGAAGTGGTATTACCTATAGAAGTTGAACTTCCCTCACTACACATATCTTTGCAGGGGCAAATCTCAGATGAAGAATATAGAGTAGCTCGGCTCACCCAGCTAGATCTCTTAGACAAGAAGAGACAACAAGCCTATGACCATCTCACAGTCTACCAAACTCATCTCAAAAGAAATTTCAACAAGAAGGTGCTCCCATGAAACTTTCAGCTAGGTGACATGGTCCTCAAAGAAAACATGAAAGTCCAAATAGATCGAGAAAAGAAAGGCAAGTTTGAACCTACATGGCTCGGTCCTTATGTTGTCACAACATCTTTTGGCTCTGGAGCCTATTAGCTATCTACACTAGAAGGAGAAATCTTGAATGATCCCACTAACATCATTCATCTCAAGAAGTTCTATGCTTGAAGATCCTTGGTATACCCAACTTTTGAAAAATACAAAAAAAATAGTAAAGAGAAATAAGCGTCCAATGGTGAAAACTTGGCAATTCAAGCCCCTTGGATAGGTACCTTGGTGAAAACCTGGTAATTCAGGTGCCTCGTGTACTAAAGACTAAATCCATTATGTATCACTATCCTATCCCTCATCCATCCACCCACCATCCCATAAGAAACCTGCTTGTTCCCTTGGTGTTCCAACCAAATATACAAAATCTGATGGAGCTTGTAAATACCTCCTGTACAGCTTGTAAATCTTGTACCTCAGCTTATAAATCTTGAACTTCATCTTGTAAATCTTGTACCAAAGCTTGTATTATACCTTGTAAATCTTGTACCATACCTTGTATATCCAAATCTTGTTCAAAGCTTGTACCATATTCTAGCTTGTAAATAATCTTGTATCCTAGCTTGTATCCTATCACATGCACACAAAGAACCCCATTTTCACTTAAGCTTTTCGCAAACCATATACCTTTCCACCTATCAACTATTATAGACATCCCATCCTTCACAAACACATCCATCTCACAAAAAACCAAAACAAGAACAAACTTGTACATTTGTAACATATCTTGGTCCCTCATCTTGTACATCCTTTTTAGCTTAGTACCATTGTATCTATTCAGCTTTCGTGTCAGTTCATCCTTGATCAGCACCTTGCACACATCACACATCTTGGTTAGCTATTCCAATGCATCCTTTAGCTAGATCTCCTATCACCAAAGTATTATCCTTCTTAGTTCATCTTGCCAGACACATCACTCATCCAAATCCACTAGCTTAGGTGCTCTCTAATAGGTCCTTGCAGGATATAGCTTTCCTCATGTCTGATCTTGGTCCGTTAGTACCTCGTCCTACCCATCTCATTGGCAAACGGTTCTCTTTTGGATTTTCACTTTCTTTTGATTTGGGATTTTCCCTTTTGGGTCTTGAAATATCTTTTCCAAGCAATCTCCTTGTTCCCTCCTCAAGGTTGCCACAATTTTCCATATAATGGTCTTTTGCTTGTTTTCTTTTTCTGTTTTTGGGTTACCCAGTATCGTTTCCACGCTGCTTCCTCTAGGATTCATGTGTGATACTGGGGCAATCCTTGCGTGTCTTTTTTGAGTCAGTTCGTCAGTCCTCTGGATGGTTGGTGAAAAGGCCTTGATGTTCTTCATAACCTTGGCAATTAACCAATAGTCCTATAGAGAATCTAGTGCTCAACTACATGGTGGTACTTCTCTTTGAAGTATCCCCCCGCTCAAAAAGCTTCAATGGATTCCCTTCATCTCCATTATCCTCCATCTATATCCAGCACCTATCCTAGCTTATGCATCAGTATCTCTTTGAATCACTCCTCACACTTAGCTTTAGGGATCCACAATCCTAGTCTTAGGGATCCACCAATCAAATCAATCCACCAAGCCTCATCTTTCGAGATCCACAATCCTAGTCCTAGGGATCTCCGAAACCCATCTTCTGCCAATCTGACTCTTTGAAATCATATTGCATCAGCTTTATCATCCATTCATCCATCTCCCTATCCTAGATTCCTTTTATAGCACTCTGCTCCTCCATCCCCCCCCCCCCCCCCCCCCAATCCTGGAAAGTCTTAAGCTTGCTTTACTCTTGTGCATCTGATGCTCCTTTATCATTCTCCCCTAGTGAGAGTTTGAGCTAATTCAGCCCCTCCTCTTTTCCAATCTATGTCTCTGCTTGTCTCGATTTCTTGTACTTTTCAAGAAGTTGTCCAGCCTCATTTCTCTCTCTGTTGCCTTCTTGAGGGGGCATCATCTAAGTCTAGTCTCTCCTCTTCTTACCCGAGACTGGGGCAACCTTGTTGCTAAAACATCTTCCTCGTGTCATCTTCATTCAAACTTCTTTGAAATAGTGTTGTCTCAACACTATGTCAAAGAGGGGAAAAATGTAGACACCTAAATTTGATTACACCACTTTGGTAATTTAATTTAGCCATCTCTAAAGGCATCATTAATTAAATTCCTATATAATTAATCCTTTGCCATCCCCTAGCTGATTAATTTAATTAATCATCTATAGTCCTAATTGATAAATCAAATATCCTATTATTTATCAATTAAATCCTATTCTTCTATCTAATTCCAAAAATCCCCATTTATTAAATAAATCTATTTGATAAATAAAATCCTCAAATCCAAAAATCCCTAACTTATCCCTAATCTTCCATTTAGCCTAATCCACCCCATCCACCCATACTAACCTAGCTTAGCCACTAACTCACCCAACCTCATTAATGCCATCCACTTGCACATCTCTAACATCCCTAATCTAATCCTAAATGCAAGCCTAATCCACCCCTTAATGTTGTCACATTCCCTAAACAAGTTTAAGACTTTCCTAAACCAAATCAAAGTCTCCCCTCAAAAATCCCAACCACCAAGTCATGAGTGCTCTTACAAACCATAAAAAACTCTTACAAGCCCACTCATGTCTCTTACATCCATCTTCCACACTCTTCCCTCTTCCACACTCATTCCTCTTACATCCCTCTTACATACTCAACCCCACTCATCATGCCTTTAACCAACCCTTTACCTTACCCTCTCACACTCATCCTCCTTGTGACAAGTGTCACCTTCCCATTGGTGCTAAACAAGCACAATCCATGTGCTCCCCTTTGAGTGCATCTTAGCCCTCCTTAACCATCTCCCCATCCTTGCATCTAAGCCCTCCATCCCTCTACCCCTTGGCCTATAAATGGAATCCCATTCCAAGCTATTTCATCAACAATCTTTGAGCTAAAGTTACCATGCTATTTTGAGAACCAAAGTCATCAATCTTAACCTTATAATGCCAAATTGAGAGCTCACAAAGCTACCAATTTTCCATTACCCATCTCCACCATTGAAGAAATTGGGAAAGAAATTGATCATACATCCACATCAAAGGACACATCTACAAAATCAAGGAAACATGGAGTGTTTTCTCTTTTGAGGTTTGCATTTCTTGTTCGCTTTCTTTGTCTAAGCATATATGTGAATTTAGTTTTAGTTTGTGAATGTTTCTCTTATTGTTAATGTTCTTTGCATACTAGATCTTGTTCTACAATAGGAACTCCCAGACTACTAACAGTGCATGACAGGAATGAAGACCCTCAAAAATGTGCCTAGCCTTTGCTAGCCTTAAATTAGATAAGTGGACCTCAACCCTTTTCAATTCAAAGTGCAGCATTTATAAGTTCAAAACCTAGTTTAATGGAAATGTTTGGTCTCATTGACCTAAATAGGAGTAGATATATTCTCTCAACTCTTTTGAGTCAATCAGAATGTCTAATCTTCTATAAAGATCAGTCATAATTGAATGAGGAAATAACCCACACATAGCTTAACCAGGAGCCCCTTGTCTTCTGTAGTATAAGGGCTTGTAGGTGAACAACTATGTCTATTATGTTTTGGATGTCAATATAGTAGAGATATGCTCTCACTTTTCTAGAGTGTTCAAATTCCCAAACCTATTTTTGATTTCCATTTTCCTACTTTCTACTTGGTAGGGTTACTTAGCCATAGAAAAGCTACCTCCAGAGTTGCTTTAGTAGGGTTGATGAGAGGGAATGCCTTCAAATCTTGCATTCTCAATTGACTGCAAGCCACCCATGTTTGGAACATAGCCTTCCTCTAGTAGTCCCATAAGGAATTGCACCAAACCTCCTTAGCATTGGTGGAAATCTCTTTGTCACAAGAGAGGTAAATTCGAACATTACTGGTTAAAAACTCAAACCCACTAGTCACCAACTCTAGACAACCTTGTCACAAAGCCCTTTTCTTCATTTTTTTTGGGTGCATGTGATTTTATATTATATTGTGGCTTCTACTATTGTACTTGGATGTTTTCTAAATCTTAGTAATAAACTTCAGTTCAAATCAAAGTCCTCCCAAAAAGATGCCACTACAAACTGATATGAGAAAAAAGCTCAAAATGAGAATGTTGTTGAATTGCCCTAAAATCATACATTTACTAGTTTAAACAATGAATTTGGTCCATTATATAATGCATTTGAACTCTTTATGATGCACTTGAGTGAAAAATAGTGCATCTGAACATTTAGATAGTGCATTTTCCCTACATAACAATGCATTTAAACCCTAAAACAACACATGTGACAAATATAATAGTGCATTTTAACATTTAAATAGTGTGTATGATCAATGAAATAGTGCATTCAAGCAATCCTATTTCACATCTAAGAAAAAGACCTAAAATAGAGGCTATCTACATATATGACCCTTGCAAACAAATAACAGATTCAGATACTCTTTTTCCTCATTTATATTTTCCAAGACTGAGAGATCCCAAAATTGACCATAATTATTTTGAAACAAGAAAAGTTATAAGTTCCCCTCAGAGATTCTTAATACAATAAATATTATTGCTTCACTTCACATATCAAGCCATATACGTCTGGAGACACACATCTATTTCCCTACCTAACTTCACAAAAGTGAATTTACCCTATCAACATTGACAAACACCTAGTCCAAATTAGTTTATTACTCTAAATGAATCATGATCAATAGAAACCCTCATATTGCAAAATATATAAGAGTTAGAGGAATCCTATTCACATCTCATGTCACTCTGTAAAACTAGGGTGATCACAAAACCAAAATGATCACCTATACATGTGAGTACTAGAATAGCCAACAGAACCATCAAATGCACTAAAAATATAGATCTTGTTGAACCTATTACACTAACATATTGCTTATCAAACATGGTTACTCATGGGTCACTTTTGTTCAATCAAAATTCATAGCCTTTTTTTAAAATGGTTTCATCGAATACATGGGACAAAAAAATCATTGAAACCAAAATCGAGGATTTTCAAAAAAATCCTTAGCTTGTTGATATCATTGACAAAATACATGAAAAACACAAAGAATGTTAGAATTTCAAATACTAGCAATAGCACAATAAGGTGCAAAATTTCCATCTAACTTTGATGTAACCAACCTTAAATGAGATGAAGAAGAGTCACCTTTAGATATTGTCACACAAAAACTACAAGATCTATAATTAGAAATGGAAAGAATGAAGTGAGGAAAAATAAAAACTACAAAATATTGCCTTTAAAAGGTGTGTTCTCTTCCATTTGATAAAAGCATTACCTTGGCACCTTTCCATCACAATGTGTAGATACCAAAATACAATAAATATTTTGGTACATCATATCCCCAAGATCATCTTAGACAATTATATACTCTAAGTATAGAGTTTGTTCATGATACAACATATCTAATGCATATGTTTCCTAGGAGCCTCGTGTTAGAGTAAATAATTAATTTACTAATTATTTATTCTATTTACTTAAGCTTACTTAGGTAAATGCATTTATTAATTAGTTGTAGTCTAGAAGTCCATTATAATTTGTTGACAATATAGGAGTTTTTTCTCTCCTAAGTCATACTTATCCTCTCACATTGTTCGAGGACTTTCCACCTTATGTGGATGTATGCTTAGTTGTCACACTTATCTCCTAGCATCTTCTAGCTTGTTCTAAAAGATTCCTGGAGCTCTTTATATTCAGGCTCCCTCATTGTATTTTTACATCTCAGTGTGCATATTGTAAATACATTTTCATTGTGCTTTCATATTTTGTCTCTCATATCCGTTAAGGGTTTTTCCCTTGCTCCATGCTCTTCCTCTCCTTGGCTTCTCTTTGATAGGTTCTCACATGCAGGTGATCTTGGGCATCTTTAGAGTTGGCTTTCATCAACTCCAACACCTTGGAGGGTAGGCCATGGAGTAGTTCTCCAAGATACCCTCTAATATTAAGACCTTTGATCAATTGGCTTTCATATTCATTTCCCAGTACTCATATAATATTCAAAGGGAAGTTATGATGATTGATTTTTGTAACACAATACAACTTCCCAAAGAATCATTTAAAGTATTCCTACAAAGGTGGAGACACACATTTGTCAAATATCATAGAGACAATTTAGAAAGAAAAGACTAACATCTTCATCAATAGCCTCTCAAAACCCATGAACTACTAACTCCAACTCCAAGGGCCTAAAAACTTTAAGATTACCCTAGAGAATGTCGCCAAAGTAGAAGAAACCTTGATAAACAATGTTATCATCAAATTATCAAAAGATGGCAAGGGTTTCTCAAATAATTCAACACATATTCACAATTCCTCTAATCAATCCACTGATAAACAAAGGTCGTGGTGGAGAAACAACAACAAAAACACTATTAATGATGGGGTGGTTGAAGCTAACCATGTCAAACCTCAAACTAAACCCCATCCAAATCATCAGTATCCTATTGTCAATAACACCAATCCAAACACACCTTGACAAGATAATGCATGTTCATTTTACCAACATAACACATGGACTCCCTCAAAGTCTAATCAACAAGTTATTTATAATCAAACTCCTCCTCTAAGGAGATATCAATCTTCTGACATACCCAAAAAGTATACACCTATTGGAGTGTCTTATGAGAGTGCTTTACAAACCCTTTTGGCCAATGAACTCGTTATACTCCTTGAGACCAAACCCTATTAACTACAAGTTAGACTGAAGTGGTGGAATGACAAGCATAATTGTGGGTAGCATCAAAACAAGGAGCACTTAACAAATAATTGTTTCAATCTTAAGGGGGCCATACAAAAATTAATTAATGATGGAACTATCGAAGTGAAGAATCTTAATAGCAATGAAGACTATACAACATCCAAGAACCCTTTCATGATCCATGAAAAGGGAAAACCCTCTAGAGATAATTAAAAGGTGCCTCCTCATGATAAGGTAAATTATGCTTATCACTATGATAACACTATCAACATGATTTCTAGATTTGATGACATTGTAAATTTCATCATAATTAAAGATAAGAAAAAGAAATAATCATCAAATTTTGTTACCTGAGGCCAAGCCTCTAAAGTCATTTTACAATGTCTTGTGACAAATTTTGATCATGTGACTACAAGTACCTCCTTACCTAGATACAACTTGGTCAACTAGTTACTCAAGACTCCTACCCATATCTCTATTTTTGAATTGTTGCAAATTTCCCTGAGCATAAAGATATCCTCACCAAATCCTTAGTGCCAAATGACCTTGACGTTAGTAGATTTCAAAATGTGATTAGCAATTTTTTTGCCCCTCATTTTGTATCCTTTTAAGCTCAACATGGCATGTCATTCATTCATCCCCAAAACTCCCTATTGCACATTGAAGTGTTCATTCATAGAAATAGAGTTAAAAGAGCTTTGGTTGATGGTGGGGTGGGATTTAACATTTTTATAGTAAATTTGGTAAAAGCCTTATGGTACATAGAGGATGATGTTGATCCAAAGAGGAAAATCACCATTAAGGCTTATGATGATGAGGAGAGATTCTCCAAGGACATGGTTATTTTGTCAATCAAGGTAGGTTAAGTGGTAACAAAAATTGTTTCTAAAGTCTTAGAATTGAATTTAACTTACAATATCTTTGTAGGAAGGTTGTGTATCCACAACGTGCAATTGTTCCTTCCATTTAGCATCAATGTCTCAAATTTCCATACATGGGTCAAGAGGTGACCATACCCAGGAATCAAAACCTTGCCCAATATTGTAACTCCCTTGTTCCTCATAATAGGGAAAAAACTAGTACCCCAAAAAATGAAAATAGCCAATCCACATTAATAGACACTTCATGTTCTACCAGCCAAAATAATGACCACTTATCTACATCGACTAAGGATAAAGAGAAAGTTACTTGTTCAAGTTCTTCCATTCCTTCACCATCACCATCAGAGGACCCCAAATAGTCACATTATGAAGAAATGGATAAGTTAATGAAATAATTTTATAGGAAGTGAAAACTGAAATGCAAATGGGTAGGTGAGTATTTGATCTCATTATTTGATCCCTAACTTTGTCCAAGATCTCATGGAGACCATCATCCACTAGTAGACCTTAGCGTGCACAATTTTTCAAAAACAAGTGGTGTACATCCAAGCTCTATTAAAGAAATTAGTGAACAAAATGTTGACATCTCCCCTCATCTATATGGAAAATGTTTTGATTTAATGAAAAAGATGGGTTATATGGGAGAATGTCTTTTAGGAAAAGGGAAAGGAATTGTCAAACCCCTAGTAGCATAGTTCAGATCTAATAGATCTAAAATAGGGGTTGAGTATATTGAACAAGACAATGCATAGATCACTCTGAAGTCTCATCCTAAACACAGTGATTCATCCTCTTCCATTTTGGTGTGGGTACATAAAGAAAGGGATGGTAATAACCAAAAAGTGGTTGACATTAAAATATGGATCTATCCTTCCTAGACTCATACCACACAAGATAACCACTCATAGACACCTTTAATAATAAAGATGATGATGATTCCACCAAGTGGGAATTTGAATTATTATTTGAAGAGTCCATTCATGACAAAGAATGTGATGTTGTGCACATTCCCACATCAAATGGTTTCACTGCATAGGGATCAACCTCTCATCTAGAATATACTTCACTAGGAGCCAATGTATGTCAAAATAACTCAGAGGCTGATATAAAATAGAAACATCACATCATATCATATGAGGATGATGAACCTATTGAATGGTTTCAATTTCAAACCCTATTTCCTAATTTCTTTCCAATATAAGTCAAAGATGACTACTATGAGCCACTCATAAGTTCTACTTTTCCTGACACTTTAGAGGAAGCACATGTCATAGACCTAACTGATATAGCATATGAACTATCTAATGAGGTCATGTCTTCAAACCTTGTGGAGTCCTATTCATATTACAATTCACGTTCCCTAATCCATCCCAAACTTATTAGCTGGGATACAACCAAGCCTAAAAATATTCCTAGTTTTGACACTGACCACGATGTTTTCATCTATCTTAACACAATTAAACCATCTCGTCGATGAAGAATGTAAGAAATCTACATAGATGGGTCTAATATCAATCATCTCAATCATACTAAAAAAGGCCAAACACTTCCAAGCCTTGATGATTTCCACCAAGTTTTAGCTAATCTTGAGGAAAAAATAGAAATGACACATCCAAAGGTGAAAACCCAACTATAGCACCCACAAATGAGGTGATTGATGCTTTACCTAAGCATTCAATTGAAATGTCATCTATCTTTAAACCAAAAAAAAAAGATCAACATTGGTATAGAGCAAGAACCAAGGATTACCTATTTGGCACAGTCTTTAAACACAGAAGAAAGAAGTTCATTCATTCACTTCTTTAAAGAGAGACAAATAAATTTTTCATGGTCTTACATATACATGTCAAGATTAGACCCAAATTTAATCCTCCATCACCTCAACATTCCTCCAGAGGTCAAGCTAGTTAAGCAAAAGCTCAGGAAAATGCATCCCCGCATAGTATTGCTAGTCAAAGAAGAATTAGAGAAATTGATTAGCACCAACTTGATCTGGTCCTTACCCTATGCATCATGGATATCAAAAATTATGCCTATATCAAAGAAAGATGGTAGTTTATGCATCTGCATTGATCTTTAGGATGTAAAGTAAGCATGTTCTAAAGATGATTTTCCCCTTCCCAACATTGACACCATTTTAGATCTGACAACGGGCCATTCCATGTTTTTAGTCATGGATAGATTTTTAGGGTATAATCAAATTAGGATAGCACCAAAAGACCAAGATAAAATAACCTTTACTTGTGCACAAGGCACATTTTGTTGGAACATAATGTCTTTTGGGCTAAAGAATGCAGGAGCCACCTATCAATGAGCCATGACCACTATCTTTCATGACATGATACACATCTTTATGGAAGATTATTTATATGATATCCTTGCAAATCTCATACCCAAGAAAAATAGATTCAAAGTTAGGCTAAATCCACAAAATGCACTTTCGGCATCAAATCTAGCAAGCTTCTAGGATATATTATCTTGGCCAAAGGAATCAAAGTTGATCCTAAAAAGGTATAAGCTATAATCCACATGCAACCTCTTAAAAACCTAAGTTAGCTACATTCTCTTTGAGGAATACTTCAATCATCATGTTGTTTCATCTCCTATTTAGCAAAAAAGTGTGTGCCTTTTACCGACTTACTCCACAAGGACATAATTTTTAAGTGGGATGATTAGTGTCAAATGGCCTTTGATTTACTCAAAAACTACTTGATGAATCCCCCTATTTTGGTACCTCCAATATCGCACAAACCATTGTCACTATATATTTCCTTGAAAAATAAATCAATTAGAGCTCTCTTAGCACAAGAAAATTACCATGGAAAAGAAAGGGCCATTTATTACATCAGTCACACCCTGGTCAACTATGAGTTCAATTACTCCTTTATTGAAAATTATTTTTTAGACATAGTTTTTGCTTCTCAAAAACTATGCCATTATCTTTTGACACATAAGGTTAAGCTCATCTCCAAGATCGATCCCCTAAAATATCTTCTCAGCAAAACAATGTTAATAGGTAGATTGGCCAAGTGGGTGATGATCCTAAGTGAGTTTGATATTATGTATGTCGATAGGAAATCAATAAAAGGGTAGGTCATTGGTAGATGTGCCCATGAAAAGCTTGAATCCTATCTTAGCTAGTTTTTGAGATATGCACATTCTTCAAATAGAGCTAATAACTTGGATGTTCTATTTTGATGGTTCTTAGACACACCATGGTTCAGGCACTAGTATTTTTTTCATCATGCCACTGGGTGTTACCATCCCCAAATCCTAAAAACTACTTTTCCCTTGCACCAACAACATGTTAGAATATGAAGCCTTGGTCTTAGGCCTCAAATAGTGCTTTACAATGGAAACTAACAATGTGTTCTAGGCTTCTTATAGCGAAATGGTCATCTCTTTTTGGGGTCAAACCCTCTAGTAAGTCTTATTTTCCTCTAGTTAAGATTCTATCTAGCTCAAAAAATGGTTCATGTGTGATTATCATTTTGGATGAACTAGTAGACCATAGAATTGCTTCAATGGCTTCTACCCTAGTGGGAAAGTTTATTGGGAAAAGGTTGAATATAGATATAGTGAGATCTTTCACTTAGAACAAATGGAACCTTAAAGGATAGGTCCATGTTATAGTGATGGCAAAAGGCTTCTTGTCTTTTGACTTCACATGCACTGAGGACTTGTCAAACATCCTATGTGAAGGGCCTTGGAGTATAGGTTGCTCAACCCTGGTGCTCCAAAAGTGGTCTTCGAGGCTAGATTTGAATTAATCTTTTTTTGTGCAAGCACCAATTTGGATAAGACTTGCAAAGTTGCCACTAGAGTTTTGGATTGAGGATGTGTTCGTGGCTGTGGAAAATTCCTTTGGCAAACTTCTATCAATAGACCTGATAATAGCTTCCAAAAGAAGATTAACATATGCAAGGATTTTTTTTGGAGGGAGGGAAGGGGATGACATGCCAGAAGTTGTGAGTTTTCACTCTAAGTTGGGAACACATACACAATAGTTGGATTATGAAAGTGTTCCTTTTGTTTGTTTTCACTATTTGAAATTTGGGCATAAGGCAAATCAATGTCCTAAGGTTAAAGCTGAAAAGAAAAGGATTCCATTATCTTTTAACATGGAAAAGGAGAAAAATAAATGGAAAAAAAGGATATCAAGGGTGGCTAGAAGACCTAGGTGGAGGCTCTAAAGGCCCCCATCAAAGGAGGGAATAAATCAGCCCAGAATGATCCTAAGGTAGATAAGATAGTGGATGTTGTCTTGTTTGGACCAAAGATTATTAAGGTGGCAGAACCATAGAATTTAATGGAAGGCCATGTTGAAGGAGGGAATAACCCAAACCACAGAGACTTAAAGGGAGACAAGACAATGGAAAAGGTTGAGTCTGAATCTAAGTTAAGAGAGAAGGAAGTGTTGGCTCCTCCTCAAGTGATTAATATAGAGAATGGTAGTCAGTCTCACAAAAATATTTTGTCAAAATCCAAAATACAAAGAGTGGGGGAATAAGCCTTGAATATTGAAGGGGAGTTAGTAAGGGAAAAACAAGAGGAAGTCTTGTGTCTTCCCTTGTCTTCCAAGAAGGACCATAATGTTTCATGTAATTTGCAAATGAGATTAGAGAGGGATCTCTCTTTATCTCCAAAGCCTAAAAAGAAAAATAGTTAAGAAGCCTCCCTAGTTTCTCCAACAAAGACTAGGAATCATAGTAGACCAAATGTGGGAGTGAGGTCAAGGTCAAAAGGAAGAAGATCTACTAGTCAAATAAAACAAGATGAGAACAAAAGAAGTGTGGTGGATGGAAGTGAAAGAACTCTTTTGAAGTTTACTCTAGTTTTAAATGACGATAATTCCTTGGAATATCAGGGGTGTTAATGGAGCCCATAAGAAAGAAATAATTAGGAACATGATTAGAGATTAGAGACCTAATATTTTGATGATACAAGAGACTAAAATGAAGAATGAGAGCTTGAGTAAGATTTCTTTTAGCAATAATATGAGTGGGGAGGCCTCAAACTCTGAAGGTACATCAGGAAGTTTGTTTACTCTATTCAACAATAAGCAGTTCAGATATACTACTTTGTACAATGATGGTAATATCATTTTTCATAAAGTGTTTCATTAGTATTCCAGTGATTTTTGGTTCCTTTTGAATGTCTATTGCCCAAATTCCAAAAGGCAAAAAAATAATTATTGGTCTAAACTTTGTGATATGGTTCAAACCAGTAATATAAATAAAGGTATTATTATGGGGGACTTTAGTACTCCTCTAATGGATGAGGAGAAGTTGGGAGTTTTGGCTCTAGACCGGGAAAGCAAGATGGATCTCTCCAACTTTATAAATATCCTAGCTTTCTTGGATGTGGATCTTTTGAGTGGTGCTTATACCTAGTCCAATAAAAGAATTAGTAGTGATTGTATTTAAATTTGGTTGGATAGAGCTCTTATCTCTCTGGACTAGTTGTAGTCTTTCTCCTCTAAGTTGTCTCTACTTCCTAGAGTTGGCTCTAATCACTCCCCTATATCCCTCTTGGTTGTCTCTATTGAACCAAGGATGAACTTCCCTTTTCAGATTGAAAAGATGTGGACTTCCCATCCAGACTTACTAAATAAGATATGCCATTGGTGGGGAATGGAAGTTGAAGGAACAAAAATGTTTAGAGTTGCAAAGAAGTTAAGTAATGCAAAACAAATGATAAAATTCTAGAACAAGATTAATTTTGGCCATATTTTTCATGAAAAAGAAGATTTGTCTATCAAGCTCACTTCAATTTAGGATACTATTCAACAAGAAGGGAATAATGATTTGAATAGGAATGTTGAGTTGACTATTTTGATAGACTTGCATAATATTATAAACAAAGAAGAGAAGTTCTAGAAGCAAAGATCAAGAATTCATTGGCTTAAAGAAGGGGATCAGAATACCAAGTTTTATTTTTTTTCTCTTCTCTTCTATCTTGGGATCCCTTGTTATTAGAGTTGGATCGAAATGAAATTGTCTCTTGTCTTCCAGAGGTTATCCAACCCCATCATAACAAAATGTTGAGGGCAATCCCAAAAGTGTAGGAAGTTAAAGAAGCTTTATTTTCCTTGCCTGTGGATAAGTCCCTTGGATCAAATGGTTTGCCAACTTTTTTTTTCCAAATTTATTGGGAGGTGGTTATGGAAGATATGGTGAAGGCTATTCAATAATTTTTTGGAGCAAGAAGCATCCTAAAAGAGATAAATTCTACTTTCTTGATCCTAATTCCTAAAGTTCTAGGGGGCTGATTCTTTGTATAAATTTAGGCCAATTAGTCTTTCTAACTCTTTCTAAGATTATCTCAAAGGTGTTAACTACTAGAATACTTAAAATTCTTCCTTTAATCATATCTCAACAACAAATGGGATTTGTCCTTGGAAGATAGATTTTAGATTCTATCATGATCGTTCATGAAGTGATTCATTCCATGGAAGTAGGAAAAAGAGAAGGAATGCTCCTTAAGCTAGATCTCTCAAAAGTCTATGATCGGGTTGACTGGACTTTTCTTTGTTTGGTGCTTCAAGCTTTTGGCTTTGATTAGAAAGTTTGTAAGCTTATTTCTCAACTTATTTCTACTTATTCTCTTGCAATATTATTTAATGGGGCTCCCTCTAATTTTTTCAAACCTTCAAGAGGGCTAAGGCGGGGGGGTCCTCTCTCACCTATTTTGTTCATTATTTTGGTTGAATGTATTGGAAGGTTGATTGAGAAGCACAAATAGGAAGGGAGACTTAAAGGGATTAAACCATCCTCAAGATGTGCTCCTTTTTCTCATCAATAGTTTGTGGATGACACTATTATGGGAGGGAAAGCATCTATTAAGGAGGCTAAAGTGATGAAGAAAATTATAGATATATATACTAGAGGATCAAGACAACTTATTAATTGGGAGAAAAGCTATGTTTTCTTCATTAATACTCCAGAGGATAGACAAAGGAAAATTGTGAGTATTCTTGGATGTGGAGTGGGAAAGCTCCCTTCTAATTATCTTGGCCTTCCTATGGGAACTAATCCTCTTGATTCTTTCTAGAATGGGATCATTGACAAGTTTAGTAAGAAGCTACTGGGGTGGAAAGGAGCTTCTCTTAGTCAAGTAGGCAAATTCCTTTTGGTTAAATCTACTCTTTAGAATTTTCCAATGTATGGCTTGAGTATCTTTGGGATATTGGTTACATTTTTAGAGAACATGGAAAAGATTCAAAGAGTTTTCCTTTGGCCTAGAAGGGCCAAAATGATATCCCCTTGTGGCTTGGGATAATGTTTGTCTTCCTAAGAGCTATGGGGGCCTAGGAATTAGGAAATTAAAACATCTCAATTTGGCTCTTCTAGAAAAATATATCTGGTGTATTTTTAATAGTATAGGGGAATGGAGAGATATCTTTATAAATAAGTATATCAGAAGAACTACTATTTAGTTCTTGCTTAGTAATGAGGACATCCTTAATGGGTCTATTATTTGGAATGGTATTCTTAAGGCAATAGATCTAGTCAAGGAAAAAATTATTTGGAAAGTGGGAAATGAGGAGTATATCCTCTTCTAGCATGAAAATTGGTTGATTCAAGACCCCCTTATAAATAATCCAATATTTTAAAATTGGTCTAATGTTTGTATTAGGCAATTTGGTTTGAAAGTAAGTGATTACAGAATAGATTAGGGTTAGAGAAACCTATCTTTCATTTCAGAGGATCTCAAGCTAGTTATGACAATGTTGAACTCTATTATTATTAAAAATAAGAAGGATAAATTAATATGGGGTGACAACCCTAATGGTTTTTAATTGGTTGCTTTAGGTTATAACTCTCTTTGGATCTTGAAGGAGAATCCCCCTTGGGCTAAACCCATATTACTTGGTCTTACCCCTAAGATTAATATTTTTTACTAGCTAGCCTTGCAAGACAAAATTTTTACATAGGAAAATCTAATAAAAAAGAGGTCATCTTATGCCCAATAGATGTATTCTGTGTAAAAACCAAATGAAATTGATTAATCATATGTTTATCCACTATTCATATTCAAGGGAGGTTTGGGACAACTTAACTAAGAATTTTGGGGTAAGTTGTTGCAAGTCAGGCAATGTCCTAGATTTCTTTTTCCACTGGATTAGTATGTTCAAAGTTTCTAACATGTAGGATTTTAGCACCTAGTCTTTGCCTTATTTCTTTTGGGGAATCTGGAAGGAAAAAAATAGAATCTTTAGAGATAGAGAGAAACCTACTTATGTCCTAGTGAAAAATATTTATAGAAACATTAAGGAAAATTATCAAATTAGAAAGGGGGGAGATATTGAAAATGGTGGTAATAAGATGGAGAAAGCCAAGGATAGGAGGACTAAAAGACATGAGGCAAAGTGGATGCTCCCTCCTGAGGGATGGCATAAATCAAATTTTGATGGTGCAAAAAAATGCAACCCTAGACCATTGAGTTGTGGAGGTATCATTAGAAATAGTTATGGTGGAGGGGTGGTGGCTTTTTCCCATCCTTTGGGTTTTCAGACAAACCATTATGCAGAAGCCAGTGCAGCACACCACACAGTGAAATTGGCTTTGGACATGGGAGTTAATAAATTATGGTTGGAGGGGGATTCTAATAGATGTATTAAAGGGATCACCCAACCATCATAGTCTATAGCTAATCTCATTGAAGAGACCCACTCACTTCTTGACAACTTTGAAAGTGTCCATGTCACCCATGTTTATAGGGAGGCTAACCTTGTGGCAAACTAGTTTTCCAAAAAAGCAGTGAGACAAGACAAGGTGATGATTTAGAATTTAGGTGGGAATATTCCAGAAGAAGTGAGGAGTCTCATTAAGCTAGAAAAAATCTAGGGAGTTACAGTGGAAATCTATTTGTAATAATGATCATAAATGTAAGTGTGGCTGTGAATTTTTGCAATTATGGCATTTACAAAAAATACAGTCAAGTGAGGTTATCTATGTCATATCAACACATTTTGTGAGTCAATTTTTTCATCCTCATCTATAATTTTGGGGTAAATGAAAAACAAATTGGAAATTATTAGAGAAGTGGAAAGTAGATATTTCAGAGGCTTGACAAGGGTTTTCAAATGTTGGGGTTTATGAGAATTGTTTGTGTTGAAAACTCAGAAATGGTGGGGAAAATAAGTAGGAAGGTACCTATTGGTGAAGTGAAAAAATGGAAACAAAGGGGAAAAGTCTAGGAGAAATTGGAGAAGGGTGGAATAGCCAGCTATATTGCTAAACTCCATGGTTTTGACCCACCGGTCACTAACAATATGGTCAACTCTTGGAAGGATGGGAGGGTTAAAGTGGATGGGGTTTCTCTTCAAATCATAAAGGAAGTCATAGCTCTTGTTACTAAAATTTTTGCTGAAGGGTTTTAATTTTACAGAGATAAGAAGTCGTCTGAAAATGCAGCCAAGGATTTCACAAGGAATTTAGAGGAAAGGAATGATCTAGTAAAGTTTGAAACTTAGTATGAAATGGATTCAATCAAAAAACTATGGAGTTATGTTTTAAGGGTTGTAATTGAGTAAATTTCTATGGACAATAGATTTGACAGTGTTAGAACTCACCATTTTGTTTTACTTAATCATTTCTTCCATGGTGTCAAGATCTCTTTCCCCTTTTTTTATTTACTTCTACGTGTAAGGGTATCTTTGGACATGAGAAAAAACCCTCTATGAATCTAGCCCTGCATGAGGGATTATTACTACTAATTTATGAGCATTTCAAGGCTCAGACCATTAGCAAAACCCCCCTGCAGGGTGTGAAAGCTTCTAACAATTCTAGTAGCTCTAGCTTTTCACCTGATATAGAAGATGTCCAAAGTATCAGTTTAGAGGGTGATGAAAACATTTCTTCTAGAAATAAGGCCAAGGATTTAGAGAAGAAATCACCCTCATCTATTGAAACTCTAAGTAGGAAAAGTGCAAGAGGACACGGGTCCAAAACTTCAAGCCAAGGTGATAAAAAATATAATAAGGAAGGGAAGGATATGAAAACTAATGAAGAGGATGATGAGGAGATAGAAATTAAGAGAGATGAACCAATGGAAAAAAAATGGAGGAGGTCAAATGAGAAGGATGTTGAGGGAATTTTTGGTTCTGGGCCAGAGGTCTCTACCATTCCTCTTTCCCCCATTAATCCTCTGGTACAGGATAAGGAGAAAACTGATGGTCATGGTGGAGAGGTGGTTATGAAGGATAGGTGGAAGGCTAGAGAAATTTTAATGTAAGAACTACCAAAATGGGAATTGTCAAAGAGCAATGAACCCCCAAATTCTAGAAGAAAAACAAGGTCAGCTCTAGTTCATGGATCTCATTAATCCTACTATGGTGGCTATAATGGATAACTCAAGGGAAACTAGTATGAATTTGTTGAACAATGCTAGAAATATCATGATTAAAAAATTTAGGTCAATCAAATGACTTTACCATGAATTGGAAGAGTTCAAAGAAAAAATTGGTTGATTGGAAGACAAAGGGAAGAAGCTAGATTGTGGAAAACTAAATGATTAGGGGGACCGACTCAGTTTGGCTGAGAAGAGAATCCAAAATTTGGAGAAATATAATCATAATCTAGAAAATCAAATGATTTCCATTCTAAATTCTACCAATGACAACATTTCATCCTTCACTAGAATGCTAAAAGTTAGGGATCTTCTAGATGAGAGTAAGGACAAGGACAAATAAAGAGCCAAGATGGAAGAGGAAGTGATGACTGGCACCACTTTTTGCAACTTGGATCAGAAAGGTCAAAAGGTGTAGGAGCAGATGGTTGAAGAGGCTCACAAATTCTATGAAGTAGCATAGATGATGCAAGAGCTAGAGCAAAAGATAGACGAGTAACCTTGATTTTTTTCTATCTTTTGTTGTTAGATTGCTGTTGTTTTTTGTTTAGTTGGCTTTTTGTGGTATTGGCTTTTTTTCTATATGTTGAACTGGCCCTTTGGTTGGCATTTATTATTTGGCTAGACTTATTTTTCTTATTATTAACTTTGTGTTTTTGGTTGGGCTTATCTACTTATTATCAGCCTCAGATTTGTATTAACTTTTGGGTTTTAGGATCCCTATAAAACCTATTTATCTTATCAAAATAGTGCTAGAAGTTTATGGAGATTCCCAACTGATCATTAATCAATTCAATGACACATATTAGACCAAGGATGAAAATTTATTTCCTTACAAACATATGGTTGACACACTTAAGGCATGTTTTATTCATATTACTTTTGAACAAATTCCTAGAGATAAGAATAGAGTAGTAGATGCCATGGCCACATTGGCCTCCTTACTTCAGTTACCAGAGTAGCATGAGTGGTATGAGTTCTTAGTAGAAGAGGTGGTTCAACTTGTGTTTATTCAATCTAATTCCATCATTATCTACCATTTATACACCCCTAATTCCCTCTAGTATAAACCTAGCATCAACTACCTCTGAGACAACACCATTCCCTCCAATCTCTCATGCAACCAAAGACACAACTTTATCCAACAGACCTCTTGCTACACTTTGGTGAATAATATGTTTTATAGAAAAGGTCTTGATGGTACTTTTTTTAGATGTATGGAAAAGGAAAAGTCAAGGGTCACTCTACAAGAAGTCCATGCAGGGATCTGTGGGTCACACTCTAGTTGGTTTACACTAGCAAAGAAGATTCTTAGGATGGGTAATTTTTGGCCAACCATGGAAAATGATTCTATCAACTATGTTAAAACTTGGAAAAAGTATCAAATCCAGGGTAACCTTATTCATGTGTCGGCCTAGGAGCTCAATCCTTTAGCCACACTATGACCTTTTTATTAGTGGTGCTTTTATTTGATTGGAGCCATCCACCCACCTTCCTCGGTGGACATAAATGGATTATCACATCAACAAAATACTTCACCAAGTGGGTTGAAGTGACACCACTTACTAACTCTATAGGAAAAAAAATATCTTCCTTCATTATAAATCATATTAGTTATCATTTTGGTGTACCGCATGCCATTCTCATAGACAATGCCTTGTATTTTAAGAATCAAATAATTGATGAATTATGTGAAAAATTTCACATTATACATCATTCCTCATCAATTTATTATCCCCAAGGCAATGGCCAAGAAGAGGCCACCAGCAAGATCATTATCAACATTCTCAAAAGAATCATCAACGATATTGGTAGAGATTTGCATTTATAGCTAAACTCCACTCTCTAGGCCTACAAGATGAGTGTTAGGACACCTACAGGTGCAACACCCATCTCCTTGGTTGATGGTTGTGAAGCCATTCTTCCTTTAAAGTTTGAAATCGCATCCTTGAGAGTTAATTTTTGTGATATTGTATCCGATGAGGATTACAGACTAGCCTATTTAGAGAAATTTTAATTATTAGAAGAACATCAGCATGTGTTATATGAACACCATAAAGTGTATCAGAATAGACTATTAAAACATTACAAAAAAGGTCAAACCCCACATTTTTTAGATTGGTGATCTAGTCTTCTGAGAGAACCCAAAGAATCAAGTCACTAGGGAAAAGAAAGGAAAATGGGAGGCCAATTGGATTGGTCCTTATATTAGTTCTTAAAAACTTTTTGATTGTGATGGAGCAAACCTAGTAGAACCCATCAATAACATTCATCTCAAAAAGGTTCTATGTCTAAAGCTTTTAGGAAACACCCCATCACCAAAAATATTTTAAAACACCAGAAAATATGAAAAAAATTGTACAAAAGAGATGAGAAATGTCATCTTTAGTTTAAAAAGGAGTGAGAGATAGTAGTTTTGGACTTCCATAAACAACACAAGTCCTTCAATGTGGAAATACAATCAAGACATGACTCAAGCAACTTTTTCAAAGATAATTTTTGCTTTTTTATGGCTTACCTAGCATAGTTGAGTTAATTTTGCACATACCTAATTGAGAAACACTTGTGGGTTAAAATTTAGTGGTTTCTTAGCATCAAAAATAGTTCATAGCAACAAAGAAGTCAACATAATAGCAACAATAGAAAGAACAACAAATTAGAAGAAACATGGAGTCAGATAATGTATTGAGATATCATAGACATAAATTATAGGAAAATTAGTGCACATCTTATCTATCCACCATGACCAATAATTCCTAATATCCATTGTCATCTTCATTTCATCGATTTGAATTCTTAAATTTCCTTTTTCCTCCATCATCTCCAATATAGCTATCCAAGCCCACTTTTCACCTTTTGACCACTTTTGGTCTACTTGACTCTTTAGGTGCCTCCACGTGGTCTTGGTTATCTCCATATTCCAAAAAATCTCACTCACATCCACGTTTCACACCAACCAATTCAAAAATCATCAAAAGTTGCCAAAAATTACAAAAAAATATCAAAAACATCCAAAAATTGTCCAAAATTACCAAAAATTTTCAATAGAGGGTAATAATTGTCAAAAATAGTGAAAAGCCCCAATAAAAATTAACAACACCCCAAAAATTCTAGTCAAACATGGCTCACTTCAACTCAAATAAGCTATTTAAATATGCATAAATTATTAATGTATTTTTCAAATTGATGATCCATTGATTTCATGCTGAATTGGTGTCTTTCTATAATTGCTACTCCTTCAGGACAAGTTTGTGTACCTCAACAGGCTTTATATGAAATCAATGGTGAAGGCCCCCTATATTGAAAACTATTTAAATATTATATGGTGTGTTTTATAGCTCCATTACCTCTAGAAAAATAATAAAGAATGCCTCAACCACATTAAGAAGTAGTGTAGTTATGTCTTGAAACATCTTGCTAGACTTTGGAACATCTAGCACAATGTGAATCATGCAAAAGCCTTTGGTAGAGTCCCCTCTTTTTTCCTCTTGTTAAGAAAAATGATTCCTAATGGATTATTAGTTTTATTTATGTTATAGTGGCCACAATTAATCTAGACCCCTTTAACAAATATATCAATGTTATCCCTAAAGGCCCAAATATCCATTGGACTCTTTCATCATCACCTAATAGGGAGCACCAAATAAATAAGAATAAGTTTGAGAGATCATGGTTATCTTTCCTTTCTAGCCCTTGAGCACCATTTTAGGCCCTTGGACCACTTTTTTAGGCCAAAACACCTTTTTCAAGCCCCTCAAGTGCCTCTTTAGGCCCCCAAAATGCCTTTTAGGCCCAAATGCCTTTTTCAAGGCCCTGTTTTATCTTTTTAGGCCCTCGAAGCACCTTTTTAGACCTAGCCACCTTTTTTGAGCCCCTCAAACACCTTTTTTGGGCCCCTTAAGTGCCTCTTTAGGCCCCCAAAACACCATTTAGGCCCAAATGCCTTTTTCAAGGCTCTATTTTTTTCTTTCCAGGCTCCCAAAGTGCCTTTTAGGCCCTCAAATGTCTTTTTAGCCCTTGAAGTGCCTTTTTCAAGGCCCAAATGACCTTCCTGGACCTCCAAGTGCCTTTTTCAAGGTCCCACTAGATCACTTTTCACCATCCAAGCCTCTTGTGGGTCCAAAACACCTTTTTACAGGCCTCATGAGCATCCATCTTGACACACACCTAGAGAAAAATCCCAACTTTGGTCTTAAGCTTGTCTCTAAAGGTTATCAATATATACATAATTGTGCCTCACAATTCATGGTTTTGCACTTCCTTCTTTTTCCACCTTAAACACCATGGCTCTTTGAATGTTATACAAATTTTTACTCATCTTTCATTAAGAGCTTGCACTAACATTTAGTTCCCCACATACAAGTAAAGGTTTTTCTTCCTTTATAGATTGTATTGTTCCCACTTTTACAGAGATTGATACCTTTCCCAACTATTTGCCAAAATCCCAAAAACATTCAAACATCTATCAAAAATTCTAAAAATAATTAATATCTATCAAAAATTCCAAAAACATCCACATAGTGCTTAGAATGCTAAAAACATCCAAATACATTCCAAAAATATCAAAAAAAACAAACAAGACAATCTTTATCCAACACATTAACATCAACACTAGTTGTCCTTTTTCTTGCCACAAAAACAAATGCAAATTTTATTCTATTACTATGGAAATGACAACATTACATTCAAATAGCATCTATTAGATCATTTATTTTTGCCTCCCTGGGGGAGGTGATAAGATAGGGTGTCCAATCAATGGCATTTCTCTAGACCTAGCTCCTGAAGAAGAAGCCCTTGGCATCAATCCTCTACATACCCACACTGCATCTATGGGAATCAAAAATCTACCACCATGTAATTGTGCATTCAATAGTTGTGTAAACTCCCTATCCAAAAATTGCATCTCCCATCGATTCTTACTAGGGAATTCCTAATGATAAAATCCCATATAATAAATGGCTTCTCAATGTACTTTCACTATCTATTGCATATCCATGAACACATTCTCCACTAGCTTATTTATTATGGGTAAAGTGATTTCTCATAGGACTACATCTAGCTCCTGCTATATTTGATCAATTTCCATTCACCAATGCTCCATGTCCACTTTTATCTTACCCAACTGCTATTGCAATTATCTCACCTTTGACTCATTAATGCTAACCAATCATGTAGATTCAATTTTAGGGTGTTTGATTTTGCAATTGCCTCCTTAAATGAATCATATTGTGATTGCAGTAACACCAACTGATTTTGTGCACTCTCTAAAACCACTTGTGCCATCTTTAAGGATTCTTGTAACCTCTACACTCATGATCTCTCTGCCTAGATCCCTACATTTTTTTTCTTTTGCTCATGATTGCTCCACCTGTAGTTTCACTTCTAATGCTAGTACTCGTGCCTACTTTGTATTCATCATTGCTTGGAGTTGTCTTGCCTCCATTTGCACTCCATCTTCTCGTACCTTCTCCATCAACCTCAATAAAAATATAACTTCTTATTTTGCATTTTCTACCTAGACTCACTCTACGGCCAACATTCTCTATAATTCTTCCACATCATTTGATGATTGATCTCCATCTAGTGCCTCTAGTTGTAGCTCATCTGCACTCACACTACTAGTTTCTCCTTTTATTAACATTTGTCTTAGAATTCTAAGACTAATCAACTAATGTGATCCACTCATCACCTCACCCACACTGATGACTTTCACCTCTCTCAAAGCTTTTCCCATAGACTTTTTAGAAGAGTTCATCTCCCCCACCTCCATTATTTCCTCTGACATGCTCTTCGCCACTTTGAATAGACTATTCTCTACCTACATCATCAATTCATCATCCAATACCACCTGCAATGCCTTCCACATTTTAGTCCCTAACAACATCATTAATGTTGACAAGGGCATTTCTTCTACCCTGGCCCCTACATCCTTAGGTTGTGCCAGTGCCTATCTTACATGGCTAAATTTTTCCACTCATGAACTAAAACTTGCAGTTTAGATTGATACACCAGTTCCCTAGAAGTTTGCCAACTATACTTTTCCCTTCATCCTTGCCTAATCTATGTTCCTTGGCTAGTATCGCCCTTCTACTATGACTAATCTAGTGAGCCCGACATGCATTCACTTACGCACTTCCTCATATTTCTCAATATACCTGACGACTATGTTACACTCTTCACCTTGCTTCATTCCATCTCCATGCTATCTACTTATTCATGGCCATCACTCACTTGGACTCATTCTTTATTGGCCTTACCATGCATCCACTTTCTACATCCCACTGTACCAGTACTAGGTACACCCACCCCCTAGCTCTGACATTCAGGGACCCTAATCCACATAGACACATATATTCTACAATAATTATATGATACCATTGTTGAATTATTGCTAACATATCCTATGTTTTTTTATTAGAGCTGTACAATAGTAGCTTCCGGGAAGAATTGAACAAACTTGACACTATATGCACACAACTATCAGCACTCCTGGTCTACAAATAATGGTTTTTCTACTATTATAAACTTCTAGTACCTCGATGATGTACTTGACTAGAGCTACTAGGATGAAGTCATGATATTATATTTGCCTTTGGTTTTCCACAATTTTGCTCCAATAATCCTTTGATTTTTAGCATTATTGGTGTCCACTTGTAAGTGCCTCCTCTCATCTAGAAGGCCATTTGTACCTTGACTAATTTTGTATGATGCCTTAGGTGAGATTCTTTATCTTATATGTGACTATTTGTATGCTTGTTTTACTTACTATGGCTATAACTTTTAGTAGTTGTCATATTTTTTGTGTACATTGTCTGTATTTGGTGGCACTTCTCAAGGGGATACAATATTCATATCACCATACTTGATCTAGTGGTGGTTGTATTTGGTCACTTTTATTAAACTCTCTATGATGACATTTAATTTGCATCTTTTTACAAAAAGTGACAATTAGTTGCATTCATTTAGTTTGCATTTTCATCTTGGGTACCTTAAAAATACATGGTTGAAACATAAATCAAGATAACACACACAAGTCTCAACAACAACAATCAACAAAAAGGCTAAAACAATTCGATTAAGACTATCAAACAATAGGTCACAAACCAACATACTGGTGCACAGTTAACACTCTACTATTGTGGACTTGGTCCCATTACGACCCTACCACCTTGCATCACACCTCATTCTTGCCTATTATTTTTTTTTACCTATTGCATTATGTGGCCTTTGAATCTCAAAACAATTATGGTCCCTAATTTCCCCCATTCTTTATACCATGTCACCTATTGCATTATGTGACTTTCAAATCTAAAACAATTATGGTCACTAACTCATCACACCAATCATCACATTTTATGCATTCACTTCTTCACCTATTCTTATTGGGGTCTCTAGTTTCATTTCATGACTTTTGAATCTCAAAGGTTGAGTCCCATCCCATGTCTTTTCATCTCTAGCACATTCATCCCCCTCCATTTTTCACTTTCATTCACCTTATTTTCCCTTCTCTTATTTTTATCTCATTATGTTCATCTCAGATTTCACATCTCCTTTCCAAATTTCATTTCATTTCAATTCATTTTATCACATTTCATCCCATTACAATTTATCACATTTTTGTTCATTTACAATTTTCATTTCATTACATTGTATTTTACTCATCACATTTCTTTCATTACATTTTATTTATCACATTTCATTTCATTTCACTACATTTCATTTAATCACATTACATCTCATTTTACCACATTTCATTTCATTTCATCGCATTACATTTTTTTACATTTCAATTCATTTCTTACATTCCATTTTATCACATTTTATTCATCACATTTCATTACATCCAATTTCATGTCATTACATCACATTAAATCACATTTCATTTCCTTTCACTTCATTGCATCACATTTTATTCAACACATTTCTTTCATTACATCACATTGCATTACATCACATTTCATTTCATTACATCAAATTTCATTTTAATACATCTAATTTAATCACATTACATTTCATCTCATTTTATTGCATTTTATTTACACATATTTCATTACATTCATACTATTACATTACTTTTTCATTCATCACATTTTATTTCATTCATACATCTCATTACTTAACATTCCCTTTGTACATTTCATTAACACATTTCACTTATATATGACATTTAAATACTTCATTCCCTATCCACATATCATGCTATTCTATATACTATATTAGTCATCCACAAATACATCAATATCTACTATTATCTTATCAATCAAATCACACAATGACATGCATACATCAGTCCATGATATAACTGATGCGTTAGTTTGAACATCACAAAGCTTGAATTTCTCATAAATCAAGAGATTGAACAATGTATCAAAAAGATCATGTCAACATGAATATGAGATGGATTGCATCAACATAAATGATCACATCACATGAACATAACAAGATTGCGAAATGTATCCACATGAATGTCAAAAAGTCACCAAGTACATCAGCATGACTATCCAATAGTCCTCATCAATAAAAAAACATATGATAAGTATTGCAACGACAAAAGATATAAAATCATCCCTATGTCTCATTGCCTATATCATCTGTGTCACTCCTATCCTCTCATGGAGCTTTCTTAGTTGTATTTGTAATCATTATGATATCTATCTTTGTGGGTGTATGATTGGTTGTAGCCCCCTCTATCTTTAGTGGCAGTGGTGGTGTGTGGTGGCCTCAGTATCATTGAAGCTATAAAATCTTGGAGCATTCTCATCAACTCACCCATCAGATCCTCTAGGGCACTCATCTAAGTCTCCATATTCATGGATCCCCTAGCCCCTAGTAATGGTTGCACATATAGTGGTACTTGATACTACATATCTCATGGATCTCTGATAGGAACCTATGTTTGTAGCCTATGTTGTCATATAAATTGTACATCATTGAGTAACCTAGCCTTGACATGCTTTATATTGTCTTTTCCAACACCATCATCCCACTAACTAGATCCTATACTAATTCCCATAACTCCTTTGAGTCTTGCCCCACTACAACCATAGATCCATCCAAACCTCTTGACAACCACATCTACTAGCCTCTGCATTGGACCCCATGCAATAACCCGTTGTGGTAGTACCACTACTGTGTGGTCCCATCCTCCATATCTCCCCCATGCTCTAATTGCACCTCTAGCTCTCCCTCTAGCTCAACACCTCCCTTTACCTCCCCCCCAGCTGCTATCCTCATTCCCATCTTCTCTTCCACTTGACTACTCATCAATGTTAGGAATAAGCTTTGTTGGATCTATGTATCTCAAGAAGGGATGCTCATGAAACCATTATGAATAGTTTCCCTCTATCCATGCATTTACCTCTTTATCTCTCAATGCCCATGGCTATGGAGTATATATCATCTAGAGAAAGGCCTAAAAAAAAAACCTATTATTCCAAAGTTGGCCCTATACTGCCCTCCCTACCTATACCTGAGCATAATCTGTTGATCCATGTGGCATGCCCTACTGCCACCCAAACTATCTCACAACCCACAAGAAACAAAATCTCTCTATCACCGTAGGAATCCGACCAAGAAAAAGAAATATCTTGGGCCAAATAAATATACCATCTCATCATTATCCTCAGCCCATGGCTTAGCAAACCTGTATGGTCTCCACATGACCTCATCAATATCATCCAATATCCATCGCCAATAATCTATCTTTCCCAAAACGAGATGCATAATCACTCCTGAATACATGTATATGTAAGGCATCTCTTAAGGAAATTTTTGCACACATATTGGATGAGTAATGGTTAGATTCTCCTATATCCATAACTATAATCCCATATCAATAACTATAATAATATCACCCCTACTAATAGTGATGAGGACATAGAGTATACAACCTGATGCAAATCATGATATAAGTGGGCCAATATGAAACTGCCTCACAAAAATCTTTGTGGCTAATCGATCATGTCATGTACCAAATGATCCCATCCAACTGGATATACCTGCCCCCATATTTTCGGAAACAAAAATCCTTCTATCAATCTAGCTAACATAGCTGACAATGACTCATACTGCAACATCTAAAACCATGATACATTGTCATCACCAATGTTGTCATCTCCAAGCAAATCTCTGAATGCAGTGCCATCTATAGTCTAGTCATAGTACACTAGGCCTCCTACTATCCAGATCCATAATAATTGATACACATCTTTAGAAGTCATGATTATCTCACCCATGGGCAGATGGAAAGTTTTGTGGTCCAAGTGCCATCGCTTAGCTACAGCTATCAATAGCCCTCTGTTCACTCGAAACTAGGGCATCTATATCAAATAGGTGAAACCAAATCTACCAATCACTTGTAACTCCTCAACCAATAATCTACTGAAAAACTCTAAGGTCTGTGGATACAATCATTGTACCATGAGCTTTCTCCCATGTACCTATTTATCAAACAATCAAATGACAAATGTCAATTTTCATCCCAAGTGATCATCATACACCAATCTACTTTCAAATATCTAGCTAAGTCAACTAATGGTTCTGCCTTATACCTATTATTTGTCCTACTTTGTATCTTGAGCCACACATTTTTGTTTCCTACTCTATATCCTAAGTTAGGGCATCATTCTTTATCTATCTATCATCAGATTGATCCTAAGACATCACTTTATGACTACTTGATTGCTATTATTTGCTTGTTCTGATAGACCACTACTCAATAGACTCAGACTCTTGCCTTTTGTGTTATCTTATGTTAAGTCAAGGTTTCACAATCTATTTATGCTCTTCAAGACCCCATTAGCACCATTTTAACAAGAAAATGTGATTCAAAATTCATTTGTGCTATTTTTAGAGTTGTATGCACTATTTGATCAAATGAATCCACTAAAGATGCATATGTGTTATTATAACACTTGCAAGCACTATTACATACTTCGGATGTGCTATAAAATGGGAAAGCACTACCAAAACATCAATATGTGCTACCTCAAAGAGCATAAGCACTATAAAATTCAAAATCACTACCCTAGTCCTCATATACACTACAAAATCCCTCAAAAGTGTCAAAGCACTCATATGCGCTACTAGCAAACCTATATGTAGTATTGTTTTACTATATGCACTAATTTGCTTCTATGCTAGGTTTTCATATGTGCTAATCTGTCTTGTCTATGTGCTAAACTATTGTTTGAATGTACTATAAGATTTTAAATGTGCTAAAAGAACAAGTAAAATGCTAAAACATCTAAATTACCACATTTACAATAGAAATTCATGAAAAAATCAAAAAACTAAGGGAGGAATTCAAAAATCTTCAAAAAGGAGGATCTCAATGACTTACCAAGGCACCAAAGTTAGTTGGATGCTTGAACCTACAATCTCTCTTGAATCTGTGGTCTCATAAAGGGACCACCATCCTTGCTAGTTTAGAGCTCCAAATCACCAAATTTAGAAGGGGAGTGTGAAAATGATGAGGGTAAAAGGTCTTTTCATGACTTAAGTAACCCTACTTATGTGCATTTATTTCACCTCTTTGCTCAATTTACCCAACATTAGAACTTTTTGCTCACTTTCGTGAATTGGGTATTGTTTTCAACCAACTTGATCATCTTCATCTATTAATTATCATCATTTCAAAAATAAAATTGGAACCTCCATATATTTTGCACATTCATTTTTTTTCCAATTTCATTTATGAGGGGGCAATATATCCATATCAAATTGGGGCATCAAAATTTTCTAAAAAATCAAAAACATTCTACCCCAACCAAAATTTTAAACATCAAGTCAAACAAAACTACGGTATCCAAGTAAAAAAGTTGCAACACTAATCAACAAAATCCATGACAATCAGGCGTCATATCAACATTGAAACATCAAAACATCATCAATCAAACATACAATCATCAAAATTTGACTTAAAATTAGAGAATCAATGTAGTCTTTGAACTAATATGCTTCACACATAAGCTCAAAGAGGGGCATTTTTAGACACTCAAAAATTGTCAAAGACCTAAACTAAAGAATTTTGATCAATTAATAAAAAGTGAGGAAATTAGAGAAACACAATAGACTTTCAAATCAAGGATCACATCAAGTCATTAATCATCTATCAAATCAATAAGACCTAAATAAACTTCAAAAAGAGGAGAAAAATCATTCAATATCATAAAATGAAATTTGAAAAGGGAGAAGGAAAAAGAAAAAAAATTAAAATTAAAATAGAACTTTTATTAAATCAATAAAGTCATTTATCCTCACAAAAGTGAAAATCCCCCTTCTACATTCAAAAAGAATTGGGAAAATCCTCATTTATCCTCAAAACTAAGTCTATTGGACTCTTTCTCCTAGTCCCCTATGAGATATTTTCAATTTCACCTCCATCCTCTAGTCAAAGGTGAAATATTGATTCTTACCCCAACCCTTTCTAAAATCCTATGAATAGGAGGGAAATTCAAGAGCTAAATGACCCCAAGTTTTAGGCATCTACACTCTAGGCACATTTAGAGTTATTATGCTAGCATTGTTATCTTAGCAAGTTCATGTCATTTTGATAGCATTCTAGCTTTCTTTTCATGTTACTTAGTATCATTTTAGTGGATGTTTATCTTATTGTGTATTCATTTAATAGCATTCTAGAGTTGTTACACCATATAATCTGCATTTAGGCATAGATCTTGTGTACATTCTTGTAGATCTACATTTTAAGCATACTCTCATTTTAGAACTATCATTGATATGCTGGTCTAAGAGCATTCTTAGTGGTTGTAGTTAGGAAAACATGGGAGATTCATAGAGTTTACATTTTAACAATGATTTCTTGGGTTTAGTTTAGTTTGTTATCATTTTATCTACACTCTGCATTAAAGTCTCATGAATACATGAATATAATGTGTACATTATAAGCATTGTTAAAGATCCATTTTACCCTATTTATTTTGGTGAACCTATTTATGATAATTCTTTATTTTTGGTGTTAGATTTAAATCTTGCATTTTTTTCAATTATATTTCAAAAATACAAAAAAATTACAAAATTCTTTAAAAATACAAAAACATTTACATTTTCATGCTTTTAGTATTTCAATATTTATGATTCTTGTTCTGAATACTTTGATGAGGCTTTTATTGCAAAAGAGGACGAATTCCCTTATGAGGTATATGCTAGTGAGGATGAAAATGGTTTGAATAAGATCTCCATTGATCATATTCCTATTTCAATCTCCTCCACAACCTCTTCAATTGATCTTTACCATAGGGTGTTTGCATGATTACCTTTGTGTTCCACTATATGCAACATTGATAAACCTAAAATGATATATCCTAGACCTTATGATAATGGTAAAAGGGTGTCCTCAAATAAAAATTAAGGGTAAATGTAGAGATCCTTTGGATTTCTTCGATAACACTGATTCCATTTCACATGGTTATCGCACATAGAATAACCCTCAGCCTACTATTTTGATTTCTTTACCACCTTATCAACCTTCTCTTCCTTAGCCTCCTATGTCTTCCTCTACTTTTAAGGAGTATAACTTAGTTGATCAATTATGTGCTACTACTTCTAAGATATCCTTATTGGAGTTACTTCAAACTTCTACGATATATTATGAGGCATTGCAAAAATATTTAACCACTCTTCCTACTTCACCTTCTAATCAAGATAAACATTGATTCTATTTTATATTTCATGCATGCTATGCCTTATTTACCTCCTCTTATGTTTTCTGATAATGATTTACCTTCTATTGAGGTGTAGAATCAATATGATGCTCTTATGGTTGTTTATTCTATTAATCATAATATTATTCGATGAACATTAATTGATAATGGATCTAGGCTTAATGTTTGTAGGAGGGAGGTGCTTGAATCAATCAAGGTTGATCTTACTATTATTCAACCTAATATTGTCCCTATATGTGGATTTGATAATATTGCAAAAAGAACTTTTGGCATTATTACCTTACCTATTAAAGTTGGTCTAGTTATTCTAAATACACCTATTCATGTTATGCCTAGACCTCTCAATTATAAACTTCTTTTACGAAGATCTTGGTTACATACTATGCATGTAGTTTCTTCAACTCTTTATTGCAAGATTTAGTTCATTTATAACAATCTAATGTATACATTACATGTGGATGATGCACCAAATCCTTTCTTAAATGCAGAATATGTTAAGATCTTTGAGCCTCTTTAGCCAAGTAAAGAGATTGAGAAACAACCTAAGATTCAAAATTAGAAATCCAATATTCTTCATTGACTAAGGATGATTGGGGGATGTTCGATTTTAATCATACTTTTGTTCATGAATGTAAGGTCTCTAATTTGGAATTCATAGAGTGAAAAAATTGAATTTTGAGAAATAATTTTTTATTCCTTCTTCACTTTATAATGAATTAAAAAGTAATTGTGTTGCTAGTTCAATTAATGAAATGATTGAAATGACAAAACCTAATTGTTCAAACATTGTGACATATGTTGCTCCTTGGACTCCATTTGAAATGGTTGATTGGTATGTTTATAGTTATCATTTGCTTAAGAAATTAGGATTTAATGGGAAAGGATGTGGTAAATATAAGAAATCTATACAAGTACCTCTAGATAATGAAATTTATGATCATATATATGGATTAGGATTTAATCCATATAAGAAATCATCATCTTTTCCCCTTAATTTTAATCATATATGTGGTCAACAATTGAAATTGGTTAACTCACTACTCGTTGATATGAATCAAGCACCTACTTTGGGTATTTTTCTTAAAGATGAAACTCTAATGGAAGTTTTAGGGGTTTATGAAGATTTACCTGACTTCCATCACAAATGAAGGAAGCCTTATTGTTTGAATACAAATTATTATTTTGGAGAACATGATAATCAGAATATTTTTCCTTTACAGATGGATCCTCGGATAAGAAGTGATTATTTAATAATTGAGACAGATGATATTCAAATGAATGAGAATAATCCTAAAAGGATAATAAAGATTGGAAAATGTTTGAATCAGGATGAACATGAATAATTGCATTCCCTTTTACTTGAATTCAAGGATATTTTGGGTATCGATTCTAATATTTTTACTCATTATATTGTTTTAAAACTAAATATGAAACCTATGACATAGAAAATTCAAAAGATGAGTCCACGGATAGCTTTATTATTCAAGAGTGAAATTGAAAAATTATTGGATTCTAGATTTATTTGTTCTATTGATTATTCAAATTAGATTTCAAACATTGTTTCTATTTCAAAAGGAGAAAATAAGATAAGGATGTGTAATGATTTTAGAGATTTAAATCAAGCATCCATAAAGGATGATTTCCTGTTACCCAATATTGATATGATTGTGGATTCAATGGTGGGTGATGCTTTGCTATCTTTATGGATGGTTTTTCTAGATATAATCAAATATTTATTCCTCCTAAAGATCAATTTAAAGCTGCATTTATAACACCTTGGGGAATATTTTGTTGGGTCATGATACCTTTTGGATTAAAGAATGTAGGAGCAACTTATCAACGAGCTATGACTTTGATCTTTTCATGATTATATCCATAAGATCCTTGAAGATTATGTGGATGATATCTTAGAAAGGTCTATACAAATAGAAGATCATGTTACTATTTTATTACAAATATTTGAAAGAATTAGAAGTTAGTACATGAGATTGAACCCTAAGAAATGTGTTTTTGGAGTAGACTCTGGTAAATTATTAAGGTTTATAATGTCTAAGAGAGGTATAGAAGTATATACTAAAAATCTTGATGCTATTGTTAATATGCCTCCTCCTAAGAATATTTCTCAACTATGTAGTTTACAAGGAAAGATACAAGTTATTTGTTGCTTTGTTTCTAAATTAGTTGATCGAACAATTCCTTTTACTTCCTTTCTTAGAAAGAATACCACTTTCTCTTGGAATGAAAAATTTAAACAAAAATTTAAGAAATTTAAGGAGTTTCTTGCAAATCCTCCTATTTTCCAACCAGCTAAATTTGATAAACCATTTCATTTGTATACTTCAGCAACTTTGAAGGTTGTGAGTGCCTTGTTAGCCCAAAATGATGATGATGGTAAGGAAAGACATGTATATTACATTAGTCAGACTTTACTTGATTATTAAACAAGATAGATAGGTTTGGAAAGACAATGTCTAGCTCTAGTTTATGCATATCAAAAACTCAAGCATTATCTTATAAATGTTAAAGTTGATGTGATTGTCAAGTTTGATCCTTTAAACATCTTTTCTCACAAATTGATCTCTCTAGCCATTTGGCAAACTAGGTGATGTTACTTACAAAATTTGATCTTAATTTTATTTCTCTAAAATCTATTAAGGGACAATCTTTAAAAGAATATTTAGCTAAAGCTCCTTATCCTTATTTGGATACATGTTCTACTTCAATAGAATTTCTTGATGATAATATTTTAGCTATTAAACAAGATAATATTTGGGAATTGTATTTTGATGGATCTAAATGTATGACAAGTTTTTGTGTTGGTATTATTTTAATTCCTCCTATGAAAAATGCAATCCCTTTATCATAAAAATTAACTTTTCCTTGTACTAGTGACATTGTGGAGTATGAATCTCTTATAATTGGCCTATGAGTAGCTTCATCCCTTAACATCAGACACTTGGAAGTATATGAAGATTCACAATTGATTATTGAACAAATGAAAGGAAGGTATCAAACTAAGAATGATAAAATGACACAGTATAGAGATTTGGCTCTTAATGTTCTTTCACAATTCTCTTCTTATACGATTCAAATATTACCTAGAAAATATAATTGATATATGAACACCATGGCAAGTGCAGCTTCTGTGGTGTGTCTTTAAAATGATGTTGAAAACTTTCAATTTACTATACAAACTCTTAAAAAGCC